>OZ024742.1:293090754-293125754 GCA_964016885.1 Eledone cirrhosa
GTATGTATGTGTGTATATATGTGTGTATATATATATATATATTTTATATATATATATATATATATATATATATATATATATATATATATATATATATATATATATATGTATGTATATATGTGTATGTATATATGTGTGTATATATAACTTTAATGTGTGTGTATGGGCGTGTGTATATTTGTGCGTGTATATGTATTTTTTTATATAATGGTTTTGTGTGTTTATATATAATAGCCTCAGAAAAGGCTTGAGCTCTGCCGTAGGGTCAGACTTTTTCCTATGTGTGTATGTATATATATATATATATATATATATATATGTATATATACGTAATTGTCTGTGTGTGTATTTCTGTGGTTGTGTTTTTTTGTGTGTGTGTGTATATATATATGTGTATGTGTGTGTGTATATGTATATACGTATAAGGGTGTATGTATATACATCATTACATATAGTGATTTAATGATTATTTTCATTGATCTTTTACTCCAGGTACTTGTTGAGTGCTCTAAATCTGCTATAAGCATTTATACCCTTTTCTAAATATATATTTTTTTATTAATATTTGTCGTATTCCCAACTTTTTATTTTCATTTTTATGTTTATTTTTATTTTTATTTTTATTTTTATTTTTATATATACAATATTTTTTTATATATACAATATTTAGTTTATAATATTTATGTTCTTTTCATATATATATATATTGAGTTATATATGTATATGTTTGTGTGTGTGTATGTACGTATGCATACGTATGTGTATGTATATATGTGTGTGTAAGTATATATGTGTATGTGAGTATGTATGTATGTGTATGTATATATATATATATATATATATATATATTTTAGAGTTAAATAAGGTTCATATGAATTATCTAAGAATGAGTTTTACACACATATATATATGTGTGTGTTTGTATTTGTATGTACGTGTCTGTGATATGTATGTATATGTATGTGTATAATTGTATGGATATGTATGTATGTGTGTATATATATATACATATATATATATATGTATGTGTGTGTGTGTATGTATTTGTGTATGCGTATGTATGTGCTTATGTATTTGTATATGTATATTTATGTGTGAGAGTATGTGTATGTATGTGTACGTGCATTTGTGTGTATTGCTTACCACGTGTGTTTGTTCATTTATTTGTTGCCTGTATCGCTGTCAACATTATAATAGTCTTTATTTTTTTAATGTTTTTTATTTTTATATATATTTTTTCTTATATTTATTTGTGTGTGTGAGTATGTAGAGGTGTGTGTATATATTTCTATTTTTGTGCATGCGTATGTATCCATGTATATATATATATATGTGTGTATGTATGTGTATGTATGTACGTGTGTATATACGTATAATTGTGTGTATGTATGTATGTATGTATGTATGTATGTATGTATGTATGTATGTATGTATGTATGTGTATGTGTGTATGGCTATGTATATGTATGTGTATGCATATATATATATATATATATGTAGATAAATCTACCAAGAGTTTACGGCAGTGTCCAATCCGTATGAAGAACTCAATGTAATCCGGATATCATGGAAAGAAGAGATGCAATGAAAAATCACTTTCGGTGAAAGATAACCGGAAAACAGAGTCAAGATAAAATATTAAAAAAATAATGAATAAAACAATGAAACAGTTCCTTATATTAAACAAAAAAAGTTCATTATTTTTCAAATAATGAACTTGTTTTGTTTAATATAAGGAACTGTTTCATTGTTTTATTCATTATTTTTTTAATATTTTATATATATATATATATATATATATATATATATATATATATATATATATATATATATATATTCCTTTATCGATTTTTTTATCGTATGGTTGATTGTAGACTTGTTCTATATGTGACGGTATTTTAACGATAGTTATAGCTGTGATTCATCTGAATTATTGAGCCCTCTGCCGTATATATATATATGATGGAGGCACATGGCTTAGTGGTTAGAGCATTGGCCTTGCAATCGAAAGGTTGTGAGTTCAATTCTCAGACTGGGTGATGTGTTGTTTCCTTGAGCAAGACACTTTATTTCACATTGCTCCAGTTTACTCAGCTGTAGAAATGAGATGATAGGGACTGGGGTCCATATCATTCCACAGCACCCAGCACTCACTGTAAATGAAGTTGGTGTTAGGAAGGGCATCCAGCTGTAGAAATCAAGCCAGAATGTGTGTATGTATATATATATATATATATATATATGTGTGTATGTATATAATTGTGTGTGGTGTGTGTGTTTGCATGTGTGTTTTTATTTTATTTTTCCTTTCCTTCTTCCTTTTCTAGCCTCACTTTCATATAGATTACATTTTTGTTTTTAAAATCCAATGTCAATAAATACGCCAGGATTTTTTCATTCTGATGATTGAAAGCAAAATTTGTTTGCTTTTAAGAAACCACTGGTAAATGAAATAATTGCCTTATGTTGTTTATTGCATAACTATATATATATATATATATATATATATATATATATATATATATATATATATATATATGTGTGTGTGTGTGTGTGTGTGTGTATATATATGTATATATATATATTGTTATATTTGGGGAGGGTCATATTTGCGTAATATTGCCAGAATTAATAACAGAACACACTCACTGTTTGGTTGGTTTTCGCTTCTCGCTGTCTTTTATATCTGCGATCTAACTTACTCGGTCCTCAATGTTGCCATTGACTGACCGGCGGTCAAAAATAATACAGATACAATATAGACACAAACACATATATATAGTTTACATAATTTACATAAATCTTTCGTTGCACATCTGCAACATCGTCAGTGGTGTTATATTCTTTGTTCCTCCTGTTGTGTTGTATGTCTACGCCATTTTTTTTTTTTTTTGTTCAGTCTGTCTATATATTTATTTATTTATTTGCTTGTTTGTTTATCTTATTTTATTTTGTCTTCTTTGCGCATGCGTTTGCGTGTGTGTATAGTGTTATGTGTGGTGTGTGAGTAGTGTGTATAGTGTTGTGTCTGCTGGGTGACTAGTGTGTGTTTATGTGCTTGTTGTTATTGTGCTTGTGTATGTATTTATTTATCTTATTTTATTTTATTTTATTTACTTATTTATACTTCTCTTAGGTCAGTGTTGTTTGTTTGAGTGTTGTTGTTGTTCCACTCATTCTTTCTGTTTAGCTTTGGTCTTCTAATTTCTATTTCACTGGCCTCTCTGATTTGCCTATCTGCTGGGTCATTCCTATGTTTAGATATTATTCTAATTTCTATGTTGTCTATGTTACCGTCATGTTGTTGTCTAGCATGTTCGTATAGTACTGATCCGTTTTTTCGTCCTTTTAGTTCCCCCCAGTGTTGGTCTATCCTTTCACCTATGCTACGAGCTGTCTCACCTATGTATGTTGTTGTCATGTTTCTGCAAGTACCCTCTGTACATCTTATGCTATAGACTACGTTTCTAGTTTTACAGTTTATCCGGGGGTTCACCTTACATATGATACATTTCCTATTGGTACAGTGGGTTTTCTTAAAAGGGTAGGTTTTGCTGATCAGGGATTTTATGGTGGTTCCTGGCTTTTCTACCACCTTTATTTTTAAGTGGGTCTTTCTCAGGGCCTTTCTACACTGGTTAGCTAATTTCCCTCCAGGGGTGGCGTCCACAAACATGACACTCTGATATCTCTGGTTGTCGTACCATGATGTGGCCTTCCCTATCTTATGTCTAGCCCTATCTAAGCTATTCCATGATTTGCTCCTGTATAGTGGGTAAATTCCTTTCATGTCCAGTTCTATGAGGGTCTTATACTTTTCCATGGCTCCTTCGTATACTCTGACTCTGTCTCTTTGGTTGTAGCCAGAGAACTGCATGCGGTTGATGAAGTGTTGGATGTGTACTTCCATTTCTGTTGGGTCGCACATGCTGGACACATTCTTCATCACTCGTACCAAATCTGCGATCAGAATATTAAACTTAGCACTACTGGACATTGCTGAGTTTTTGAGTATCAGGTATTTGGAGGCCATGGGTTTAGCATAGTGTGAGTGGAGAATTTGGGCTCTCTCGTCTATAGTGTTAATCCAGGGAGGACCGAGTAAGTTAGATCGCAGATATAAAAGACAGCGAGAAGCGAAAATCAACCAAACAGTGAGTGTGTTCTGTTATTAATTCTGGCAATATTACGCAAATATGACCCTCCCCAAATATAACAATATCTGTTTCGACACACGATTTCATATAAAAAAACTCGCAAAACTATATATATATATATATATGTATATATATATATATATATGTATATATGTATATATATATATATAACAAAGGAATTGTGGTAAGGAACCAAATGGACCATAACGCACTAGAGTACTCAATACTTAGGGTAGTAGAGTGGGAAATAGGAAAAAGTATGACCCCGACGGCAGAGCTCAAGCCGTTTCCTCGGCTATTCTGGACTAAATTAGAATTTTTAACCTGGTGAATAAATAGTCAAACTTTTCAAGGGAGTACTTCCTTATATGGGAAGATTGTAGTTGTCAAGAGGATTGGTTAAAATTTGTTGTAAACACAAATAAGTCTATCATGACATTTGGTGCGAGGTAGGGGTGGCTGTACTTGCCTGTAGAACAATAGGGGAGTGAGTGGAGGCTCAAGCGTTGAAAGTGATATGTATACATCAGATTCTAAGGATAGTGTATGAAGTGGGGGAGGGAGGTTATAGAAAAGGTAAATCGAAAGAGAGTAGGAGACAATAAAAGATACTAGAAAGAAATTAAAAAAAAAAATATATATATATATATATATAAAATAAAATAAATATATAAAATTATTTTATATATGTTTTTATTTTTTTATTTCATCATGTACTCTCGTTACGTAGACGACATCAATATAGTAATAAGGACATCCCCACAAGAGAGCACTAACAAGTTTGATTTAGAACATAGCACAATGGAAAGCACCAGAGTATAACTGTAACTATCGACTTCCCTTCCAAACACCCTAACAATAGACTACCTGTATTAGACACGGAACTCTGGATTAACACTATAGACGAGAGAGCCCAAATTCTCCACTCACACTATGCTAAATCCATGGCCTCCAAATACCTCATACTCAAAAACTCAGCAATGTCCAGTAGTGCTAAGTTTAATATTCTGATCGCAGACTTGGTACGAGTGATGAAGAACGTGTCCCGCATGTGCGACCCAAAAGAAATGGAAGACACATCCAACACTTCATCAACCACATGCAGTTCTCTGGCTACAACCAAAGAGACAGAATCAGAGTATACGAAGGAGCCACGGAGAAGTATAAGACCCTCATAGTATTGGACATGAAAGGAATTTGCCCATTATACAGGAGCAAATCATGGAATAGCTTAGATAGGACTAGACATAAGATAGGGAAAGCCACCTCATGGTACGACAACCAGAGATACCAGAGTGTCATGTTTGTGGACGCTACCCCTGGAGGGAAATTAGCTAACCAGTGTAGAAAGGCCCTGAGAAAGACCCACTTAAAGATTAAGGTGGTAGAAAAGCCAGGAACCACCATAAAATCCATGATCAGCAAAACCTACCCTTTTAAGAAAACCCACTGTACTAATAAGAAATGTATCATATGTAAAATAAACTCCCGGATAAACTGTAAAACTAGAAACGTAGTCTATAGCATAAGATGTACAGAGGGTACTTGCAGAAACATAACAACAACATACATAGGCGAGACAGCTCGTAGCATAGGTGAAAGGATAGACCAACACTGGGGGGGGGGGGGGGGGGGGGGGGGAACTAAAAGGACGAAAAAATGCTTCAGTACTATACGAACAAGCCAGACAACAACACAACGGTAACATAGACAACATAGAAATTAGAATAATATCTAAACATAGAAATGACCCAGCAGATAGGCAAATCAGAGAGGCCAGTGAAATAGAACTTAGAAGGCCAAGGCTAAACAGAAAAAAATGAATGGAATAACAACACACAAACAAACAACACTGACCTAAGAGAAGTATAAATAAATAAATAAATACACAAGCACAATAACAACAAACACATATAAACACGCACTAGTAAACTAAGATAGAATACAATAACCAATACACAGTCATCCAAACACGAACACACATCAAACAAAACACTATACACACATGCAAACGCATGCGCAGAGTAGACAAAAAAAAAAACAAATAAATAAATAAATAAATAAACAGACTAAATAAAGATGGCGTAGGCATACAATGCAATGGGAGAAAACATAATAGCACCACTGACGATCTTGCAGATGTGCAACGAAAGAACTTTGTTAGACTATATATATGTGTTTGTGTCTATATTGTATCTGTATTTTTGACCGTTGGTCAGTCAATGGTAACATTGAAGACCGAATAAATTAAATTAACCGATATAAAAGACACAGAAGGGAAAACCAACCAAACAGTGAGTGTGTTCTTTTATTAATTCTGGCAATATTATTACACAAATATGACCCTCCCCAAGTATAACAATATATATATATATATATGTGTGTGTGTGTGTATATATATATATATATATATATATATATATATATATATATATATATATATGTGTGTGTGTGTATATATATATATATATATATATATATATATATATATATATATATGTATATATATATATATATATATATATATATATATATATATATATATATATATGTGTGTGTGTGTAAATATGAGAATAAACGGGCTGCGTGGTTGCTAATGGGTTACATAGTTCTTCCACGCTAGCATGGGTTAGATGGGTTGTCCTGTTGTGTGCAGTGTCTGGTCGGCTGACCATGCCTTGCTCATACAGGAACTGATTTGGCTTGATTTCTACAGCTGGATGCCCTTCCTAACACCAACCTCATTTACAGTGAGTGCTGGGTGCTTTTTCGTGGCGCCTACACGTCCACTTTACAGTGTGGGCTGGGTGCTTTTTTGCCGTGGGACCTCCACGACCACCTTGCAGTGGGTGGTGTGGGGCATATTGTCTATATGCTTCAGCTTGTACCCATGGGAGGTCGGGTACTCTGTATTACTGCGTGACGCCAGAGGTCACGGTCGTGTGTCATTGCCTTTGAGAGGTGTAATTGGGTAAGGTCGGCTTTTATCACCTCATCCCAGGTCATCTTGGGTCTCCCCACTCCGCGGTTTCCATCGACTTCTAGTGCTCTGCACCTTTTTATGCAGCTGTCATCCTTCATACGCATCACATGTCCATGCCAACGCAACCGCCTCTCCTGCACACAGCATTTGATTCCTCTTATGCTCAGTCTCTCTCTCAATTCATTTATGCTTTGTCGTTCGCATATATTACTATTACACATCCATCGGAGCATGCAGGCTTCGTTTCTCTCTAATCTACGTAAGTCTTCCACCTTCAGCGCCCAGGTCACACTACCATGCAACATCGCTGTTCGGATACACGCATCATACAGTCTGCCTTTCATTTTGAGGGAGAAGCTTTTGCAGCTAGCAGTGGTAGTAGTTCCCTAAACTTCTTCCATCCCGTTCTTACCCTAGTTATTGTACTTTCTGAACACCCACCTCCGCTGCTAATTCGGTCACCTAGGTAGCAGAAGCTGTCTACTGTTTCTACAGAGCCCTCCCAGAGATTGGTGGTACTTGTTTCCTGTGGCTGTTTGCTGCTTGCTGTCCCAGCACAGCTGCTGCATGTGAAGCCTACATTCTTAATTAGGCTTCCTGAGATCCCGCTACATCTCTTGTGTACCCATTGTTTGCATTTGGGGCAGAGAATGGAGTTACTACCTACACCTTTCCTACATACTGAGCAAGGCCATTTCCCTGAGGGGATCTGGGTTCTGTTTTCTCGTCTACTTACAAGGACCTTAGTCTTTGTCATGTTGACTTTGAGACCCTTTCTTTCTAGTCCCTGCTTCCAAGTTTGGAATTTCTTCTCTAGTTCTACCATAGATTCAGCTATAAGTGCGAGGTCATCAGCATACAGGAGTTCCAATGGGCATCCGGTCTTAAACTCCTCCGTTATTGCCTGCAGGACTATGATGAACAGGAGGGGGCTAAGAACAGAGCCCTGGTGGATCTCAACCTGTATGCTAAATTCCTCGCTATACTCATTGCTAATCCTAACTTTGCTGACTGCTCCCCTATACATGGCTTGTACCGCTTTCACAAGCCATTCATCTACTCCTAGTTTTCTAAGTGCCCACCAGATTACGGCACGTGGAACTCTGTCAAAGGCTTTCTCAAGATCGACGAATGCCAGGTAGAGTGGCTTACTTTTAGCTAGGTACTTTTCCTGTAATTGCCTCACAAGGAAGAGGGCATCAGTGGTGCCTCTTCCTGGTACAAATCCAAATTGCATCTCGTCTAGTTTCACCCGGTCCCTAATCAACTGTGCTATAACTCTTTCTGTTACTTTCATGACCTGGTCCATCAGCTTTATACCTCTATAGTTTCCTCTATCTAGTGCATCACCTTTACCTTTGTAGCAGTTGACAATGATGCTACTGCACCAATCTTTTGGTATGACACCTTCTAGTATTACCTGGTTAACAATACGTGTGGTTATAGTGTGACCTACAGACCCAGATGCCTTCAGCATCTCGGCAGCTATACCCGATGGACCGGTTGCCTTCCCCATCTTCATATCTTTGATTGCCTTACTTACTATGCTGCTGCTGACTTGTACTGCTGGCCCCTCTATAGGGTCTACTTGGGGTAAGGTCTCTTCTTCCCATGCATTCTCCTCATTTAGTAATCTATCATAATGACTCTTCCATGCATCTTTTTTCTCAGCACTTGTGAGGGCAAGCTCACCTTTATCATTCCGGATACACTTCTCACCAATGACATCACAATTCTCTCTGACACACTGCCTCGCAATCTTGAACACCTCCTGTTTCTGGTCCTCACGTTGCAAGACATGCTTGAATTTTCTATCCTCTGCTTCCCTCCTAGCTAAGTATACTTGTCGCCTAGCTTACCTCTTGGTCTCTATGTAATGTACCCTGCTCCCCCCGTTCTTCCATTCTTTCCATGCCTGTCTCTTGGCCTTAAATGCCTCATCTACCTTATTGTTCCACCACCAAGTCACTCTCTTCCTGCTTGTGGTCTTACTCCAGCCACAGACCTCATCCGTCGCCTCTAGTAAGTTATTTTTTAGGAACTCCCAGTTCTCTTCTACATTGAATGTCTCTATCTGTTCTTCTTTACTGTCGTAGGCATTGAGTAAAATATCTTTAAATTTGTTACTGGTTGAGGGGTCTTTCAGCTTCCAGATCTTTCATCTCCAGGTTGGCCTCTGTTTCCAGGTTCGTCTAGTTCTGACTCTGAGGTCGCTGACAACTAAGCTATGTTGGGATGTACATTCCTCACTAGGGAAGGCTTTTGTGTTTACGACCGTCCATCTGTCACGTCCTCTGATGAGGATAAGGATAACATATATATATATATGTGTGTGTGTGTAAATACATCACATATGTATATTAGTACTTAGCATGCATGCCATTGTTTATGTAGCTGTGTATGTGTGCATGTAGGATTTGTTACTTATGTATGTGTGTGTATTTATTTAAGTGTAAGTATTGGTATGTTTATTTCTGTAATTATGTATATTTATACATATGTGTAGAATCTACATTTATGAATTTCTCAACACTAAGCATTTCTTTAAAAATTGAATTTCTCTTTTTATTTTTACTGTACAGCAAATAGTTAATGTTAGTTCTTGCCAAGAAACCTTAACTTTTTTGATAACAAAGTGTCTGGTAACACCCCTGATTCTAAACTGTTTGTTTATATTTATCTAAAACCCTTCTATCATAATTTTATGTAAGGCTCTTTGTTAAATTATTTTCCAAACATCAGCTTAATAATGAGTAAATTAATTATATTTCTAGATCTCTAGAAATTCTTGATTATTTTCAATATTCTTTGGATTGGCAGTATCGGTAGAGACAACATGCTATATGGCATAGGGTTACGTCCCTTTATGATCTGAGTTCAAATCCTGCTGAGGTTAGCTTTGCATTTCATCCTTACGGGGTTGATAAAATAAAGTACCTCCAAAATTGTTGGATTTGTGCCTAAATCAGAAACCAACATTATTGATTATTTTCACAATTAATCGAAAATCATAGGCAGTGTCTTTAATTAGAAATATGGTAATGAAAGGGTTAAAGATTTTACATTTATGTGAAAACTTTCCATCATAATTTTAGGTTAAAAACCCTTGTTTAGTTATGCTTCAAATACCAGCTTAATGATGAGAAAATTATTTTACTAACTTAACTGAAAATCATTGCCAGTGTCTTTCATTAGAAATATAGTAATGAAAAAGTTAGTGTTTATATTTAACTAAAAACCTTATTATAATTTTATGTAATGGAAGGTTTTTAGTTAAATATAAACACTAACTTTTTCATAGGCAGTGGATTGGCAGAATTGGTAGAGCGTTGAACACCATGCTTTGTAGAATAGAGTTATGGCCTTTTACGGTCTGAGTTCAAATCCCACCGAGGTCAACTTTGCCTGTCATCCTTATGGGGTAGATAAAATAAAGTACCAGTAATGCACTATGTAATTGCTGGCCTTGTGCCAAAAGTAGAAACAATTATAATTTTATGTAATAACATTTCTTAAGTTATTCAAAGGGTCTCTCTTGTCAAACACTGTCATGATTTATCTCCCTGAGAATTACATTACTGGTACACATGTCTGTAGCATACTCAATCATTTAAACAATAATCTCATATGTAGGCTGTTCCAATGATCAAACAACTGGAAGAGTTGTCAAAACCAACAGAGGTTCATTGTTTCCTTTTTTCCTATAAACAATTTCTCAATGTCTTAACCCTTTAGAATTTAAACTGGCCATATCCAGCCAGAATTCTCTCACTTCTGTCTGTTCAAACGGGCTGTAACTGGCTACTCATATTGATGTTAAGGTATTTTTCTCAAAATAAATAATATCAAAATCTTGTAGATTTGATATTATGTGAGATAATTACGTGCAATAAAGTGTTTACCCCAAAAATACAATATATAGAGTGATGTAAATGTTAAAGGGTTAAGCCACTTGTGAAAGTCACTTAGGAACAGAAACTAAATAATTTGTGTTGCTATGTAGCCCCAACAACATTGTTTCAAAAAGAGATTGCACTATATCTTAACCTAGGGATTCCTAACACTGAGTAAATTTAACTCCAGAGGTTGAATTTTACCTAATCAGGACTAAATTTGCTGGTTCTGGATTTCTACTTATCATTTTCAATGTATCATCTGCTCATGGGAACTCCTATATGCAGATGATCTAACGCTCATAGCTGAATCAATGGCCGAGCTAGAGAAGAAATTCCAAACATGGAAGCACGGCCTAGAATCAAAAGGCCTTAAAATTAACCTGGCTAAGACTAAAGTTATAGTTTGTAGGAAAGAAAATAAGGCGCCGGTCCCCTCCGGGAAATGGCCATGCTCAGTGTGTAGGAAAGGTGTAGGTAGAAACTCCATTTTATGTCCCAAATGCAAAGTATGGGTGCATAAAAGATGTAGTGGGATCACAGGTAAGCTAACTAAGAACATAGATTTTACATGTGGTGAAATAAGTAGCAGCAAGTGCCCACAAAATAGTAGCTCTTTCAATTGCGCAGAGTGTTCTATAGAAATAGTGGACAGCTTCCGTTACCTGGGTGACAAAATCAGCAGTGGGGGAGGGTGCTCTGAAAGTACAGTAGCTAGAGTCAGAACTGGATGGAAAAAGTTCAGAGAGCTTATACCACTATTAGCTGCTAAAGGGTTCTCCCTAAAAATGAAAGGCAGGTTGTATGATGCCTGCATACGAACAGCAATGTTGCATGGCAGTGAGACCTGGGCATTGTGTGCAGAGGATATACGCAGACTAGAGAGGAACGAAGCTTGCATGCTCCGCTGGATGTGTAATAGTAATATACGTGAACGGCAAAGCATAAACGAACTAAGGAAAAAGTTAAAAATAAGAGGGATCAGATGTTGTTTACTCGAGAGAAGGCTACGTTGGTATGGTCACGTGATGCGCATGAAAGACGACAGCTGTAAAAAAAAGTGCAGAGCAATAAAGATAGACGGTATCCACGGAGTAGGCAGACCCAGAAAAACCTGGGACGACCTGATAAATTCCGACCTCACACACTTACACTTCTCCAAGACAATGTCACTGGACCGAGATCTTTGGCGGTATTCAGTAATAGAGAAGACCCGCCTTACCTAAATACAAAGTAAAACCTACTACAGTCAGTAGGCACCTCTAACAAAACACCCCCCGTCCCACCACCACCACCCATCCACACCGCCCCCTTTCAATGTAATGTTATGTTGGTGCCACAACATCCAGGCCGAAACAAATGAGATCGTGTAGGTGTCACGACAAAAAAACACACAGTCCACGCTGTAATGTGGCCGTGTAGGCAACACGGTAAAAACCTCCCAGCCCCACACTGTAAATGTGGTTGGTGTTAGGAAGGGCATCCAGCTGTAGAAAACCCGCCAGACAGTCCTATGCGAGCAAGACAATCACTCTTGCCTCAAGTGGGAAAACTCCCGTTCAAACCCATGCAAGCGTGGAACATGGACGTTAAATGATGATGATGATCATCATCATTATCTTAAAGTGGCTACTGATCTCCCAAACAGGCCAAATATCTGTGTCTCGCTTATGTACAGTCTCCTATTCTATTGAGTGCATAGGAGAAGTTGTCGTGTCTTTGACACAACTGAGGGTCTTTCCAACTCTTTGTTTGGTAAGCTTTCTACGGCTGGCTGCTCTTCCTATCATCAACCACTTTAAGTGTGTACTGGATGTGTTTATTGTGTAAATCACCAAACACTAGGGAGGTTGTCATGTCTTTCACACAACTGAATTATAATTATAATTTACAATTTATATAATGTTTGTGATTTACAAACAAATAAATCAATAACAAAAAAGGTTAAAAAGAAAGAAAAGAAGGGAGATGTGCACACTCAGTTACAGTCTATGCAGTGTTGGATTTAGGACAAATGAGGCCTTGTACTAGTTAAGTTATGAGGCCCCTTTGAACGTTTGACATTTGAAAAACATTTGAAAAATTTATCATAAAAAAATATTTTGGGGCTGGAAGATATCTCCACCACCCCCAGCCGACGGGGCCCAATGCTTATGCATACCTAAGCACAATGGTAAATCCAGCACTGACTGTATATTAGTGTTAGTTCCTAAAAATGTTAAAGAAGTATCCTTGCTTAATGAAGAGATACAAATATATATAAAGAAAATAAGGGAGACTCAGTTACACTCTATGTTAGTGTTGGCTCTTAAAATGTTTGAGGCAAGCCAAATATGGTAATGAAAAGGTTAAAGAAGTATTCTTGTTTAATGAATAGATACAAATATATATAAAGGCAATTTCTTTCCCTTTCCAATTTCTTGTCAGTTAATGACACACTTTAAAATGTTATGATTGTATTTTTTTTTACTTGGTGTATTTATAGACGTAATTTTTACATCTGGTTTTCCTTATGAACAAATCTTGAATAATTGTGCAAATTAGCGCCATTTGTATGAGTTGTTGAAGCATGTATTTCTTCTCTGTTAGGTAATTATCCTAATGTTAGTAAATCAAAGCTAAACCAATGATGCTATTTATTCTCCAACTAGAATTACACTGAAACATAAAACATGAACGAATGCTTCAAATCCTAATCTTTGTATTCAGAATTAGAATCAAGTATCTTAGAATATTTTAACCACTGTGCTGTTCTTTAGTATATAACAGATAGGCACAGATATGACTGAGTGGTTAAAGGTGTTCACTTTATAATTACATGGTTTTTTGTCTTCAGTTTCACCACAGTATGTATGTGTCTCCTTTTATAGCCTTGAGTTGACCAGTGCCTTGTGAATGAAATTTAGTGGATGGAAACTATGTGGAAACCTATTGTATGTATATATATATATATATATATATAGTAAAAAAATTAAAATGTTGGGGGTTTATTTACAAATGCCGTTTTATAAGGAAAATAGGGTTTATATGTAAATAGTCATCAAATTACTTGGCTCATTGATACAGAAACCTTCTAAATAACCAAAATGTCAGTCATTGCATTTTTCAAACCCTATTTACCCTATATATGTGTGTGTGTGTGTTTATATTTACTGTCTGAGGAAGGAGCCCCACGAGGTGGGGTGGCTGTTGGAGCAGGTGTTGCAAGCCATTGTCTGCAGATATGCCTTTGCAATTTTGCCTGTAGGGCGCAGCCAAAACACCGCCCCAACCTAGGCATAGAATCTGTCACCCTCACCCCTTCCCTTCTCTTTCTTCTGTTGCCTAATAGTCCTTGCTCTTTCCCTCCTTTTCTTCTTATTTATGGCATTTTGTAGTCCTTTCTTTTACTTTCCTATACAGCCAGATCTGTCTTTCTTTGTCGCTTCCTTTACCCATTTTTTTCATTACTTAATTTTGTTTTTATCTTCTTTTTTTTAATATTTCCATCTTTGCATAATTTCTATTTGCAAAATATAGTTGACATAATTTAGGTCAACTATATTTTAACGAAAGGAAACAATTTCATCCTGTGGTTTGATGTGACACCTATGTACTGCACTTTATGCTTCATTTGGTGTGTGGTAAATTGGCAGTTAGAGTATGACACAAAATGCTTTGAACTATTTGTTATGGTTCCTTGCACTTTGAGTTCAGATCCTGCTGAGGTCAATTTTACTCTTCATCCTTCCAAGGTTGGTAAAATAAAGTAGATTGGTATTTCTGGTATTTGTTCTGGCTGTTTGTGATCTAATTTCAGATTTTGCACTAACCTACTTGGGTGCTAGACTTAATCTATTGCTTGGTTTAATACCACGACATGGTCTATGGGTACCTTTAGCAGAGTCCACTCTGTTGCAAATATTCAGACTAGAACATTCTTCTTCTTCACCCACTTATTCTTGAGAGAGTTGTTGGGGCAGAGTGGGTCCTGTCAGAATCAACCACCTCCAATTGATCCGGCTAGATCCCCAAGCAAGCCCAGCTAAGCTCATGGATGTTATCCAACCATCTTGCTTGGGGTCTACCCCTGGGTCTCCTGCCAGTTGGTTTTGCCCATAAAATCTGTCCAGCGATTCTTTCCTGAGATATTTTAACAACATGCCCATAGTATTGGAGCTGTGATCTCTACATTCAAAATCACAAATAATTTTAAATCCATTTAGCTCCAACATTATAATAACTAGCAGAAAAACCACCCTTCGGATGATTTTCTGCTAGCTCGTTTAGTGTGTATATTGATATTATACGCAAATATATATGCATGTAGATATGATACATCAAATAAAATTGTAATTGACAATATGCACAGAAATTGAATGAAGTCTATGTTACACCCTCTTCTGCAATCAGTAAAGTAATCCATGATACATTTAAAAAAGACGATATTATATATAAACTGCATTAGGAGAAAATTAGCAACGGAAATATATGCAATGTTTTTATAAGTGTTGACATTTGAACATTTTAAAGAAGTGAATCTTTAAATAAGCAATAAAATATATTTTATCAAAAGTTACGAAATTTAGTACATAAATTATGTAATGTGCCAAAAGTAGAAACAATTATTTATTCAAAGTAATTCAACTTATTTTACAAATGGGGTAAAAAAAATATATTCTGGACGCAGTCCCTCAATCCTTTCTTTATTATAGTTAAGATTGTCACCATCATTAAATCTGTTTTCCTTAACCCTAAATCTGCCAGCAACTACTTAATCAGTGCTACTGAGCCCTCTGATCAGCTAGAGGCTCACTTCTCACATACATTTCATCTCACACTCTACAAGGTGCACTGGGTGTGTTTTATTGTGGCACGAGCACTAGAGAGGTTGTTGTGCCATCTACACAGCTGAAGAAACACCCCGAACACCCTGTTTGGAAAACTGTCTTAGCTATAATAAAGTATTGAGTACTCATTCTCGTGTCTTGGCAACATCATACCGATATATATATATATATATATATATATATATATATATATATATATATATATATATATATATATATAAGTTTTAATATAGATGAGATTCTACAGGACTAGTCCTGTAGAATCTCATCTATATTAAAACTTTTATACTCTGCTATGTATTTAGTACCTTACTTACTGTGGTTACCTCCGATTCAACCCGAAATAACTTACCTATATATATATATACTCGAGAGAAGGCTACGTTGGTATGGTCACGTGATGCGCATGAAAGACGATAGCTGTATAACAAAGTGCAGGGCAATAAAGATAGACGGTAGCCACGGAATAGGCAGACCCAGAAAAACCTGGGACGAGCTGATAAATTCCGACCTCACACACTTACACCTCTCAAAGACAATGTCACTGGACCGAGACCTTTGGCGGTACTCAGTAATAGAGAAGACCCGCCTTACCTAAATACAAAGTAAAACCTACTACAGTCAGTAGGCATCTCTAACAAAATACACCCCCGTCCCACCACCCCCACCCCATCCACACCGCCCCTTTCAATGTAAAGTTATGTTGGTGCCACAACATCCAGGCCGAAACAAATGAGATCGTGTAGGTGTCACGACAAAAAAACACACAGTTCACGCTGTAATGTGGCCGTGTAGGCAACACGGTAAAAACCTCCCAGCCCCACACTGTAAATGTGGTTGGTGTTAGGAAGGGCATCCAGCTGTAGAAAACCCGCCAGATAGTCCTATGCGAGCAAGATAATCACTCTTGCCTCAAGTGGGAAAACTCCCGTCCAAACCCATGCAAGTGTGGAACACGGACGTTAAACGTTGATGATGATGATGATGATATATAAAAGAAAACTTTTTTCGCCCGACATGGCTGAATATAATAAATGTAATCTGAGTTTTTCGAATATTAATAATAACATTCGATTCGATTCGTTTGAAATTATGCAAACAAGCCTCAATTTTATAGCCATGTCAGTAGAATGAACCCTTCATTCTTGCTCTTGTGTTTACATACCAACACAAGAGCATGACATGGCTATAAAATTCAGGCTTGTTTGCATAATTGCAAACGAATCGAATGTTATTATTAATATTCAAAAAACTCAGATTACATACATATATATATATATATGCTTTTCAAAAGTAGAGTTGAGATGGAGCGTCTGTGGTTTTTCTGACATCTCTCTCTCTCTCTCTCTCTATATATATATATATATATATATATATATATATATATATGTATATATATATATGTATATATATATATGTATATATATATATGTATATATATATATATATATACATGTATATATATATATGTATATATATATATATATATATATATATATATATATGTATATATATATATGTATATATATATATGTATATATATATATATATATATACATGTATATATATATATGTATATATATATATATATATATACATGTATATATATACATGTATATATATATGTATATATATATATATATACATGTATATATATATATATATATATATATATATATATATATATATATATATATATATATATATATATATATATATATAAAACGGCGATGAATTAGTTTTGCGAGGTTTTAGATATATATATGGAGGCACATGGCTTAGTGGTTAGAGCATTGGCCTTGCAATCAAAAGGTTGTGAGGTCAATTCTCAGACCGGGTGATGTGTTGTTTCCTTGAGCAAGACACTTTATTTCACATTGTTCCAGTTTACTCAGCTGTAGAAATGAGATGATAGGGACTGGGGTCCCTATCATTCCACTGCAAAGTGGTCGTGGAGGTGCCACGGCAAAAAAGCACCCAGCCCACACTGTAAAGTGGACGTGTAGGCACCATGAAAAAAAGCACCCAGCACTCACTGTAAATGTGGTTGGTGTTAGGAAGGGCATCCAGCTGTAGAAATCAAGCCAGAATCAGTTCCTGTCCCACCCTAGCAAGCAGGGAAAAAGCGAACGTATGATGATGAAGATATATATATATTTCAATTAAAGGTTAATTAGTCTCTAATACTTAAACATCTCAATGAGAGAAATCTCTCAGAGAAGTAATATGTATATATTAAAATTAAGTGAGAAAAAACTCTAATTACGCGAGTACAAGATAGACAAAGAAATTATTCTATCTAACCCCTTTGTATATATAATGAATAATGGGTGAAGACTGGTAAATGAATGAATACAAACAGTCCTATTCCATTAGTCGACCACTAGAAATATGTTGTTTCATTGCATATATATATATATATTCTTCAAATTGGCTGACTGAATATTCACGTTTTTTTGCCCCCCACCCCCCATTTTTTTTCTCAATTTTCCCCTTTCCTTCCTCTTCTCACTCTTTATCTTCCTATTTTATCTTTTATTTCTAACTCATCATCATCATCATCATCATCGTTTAACGTCCCTGTTCCACACTTGCATGGGTTTGGACATTTCTAATTTCTCATTCTTAGTGTCCAAAACGTTAACCCTTTAATGTTTAAACCGGTCAAAACCGGCCAGAATTCTCTACCTCTTTCTCTTGAAACTGGATGTAACTGGTTGCTCAAACTGATGTTAAGGTATTATTCTCAAAATAAATACTTTCAAAATCTCATAGATTCGATATTATGTGAGATAATTGTGCGAGGTAAAGCCTTTACCATGAAAATATAATAGTATATATAGAATAATGTGAATGCTAAAGGGTTAAGGCTCTTTTTTGCTTTGTTATTTTTGCTTTGTTATTTTTGTTTACTTTTTACACACAGATATATATCATCATCATATATATATATATACAACGAATATAGTGAAGAGTTTAGCGTAAAAGTTGGCATCCATCAGGGCTCTGTTCTCAGCCCCCTACTATTTATTATTGCCCTTCAGGCTATAACAGAGGAGTTCAAGACCGGTTGCCCATGGGAACTCCTATACGCAGATGACCTAACACTCATAGCTGAATCAATGGCCGAGCTAGAGAAGAAATTCCAAACATGGAAGCACGGCCTAGAATCAAAAGGCCTTAAAATTAACCTGGCTAAGACTAAAGTTATAGTTTGTAAGAAAGAAAATAAGGCGGCGGTCCCTTCCGGGAAGTGGCCATGCTCAGTGTGTAGGAAAGGCGTAGGTAGAAACTCCATTTTGTGCCCCAAATGCAAAGTATGGGTGCATAAAAGATGTAGTGGGATCACAGGTAAGCTAACTAAGAACATAGATTTTACATGTGGCCGGTGCTCTGGTGCAATAAGTAGCAGCAAGTGCCCACAAAATACTAGCTCTTTCAACTGCGCAGAGGGTTCTATAAAAATAGTGGACAGCTTCCGTTACCTGGGTGACAAAATCAGCAGTGGGGGAGGGTGCTCTGAAAGTACAGTAGCTAGAGTCAGAACTGGATGGAAAAAGTTCAGAGAGCTTATACCACTATTAGCTGCTAAAGGTTCTCCCTAAAAATGAAAGGCAGGTTGTATGATGCCTGCATACGAACAGCAATGTTGCATGGCAGTGAGACCTGGGCATTGTGTGCAGAGGATATACGCAGACTAGAGAGGAACGAAGCTTGCATGCTCCGCTGGATGTGTAATAGTAATATACGTGAACGGCAAAGCATAAACGAACTAAGGAAAAAATTAGAAATAAGAGGGATCAGATGTTGTTTACTCGAGAGAAGGCTACGTTGGTATGGTCACGTGATGCGCATGAAAGACGATAGCTGTATAACAAAGTGCAGGGCAATAAAGATAGACGGTAGCCACGGAATAGGCAGACCCAGAAAAACCTGGGACGACCTGATAAATTCCGACCTCACACACTTACACCTCTCCAAGACAATGTCACTGGACCGAGACCTTTGGCGGTACTCAGTAATAGAGAAGACCCGCCTTACCTAAATACAAAGTAAAATCTACTACAGTCAGTAGGCATCTCTAACAAAATACACCCCCGATATATATATATATATTTTACACACACACACAGATATATATCATCATCATATATATATATATATATATATATATATATATATATATATATATATATATATATATATATATATATATATATATATATATATATATAAAGTGATTGGTGTTATGAAGGACATCCATCTATAGAAACCAGGCCTAATATTGAATATAAGAGCAACATGAGGTTGTTCCAACCTCTCTGATCTCATGACAACCTACACAACCCATGCCAGTGTATGTGTGTGTGTGTATATAAGTGTGTTTGTATGCATGTGTGTGCGCATGCATGCATGTGTGCGCATACATGTGTGTGTCTGTGTGTGTCTGTGTGTGTGTGTGCAGAAACCTTCATGTGGTGAATGTTTCATAAAAACTATTTCTGCCTTAATATTAAAGATGAAATGAGTTAAACGACACCCACCCACCACCCACTCCATATTTATTTTTATTTAGTTTCCACATAAAAAGTTAAAAGATCTTCAGTCAGTTTACAGATTCCATGTAATAAAAAAATATTTTCTTGTCATATTTTTTCAGTAAACATTAAGATTCACTGGAAATAAAGTGACATGAGAACATACACATGTAGACAAATGCTCATACAAACTTACATATACACGTACACACTCACACATTCACACATACACACATTCATACATTCATTTATAAACTCATACACACAACAAATGATCACACACAAACTTACATACACACATACACACTCACACAATGATACTCACACCACACACACACACACTCATATATAAACTCACACACACACAACAAATGTGTACATACACACCTCACATGCACATGCATACACACTCGCACACATACACACATATATTCATACACAGACAATTGTGTACATACAAACTTTACATGCACATACATACCCACTCATGCACACACACACATGCAAACACACACGCGCACACACAAAGGCACACGCACATGAGAACATATACGTAGACAAATGTACACATGCAAACTCATATATACACACGCAGATACATACTCACATACACATATAAACATATACATACAAACTCAGACACACCTGCATACAGACATACACAGACCCAAAACTTAAACATACACACTGTAACAATGTGTAAATGCACATACACACACACATACACAAACTCAAACATACACGCACACATACATGCATCCAAACATACATGCACACATACATGCATCCAAACATACATGCACACATACATGCATCCAATGAAGAGTTTACAAATCCAGTATCCAAGATACACCTTTAGCTTCATATCCATCATTATTGAAGCTACGGGTTATATACCAACCCGCTTGGACCAAAGTATGACTGAACTTGGATTTGCGGACAAAGAGCGCAGCTCCCTAATTCATAATCTACAAATGGCTGCGATAGCTGGCACCTTCAAAATTTGCAAAACATTCTTGCAATTCAAGGGATGACAATTTCTTTTCTTTTACAACCTTGCCACCAGGAACGTGGCCAGTTAAAAAAATATACTCGAAATTAAGAGAAAGAGATAACATCCAAACATGCATGCAAATTTTTGAGGAACTATATTTTGTTAACAAAAGATGTTGTATGTAAGTTTAAAAGGTTAGAGTCTATTCCAAGCCTTGTGGCTCATCAGGTTGATGCTTTTCCTAGTTTCATTTGTGTTATGTGACTGAGAGTAAAAAGCTCCCCATGCATAGAACACCAGTCAAGGTTAATCCCAGCAGTCAGATAGAGGATATGAAATCATGGCATTAACCCTTTAGCATTTATATTACTTTATATTTTACTATTAAATTTCCATGGTAAACACTTTATCTCATATAATTATCTCACATAATATCGAATCTATGAGATTTTGATATTATTTATTTTGACTGGTTTGAACAGAAAGAAGTGAGAGAATTCTGGCCAATATGACCGGTTTAAATGCTAAAGAGTTAAGATTGTCATCCCAACATTCTAATCACTAGGCTACGTGCTTTCACAGCTCTGGCATTCTGGGTTGACAAAGATCTCACTGACCCCTTGTACAGGTCACCACCAACGCAACTGTGACATGTGTATGTACATTTTGTCCTATGCTCTAACGATTCTGTAAATTCCTTTATATAAATTCTTCTGTAATACTTTTTAATGTTTCTACAGTACTTTATATTACATTTTGTAAAGAACAGCATCATCAGTTGCAGGTTTTCAATGGGCCAATCACTGGTTCACTGTATTTATGATGGCAAGGGAGTATCTGGCCAAGTTGGGCTGAACAAATACTACAAGGTAAGTTTATATATTACTGGTTTGTCAATTTTTTCTCTGATGCTTAATTCTTTTGCTAATATATGAGTGAAAGATATCATCATCATCATCATCATCGTTTAACGTCCATTTTCCATGCTAGCATGGGTCTGGATGGGAATTGTCCCACTTGAGGCAAGATTGGTTGTCTTGCTCAGGACTGTCTGGTGGGTTTTCTATGGCTGGATGCTCTTCCTAACACCAACCACATTTACAGTGTGGACTGGGAGGTTTTTACCGTGTTACCTACACGGCCACATTACAGCGTGGACTGTGACTTATTGTCGTGACACCTACACGTCTGGCAGGTTTTCTATGGCTGGGTGCCCTTCCCAACACCAACCACGTTTACAGTGTGTACTGGGAGGTTTTTACCGTGTTACCTACACGGCCACATTACAGCGCGAACTGTGTGTTTTTTTGTCGTGACACCTACACGACCTCATTTGTTTCGGACTGGATGTTGTGGTACCAATATAACTTCACATTTAAGGGGTGGGGGGTGGTAGTGGGGGGGGGGGGGGTGTACTTTGTTAGAGGTGCCTACTGACTGTAGGTTTCGCTTTGTATTTAGGCAAGGCGGGTGTTCTGTATAACTGTGTAGTGCCAAAGATCTCGGTCCAGTGACATTGTCTTGGAGAGGTGTAAGTGTGTGAGGTCGGAATTTATCAAGTCGTCCCAGGTTTTTCTGGGTCTGCCTACTCCGTGGCTACCGTCTATTTTTATCGCCCTGCACTTTTTTATACAGCTGTCAACTTTCATGCGCATCACGTGACTGTACCAACGTAGTCTTCTCTCGAGTAAACAACATCTGATCCCTCTTATTTCTAATTTCTCCCTTAGTACGTTTATGCTTTGCCGTTCACGTATATTACTATTACACATCCAGCGGAGCATGCAAGCTTCGTTCCTCTCTAGTCTGCGTATATCCTCTGCACACAATACCCAGGTCTCACTGCCATGTAACATTGCTGTTCGTATGCAGGCATCATACAGCCTGCCTTTCATTTTTAGAGAGAACTCTTTAGCGGCCAATAGTGGTATAAGCTCTCTGAACTTTTTCCATCCCGTTCTGACTCTAGCTACTGTACTTTCAGAGCACCCTTCCCCACTGCTGATTTTGTCACCCAGGTAACGGAAGGTGTCCACTATTTCTATAGAACCATCTGTGCAATGGAATGAGCTAGTATTCTGTGGGCACTTGCTGCTACTTATTGAACCAGAGCACCGGCCACATATAAAATCTATATTCTTAGTTAGCTTACCTGTGATCCCACTACATCTTTTATGCACCCATACTTTGCATTTGCGACATAAAATGGAGTTTCTGCCTACTCCTTTCCTACACACTGAGCATGGCCATTTCCCAAATAGGACCGGTGCCCTATTTTCCTTCCTACAAACTAGAACTTTAGTCTTAGACAAGTTAACTTTAAGGCCTTTTGATTCTAGGCCATGCTTCCATGTTTGGAATTTCTTCTCTAGTTCGGCCATTGATTCGGCTATGAGCGTTAGATCATCTGCATATAGGAGTTCCCATGGGCAGCTGGTCTTGAACTCCTCTGTTATAGCCTGAAGGGCAATAATAAATTGTAGGGGGTTAAGGACGGAGCCCTGATGAACACCAACTTTTACGCTAAACTCTTCACTATATTCGTTGTTAATTCTAACTTTGCTGACTGTTTCTTTATACATAGCTTGTATAGATCTCACAAGCCATTCATCAACACCTAGTTTTCTAAGGGCCCACCAGATAATCGAGCGGAGTACTCTGTCAAAGGCTTTCTCCAAGTCAACAAAGGCTAAGTATAGGGGTTTACTTTTAGCTAGGTACTTCTCCTGTAGTTGCCATACAATGAAGAGAGCGTCTGTTGTACTTTTACCTGACACAAACCCGAACTGCATTTCGTCTAGATCAATTCGCTCTCTGATTAGTTGTGCTATTACTTTTTCTGTGACCTTCATGACCTGGTCAATTAATTTAATGCCTCGATAGTTTCCCCTATCTAGGCCATCACCTTTACCCATGTAGCAGTTAATGATGATGCTGCTGCGCCAGTCCTTCGGAACGACCCCATTCTGTATGACTTGGTTTACTATCCGAGTGACCATAGTGTGTCCTACTGTTCCAGATGCTTTCAGCATTTCAGCAACTATTTCCGAAGGCCCGGCCGCCTTGCCCATCTTCATGTCTTTGATCGCCTTACTTATTACTTGCACTGCTGGTCCCTCTATTGGGTCGATGTGGGGGAGACTGTCTTTCTCCCAATTATTCTCTTCAGTTAGTAGCCTTTCGTAGTAACACTTCCAAGCTACCTTCTTATCAGTGTCAGTGATGGAAAGTACACCATCATCATTAAGGACACACTTCTCCCCGACAATATCACTGTTTTCCTTGACACATTGCCTAGCAATCCTGAACACCTCACGTTTTTGGTCCTCGCGTTGTAGAACATGCTTGAACTTTCTTTCCTCTGCTTCCCTTCTTGCGAAGTACACTTGTCTCCTAGCTTCCCTCCTGGCCACTTGATAGTCTTCTCTACTTCTCCCATCCCGCCATGCTTTCCAAGCCTACTTTTTGGCCTTGATTGACCCCTCCACCTTACTGTTCCACCACCAAGTTACTCTCCTCCTGCCTATAGGTCTGCTCCAGCCACAGGTTTCATCTGTCGCCTTCAGCAGGTTAGCTTTCAGGAATTCCCACTATTCCTCTATATTTTGCGACTCTAATTGCTCTTCCTTACTATCAAAAGCATCAAGTAATATGCTTTTAAATTTATTACTGGCTGTGGGGTCTTTTAACTTCCATATTTTTCTCCTGAGGATAGTCCTCTTCTGTTTTCGAGTACGTCTCGTCCTGACTATGAGGTCACTAATTATGAGTCTATGTTGAGAGGTGCATTCTTCATAGGGGAGGGATTTAGTGTTTACAACAGACACTCTGTCACATCTCCTGGTAAGGATATAATCTACCTGGCTTGTGTGTTCCCCCGATCTATAGGTGATCAAGTGATTGTCTCGTTTTTTGAAGTTAGTGTTGCAGATAGTTAGGTTATTTGCGTCACAGAATTCCAGGATTCTGGAGCCTTCCTCATTTCTAGTACCAAACCCATAGCCTCCATGGATTCCATCATAGCCGTCACAATGTTGTCCAACGTGACCATTTAGGTCGCCAGCGATAACTATGTAGTCACTGTCAGTTATTTGGGAGGTAGTAAGCATTAACGTCTCATAGAATCTGTCTTTTATAACGCCAGGCAGTCCGGATTGTGGTGCATATGCAGATATTGTCACAGTAGTTCTATTGAGGACAAGTCTTATTTTAATTATTCTGTCGTTCACTCTATTTACGTCTATTATCTTACCTGCCCACTTTTCTGCTACCATGATTCCTACTCCACCCAGCCCATTGTCATTTCCCACCCAGAAAAGCTTATAACATCGTTCTTTACCCACAATGAATCTAGCAGACCCACCCCTCCACCTGGTCTCTTGAATACAACAAACATCGACCTCCTTACGTTCAAGCATTTCTACAACCTCGTTAGAGCGACCCTTTAAGGTGCCTACATTCATGGTACCAACTCTGAAGTTTTGGATTGCGTTTGGAGGGTGGGAGCGGTGGGGCGCAGGGGGAGGTGGAGGAGATGGGGTTATGTTATCTAACACCATCTCATATATATATATGTCAGGCCTTTTCACAGTTTCTGTTAACCAAACTCCACTCACAAGTCTTCAATTTGAAGCTGTGCAGTGGGATCAAACCTGGAACCATGTGTCTGCAAAGAAAAAAGCTTAACCACACAGCTATGACTGTGTCCACAATATTATATCTGTGCCAACACATCCATATGTAATCACTTCTTTACCCTTTCCAGGGCATATAAGCCCTTAATCATGATATATTTTTATCTAAATTCCAGACTAAAAAAATGATTATTCATAAAGATTATAGTACTTAAGTCTTATTATCTTCTAAATTTTCCATTTTTTTCATTTATTTTCACAGACATTATTGGTTTATTTTATTATTAAAAAAAAAAGCCGAACACATTTTAACATTTTTACTGTTTTTACAAAAAATGTCATTTCTTGAAGATAATTAATGCCAAAATTGTACATTTTCAGAATATTTCTTTAAAGTAATGATAGAATCTGTGATTGTCACAGCTGTGTAAAGAAAACATGTTATAGCAAACAAATTCAAAATCAAATCTCCATATTGTCAAGAATGGCATCATTAACCAATTTTCTCTTAGCAACTTGTTTTCCATTTTCTCTTCTTATTTGTTGTCTTCTAATAAATAATGGTTTATCTAACATGGAATGGTTTCTCTTCATTTTTTGGCTTCTAATGAGGAACTGAAATAAGCTGAGGAAAAAAGTGTCTTTAACAGTGAGAACAAAATCCTTGTATACTTTTTTCCTTCATATAACTCAAGAATACATTGATTCCTACATTTGTCAAGTCAATTAAGGAACCTCTACACAAGTCGTGAATTGGCTTTACAGGTGTCCAATTGGCAGAGCCATTGGATTCATCATCATCATCATCATATAACATTTACCTTCCACACTGGCATGGGTTAAACGGATTGTCATGGTCTGAGATTTGACAGGTCAAAGAGACCTCATCTTGCTGATACATTCTATATTTAGCATGGTTTCTACAGCTGGAAGTTCTTCCTAACACTATCCATCTTCAGAATGTATTGTGTAAATGGTACCAGCATTACCACTTTAATGAGTGGATTGGTTGCACTTTAACATGGCATCAAGGCTAAAGAGGTTGACGTAAGCATGACCAAACTGAAGAGTCCTCTCTAATCTATATTGTCTCCATTTGATTTGATCACCAACCACATTATAGTCTGAACTGCATGGAGTATGGTACAGAATACTTTGTAGTATTTGTTCTGGCTTTCTACATTCTGAACTGAAATGCTAATAAAGTCAACTTTGCCTTTCATCCAATCTGAGTCAATAAAATAATGTACTAGTTCAATGGTAGACTGATATACTTATTAGAGCATTGTTAGATCCTGTGTTTGATATGACAGTTATGTTCTGCTCTTTGTGCTTCACTTAATTTGTGGCGAATTGGCAGTTATTAGAGCAGAAGACAAAATGCTTATAGTATTTATTCCGGCTCCTTGAACACAGAGTTCAAATGCTGCTGAGGTCAACTTTGCCTTTCATCCATTCAAGGTCGATAAAAAAGTACCAGTCAAGTACTGGAGTCAATTACTTCCTCTATATCACTTTCTCACTTTCATTCTCTCACATTCTCTATCCTTCTCTGGAAGAAATCTGCTATATTCATCATTATCATCATTATCATCATCATCATCATCATCATCATCATCATCATCATCATCATCATCGTCGTCATCATCATTGCCATCACCATCATCATCAGCTAACTATATCTTATTCACACATTCCATTTTGGTATGATTTCTACAGTTGGGTGCCCTTCCTAATGCCAATCACTTTACAGCATGTAGCAGGTACATTTTATTGTGGCACCAACACTACCACTTTATAGAGTGGATTGAGTGCATTTTATCAATGTCACCAGTTCTATCACTTTACAGGGTATACTGTGTATATTAGTTCAACCACTTCACATTAAATATTTCCAACTAAGGAAATTAAAAAATTATGAGATAAGACTGAGAATAACCAGGTTGTCTCAGAGATAAAGCAATAAAAATATGTTTATAATATATAACCTGTCTAACTCAAACCAGTGTGACAAATAGACATAAAAGGATGATGATGATTATGATGACATTTTAGATTGATAAAAGTTCTTCTTCTTCTTCTTCTTCTTCTTCTTCTTCTTCTTCTTCTTCTTCTTCTTCTTCTTCTTCTTCTTCTTCTTCTTCTTCTTCTTCTTCCAACTCACACTTATGTAGGTTCAGCTGGCCTCCAATGTCGTTACATCTCATAA
Source organism: Eledone cirrhosa (assembly GCA_964016885.1). Classification (NCBI taxonomy): domain Eukaryota; kingdom Metazoa; phylum Mollusca; class Cephalopoda; order Octopoda; family Eledonidae; genus Eledone; species Eledone cirrhosa. The sequence continues at coordinate 293,118,992 of OZ024742.1, forward strand.
ATTTCTTGGAAGTTTTAATGACTATCCTGCCACCACTTTTCTGATGACAAAAGTAAAGAATTTGAACACTCAGAACAAATACTGATGCATTAACAGCTTCACTATTCAACCACCCAAGACTAGAACTTTATTTATTGACCGTGAAAGATGATCTCATTGGGATTTGAACTCAGAGAACTGGAACAAAATCAGGGATTTTAACTGATATGAATGTGTGTGGTGCAGTAAATACATATATATATATACATATACACCAGGTCCGAGCACAAAGGAACTAAACTCCCAGTCACTGCCTCCATCTCTGCCGCTCTCCCCAACTCTCACTACCCATGAGCAAATGTGGGCCCACGTGCTGTCACAAGACATTTAATCTGAAGTTCTAATGACTATGCTAATTCACCACCTCATTTATTTGGCTGAATGAGGGGGGGGGGGTCAAATAGGAGGAAGATATTTCCTGGAGAGTTATGAATTGTAAACCCTAATCTTAGTATTTCATCTATCAAGTCACAACTTTCTTACTACAAGGTATTAGCTGAGTGAACAATAAAGAATGCAGAACATGGTTTGACTTAATTGCTAAACATTTGGAATTTCAAGGAAATGTAAAAGAAGCTTTGAAATCAACGCTTTGTCATTAGAGTTTCTGGCTTACTTGTCAATAATTTCTGATGGTGTGGAGTAACGAACATTGTTGAACTAAACTGAACTAAATACTATCATACTTCCACACTAACATCAACACCCTGTTTAACAGCTGTTTTTCTTTACATGATGGTATGGAAAGCATGTTCATGCTTAGAAAAATATGTATCAAAAAGTAAAGAAAAATGGAAGGAATTTACACCAATTAAAGATGGTAATTGTAAAAGATGTAAACAGAATTGGAAGAGATAAGGTGTTACTTTGGATTAGAAAATTGAAAAATAGAAAAATATAAACATTATCTTGCATGTAAAAATAGATCCATAACTCATTCTTCTTCTTCTTCTTCTTCTTCTTCTTCGAATGATTTATGCTGATGAAAGAGTTCTGTTCATGAGAGATACCTAACATTTATCTGTGATGTGTGTGTGTGTGTGGCGGGGATGATATTAAATATCACTTCAGTAAATAACAGAAGGAAGAAAGGCATATATATATATATATATATATATATATATATATATATATATATATATATATATAGAGAGAGAGAGAGAGAGAGAGAGAGAGAGAGAGAGAGAGAGAGAGAGAGAGAGAGAGAGAGAGAGAGAGAGAGAGAGAGTCTGTGGTACTGAGACCAAGGAGACCACTAATCATGGGAATACTGAATGCATGGGGAGATGCAATTTCCAGCCTTTTTAATGGTGGTTGGCTATCTTTAACTAGATCAGATAACAACACAATATCATCTACAAAATATGTATCTGTTATTGTTTTAGTTAAATGTCTTGATTCACTTCCTTTGGTGAATGTAAATCTGATTGGTCAGATGTGGGAATTCTCATTGTATAATCTCATGCTATAATGAAAAGGTAGGGTGCCAGGGTGTTTCTTTGGAGCAAAATCCAAAAATAAAAATAAAAACTGTGTCACCATCTGGCAAGAGTACTTGGGCCATTGTGTCCTTATAAATAATATTGGTTTCTGATTTAGGCACAAGGCCAACAATTTTGGGGTGAGGGAAAGTCGATTAAATCGACCCCAGTGCATTACTGGTACTTTATTTTATCGACCCCATAATGATGAAAGGCAAAACTAACCTTGGCGGAATTTGAACTCAGAACTTAACGAGGCGTAACTACATGCCACAAACCATATTGTCTGACTCTCTACCAACACTACCAGGCCATTATGTCTTTATAAAGAATAATGACAACATTTACAATTATCTCTAAAATGTCATATGATTTTAAAAGCCACATTAGTTTTTCATGATGAATCATATCAAAAGCTTTTCTGAAATTCACAAATGTTAGATTTGCTTTCAGATTATAATTTCTTACTCACTCCAACAATCTACATAAAGAAAGAATTTGTGCTTTAGTTGAGTGATTTGGCTGAAATTCATTCTGGGTGTTTCTGAGGATTAGTTCCAAGTGAGGTTTTATTCTTTGTAGTAGCATCTTGTAGTAAAGTTTTTCACAGAGGTTACTAATAAAATTACACTTTTATAAGGTTATCCCTTTTCAGAATCAGACAATGCCACATTTCACCCATATGTTTGGTCTGTCGCTGTTTAATATCTTGTTGCAGGCATTCAACAAGGGCTTTAAGAGGACATCAGTTTTCCAAACCTCAAATGGAATGTTGTCTAATACAGCGGCTTTGTTATTTGCAAAAAATGTTATGCCTCTTCAAGTTCTTTTCTTGAGAAATTGGCTGTATTTGTTAAGAAAGCTTCATCCACAACTTATTAAATTGGTGTTTTAGTGATGTCAAGATTGAGGGTTTGCTTTTATCTCCCTCTGTTTGAGCCTTTTCGTCATTGTTATTTCATTAATGGTGTTCCAAACAATTTTGTATTTTTGTTGTTTTCAGGCTTTACAAATGTCTTCTGTTTTCTCCTTGATATAAATTTCTTGTCCTTGCTCATAAACATCACTTAGGGCACTTTTAGCTTCATGCAGGTCTCTGTTAGTTGAACAATTAGGTCTGGTCATGTTTGCATGGAATGTCATTCTTAGTTTATCTCTCTCGATTTTTGTCATTTTCCCATAGTATCCTTGTCTTCTATTTCACCTTTTGTGGACATGTTTTTCTATAGTTTCTGTATAGACTTTCATCATGTTGTTGTAAATAGAATCTGCAATTTTGTCACTGGTCTCAGATTTCAAGGTTTGTAATCTGTTCTTGACTTCTACTGTGTACATATTTACTTGTTGATCATTAATCAGTCCATTGCAGATTTAAACCCTCAGTTATTACTGGTACACATTTTCAGCTGAGTATACCGGAGCAATATAAAATGAAGAATGCAATACACAATGCAGTCAAGGAATCAAACCCACAACATCATGATCATAAGTTCAACTCCCTTACCACTAAGCCACAATGACAATGATATAAATATATATTCAGTTCTTCAGCCACAATGTAAATATCCTATCATCCTATCTGTAAAACATCTCAAAAATGTTTCACCAAAGCAGTGTTTCCATTGCAACCAATATTTCAGAAATATTTTTATATACAAAAATAACATTGTATGAACATGGTTGTTGTTGTTGTTGTTGTTGTTGTTGTTGTGTTTTGTTGTTTTCTCAACTGAAATCCTCTGAATTAATGTGGTTGGAACATCATCCCTTGAGGCATATATATCATATTTGTGTCAGATAACACAACATATGATATGTTGCTCTCTTTGTTCCTCTTATACATTTGCTCTTTCTCTCTTTTAGTTTGTTATACTCTGTTGCTCTTTCTGTCTCTCTGTTGCTCTGTCTAATGTTGTATGTCCTCTCTCTCTCTCTCTCTCTCTCTCACTCTCGTTCTCTCTTACACGCTCTCTTATAGCACACACACACACACACTCATGCACACCCACCCACATGCACTCACACACACACAAATACACATTCTTTTTCTCTCACACTTACACACACACTCACAGACACACTTACTCTCTTTCTCTCTCTCTCTCTCTCTCTCTCTCTCTCTCTCTCTCTCTCTCTCTCTCTCTCTCTCTCTCTCACACACACACACTCACACACACTCACACACACACACACTCACACACATTCTTTATCTCTCTCTCTCACACACTCACACACTCACAGACACACTTACTCTTTCTCACACACGCACACACGCGCACACACTCACACACACATTCTTGCTCTCTCTCTCTCTCCCACTCACACACACACAGACACACTCTCTCTCTCTCACACATACATTCTTGCTCTCTCTCACACACACTCACACACACACAGACACACTCTCTCTCTCACACACATACATTCTTGCTCTCTCTCACACACACACACACAAGCACACACGCACACACACTCACACACACATTCTTGCTCTCTCTCTCTCTCACACTCACACACACACAGACACACACTCTCTCTCTCACACATACATTCTTGCTCTCTCTCACACACACTCACACACACACACTCTCTCTCTCACACACATACATTCTTGCTCTCTCTCACACACACTCACACACACACAGACACTCTCTCTCACACACACATACCCCCACCCCGCACACCCCTACACACAGACACACTCACACACAGGTTGACATGCCCTCTGTTGCTCTGTGTTTTTCTTTTGGCTTGTATTCTAAACTCCTCAACATATGTTATGTACAGGTTTAATACTCAACATGTTAGCCACACTCAGTTATGTCACTAACATAGACCACAGAAATGATTCCTGTTTAGATTAGACATGCCACAGCAATTATTATGATGAAAGTTGAAATATTAGATTTTATTTCACACACACTCACACACTCTCTCTCTCTCTCTCACACACACACACACAGAGACCCCCACCCCGCTCTCTCTCTCTCTCTCTCTCTCTCTCGCTCACATACACCACACACACAAGCACACATACACATACAACATATACAATATATGTGCACATATATACACATACAGGTGCAGATACATAAACATACAGGTGCAGATATACACTCATCTGCACACATCCATATACACACATACAGGTGCAGATACACACATACTACACATGCATGTGCAAGCCTCTGCATAGTTAGATTACAGTATGCAGACCTTAGATATTTACATCTAGCTGCAGTTGGCATGCAATAACAAATGTGGCAACAGATCAGCACTTTTGCACCACCACCCTCTAGCGCAAAATATTTTCCCACACATAACTGTGCAATATGTGCACCAGTAAAATTACCCACAAGCCAGCCATCAAAATATACTTTTTCAGATACGTAGATATGCCGACACATGGCACCAAAGTGGTAGTGATGGAGCCATGGTAAAATGCACCTAGTATACTCTGTAAAATAGTAGTGTTGGTGTAATGACACACTACATTCAGTTCACTTTGTATGTGATAGTACTGGAGCCATGAGACAATACGTCCAGTACACTCTGTAAAGTGGTAATTGTTGCTGGTGCAACAATAAATTTCACCTAGTACATACTCTAATGTGGTAGTATTGGTGCCATGATAAAATTCCCCTAGTACATGCTGCAAAATGGTAGTATTGGTGCCATGGTAAAATACACCTAATACATGCAGTAAAGTTGTAGTATTGATGACATAACATGCACCTAGTACATACTGTAAAGTTGTAGTGCTGGTGACATGATAACATGCACCTGATACATGCTGTAAAGTGGTAGTGCTGAAGCCATGATAAGATACACCCAGTACATGCTGGAAAGTGTTAGTGCTGATGTAATGATAAAATACACCCAGTATACTCTGTAAAATGGGAGTGTTAGTGCTATAATATAACTACTTTTTCCTATAATAGACATGTTACTATATTTTTTCCTTCACTATATAATATACAATATCATCAACATTTTATGCCTGGTATACATTATATCCTATATGTAGCTTGGTTTCTACAGCTACATGCCCTTCCTAATGTCAATCTCTTTAACCCTTTAGCATTTACATTACTCTCTATATACTATTGTATTTTACAGTAAAGGCTTTATCTTACATAATTATCTCACATAATATCGAATCTACAAGATTTTGATGTTGTTATTATTTATTTTGAGGACAATACTTTAACGTTGGTATAATTGGCCAGTTATAGCCGGTTTGAACAGAAAGAGGTGAAAGAATTCTGGCCAGATAAAGCCAGTTTAAATGCTAAAGGGTTAAAGGACGTACTGAGTGCATTTTATCATGGTACCAACGCAACTACTTTACACATATACATACACATATACATACACATGCACACGGTGGCTGCCAACTCGTTTTCGAGTACGGCCACTACTTTATATCCATGTAGGAGAACCCCTACCAATGGGCTGAACGAGTGTGATTTTTAGTCCAGCCAGCGACTTGAAAACTCTGGTACAAACACTACACTTGTGACAATTATTGACACATAATGCTGGGCCCATGGTACCATGTGACGACAAGTGCAGAGAGATCTCCAGATATAAAGCAATGCCTGTGCCGTGAAGCTTTTATAGTGAGCAAAGGCACTGCACAAAGCCAGTCCCACTCTCTTAACCAAGATGATATTTACCAAAAAGAAGAACAAGTCAACATCATTGGATACCATCAGGGTTGCAGGTGTTATATCAGAGTTTTCCTTCTCCTAGAATTCTGCCTTGACAAAGGCTAAGGGGTCATCTCTCCCAGTGATTTTGGATGGCCATTGACTCTTAAGAGCTCCTTTGCCCTTTGACAGGTTTTGTTTTTAGTCCTGCAGGATGTTCAAAGTCACCCTCCTCACCAAGAAACCTTGGTAGGGTTGCCAGTTTAGTCGCCAACGACCCGACCATGAGACAGGTTGTACTGGGATACATGTTACCAGACGCACACACACACATATATATATGCAGTAATACAGAAGACATCTTCCCATGTACACAGACTCAAACATACATCTAGTAGGCACTTCTTAACCACTATATCCCATCCGCCCACATCTGTCCACACCACCCTTACACTGTGGACAAAATATACCCAGCCCATACTGTCAAGTGGTCATGTAGGTGTCACGACAAATAACACCCAGACTATACTGTAAATGTAGTTGGCATTAGGAAGGGCATCCACCTGTACAAACCTAGCCAGAAATTGTTCT
>OZ024742.1:293130754-293195754 GCA_964016885.1 Eledone cirrhosa
TGTTGGTGTTGTTGTTACTGTTGTTGTTACTGTTGTTGGCGGTGTTGTTACTGTTTTTGTTACTGTTTTTGTTGGTCTTGTTGTTACTGTTGTAGGTGGTGTTGTTGTTACTGTTGTTGTTACTGTTGTAGGTGGTGTTGTTGTTACTGTTGTTGTTACTGTTACTGTTGTTGTTACTGTTTTTGTTGGTGTTGTTGTTACTGTTGTTGTGGTTGCTGTTGTTGTATGTTGTTGTTACTGTTGTTGTTGGTGTTGTTACTGTTGTTGTAGTTACTATTGTTGTATCATTGTTACTGTTGTTGGTGGTGTTGTTATTGTTGTTTAAAGGTAAGTTTCTTTTATTTGCCACTAGGGCATCAAAAGTGGGACAAGTACAAAGGGGGGAGTTTACACAAAAAGGCGTCCTCAATAAGGAGGAGGCAATAACAAAATATAAAAATAAAATAAGATATAACAAAAAATAAAATTTTTAACAAAATCCTCAATAGAGAGGAGGCGCCTTGGGGGGTCGCACACACCCCCGAAAAAAGTGTGCAACCCTTTTCCTCAGGAGCACAGAGAGGGGGTGCTCCCTCGTTCCTTCCTCTTTTCCACCTACAGGCTTATGTAAAGAGAAGGCCCATTCACACAGGCCATTCTCGCCACTTTCACCCACCTTTCATAAAAACGACTGGGGTGCAGCACCTCTCTCTCCATCCTGATCCTTCTTCCGAAATGATATCGGAAGAAACGGACCAGTTGTTGGCCAGAGAGAAAGGTGCCTGACCTCAGTCCTTTCAGACGCGTCCACCATACAACCTCTTTCGCCATGGCTATTACGCACAGAAACACCGCCTCTGCTTCATCTTTGAAGGGGGGAGGCGGCTTGATCATTACAATAGACTCGGTGGTCAACCGGATCGGTCCCACCCTTGACAGCAGTTGTTCGACATAGCCCCACAGATCGGCTACGCCCGAGCAGTGTACCAATGCGTGTGCAACGGTTTCCTCGTCGCACACGCATCTGGGACAGATCTTTTTGGCGGGGTCCCTACCCGGGCGCCCGTGTCTGTAGAGCCTTTCTCGAACGGGTAAAGCCCCTCGGTAGCACTGCCAGGCCAGGGACTTCTGGAAGTTGTCCATAGGTCCCGGGCTGAATGTCCTACCGAACAGGCTGGCCAGTTCGTCCTCCTCCATGTCTAGGGCTTCTCCGAGGGCGTCGTCGCACCTGCTGCGTACCAGCCCTCTATAGAATGTTGCGGTGGAGTCTCCACTGATAACCGGATCCGCCTGCCAGAGGGCGGTGAGCGCCTGGGCACACTCAGTGTGCCAGGCGCCCAGTTTTCTCGGTCTTTGCTTGACCCAGGATTGCAGCTCGGTGAGTGAGACGAGTCTGGGAAAGGTTCGTCTCACAAACGAGGCCCACACCGGTTGTCCGGTGAGGAATACGTAGAGGTGCCGTAGCCTTAATGCGTGTTTACGCATCATTAGCCACGGCATCCCCAGCCCTCCTTTCGAAGGGTGTTGACAGCAGATGGATCTCCTCACCATAGGAGCCCGCCTCTTCCAAAGGAATTGGAAGAGCGCGCGCTCCATCTTGGTGAGGGTTTCCCTTGGGCAGGGCACTACGGTCAGGCGGTAGTAGATGACGGACGCTATATAAGTGTTCGCCACCTCCGCCCGACCTTTCAGGGATAGTTTGCAACTGGCCCACTTCTGGGTCAGTGCAAACACCCTGTTCGTAACCTCCGCCCAGTTTTTCTCCACCTGGAGGTCCGGTCCGAACCAGACCCCGAGCAACTTCACCGGGCCCTCCGTCCAGCGTCCGACGACGCCATCGGAGGGCATCGGTCTGCCCCTCCACGTGCCGAGTTGCAAACCGATTGACTTGTCCCGGTTCAGCTTAGCCCCTGTGAACTTTTCGTACTCCTCCAGTAAGGTGCCGACCGCCTCGATTTCGGAGGCCGTCGACACCATTACTGTCACATCATCGGCGTAGGCTGACACCGCAATCCCGGTTCCAAAGGGATGCCCTGCAACAACTCCAACTTCCGCAGTAGTGGCTCGAGAGTCAACACATACAGAAGGGAGGAGAGAGGGCACCCTTGTCGGATGGACCGCGCGATTTTGAACGGCTCCGAGAGGTAGCCGTTCAAATTGACCCTAGAGCAGATGCGGCTGCTGTGCATAGCAGTGATCCAGCCCCTGAAAACGGGTCCGAAGCCTGCCGCCGCTAGCACCGCATCCAGGTAACCATGGTCGACCCTATCGAACGCCTTAGATTGATCCAAGTTGATCAGAGCCCCACCAAAGCCGGGTTCGTTCCCAACCCTCTCTATGATGTATCGCATGAGGTGGAGGTTGTCATGGATGGACCTGGACGGGATAGCGCATGTCTGCGCATCTCCCACCAGGTTGCCCACGACAAGCGCCAACCTCTTTGCTAGCACCTTGGCCAAAATCTGTAACTCTGTATTTAGCAGAGTTATGGGCCTGAAGTTACTTATTTCGTCCCCCTTGTTCTCGTCCTTCCTCACTAGCGTGACTACGCCCTTGGTCACAGTACAGGGAATTCTCCCGTTCTGTTGCCAGTTGCAGTAGACCGCCTCGAGGAGATCGGGGAACAAGTCCGGCATAGCTAGATATAATTCGTAAGGAAGACCATCGAGACCCGGGGATTTGCGTTTGCCGCATTGGCCCAGCACGTCCTCTATCTCAGCGGCCGAAATCGGCTCCTCGCAGGACTTCGCCTCCCTGTCCGAGAGGCGTGGCAGGCCGTCGAGGTATGGACCGAAGTCCACGTTCCCAACCGGCTCCCCGCCCCTCCCGAACAGTCGGGCAAAGTGCCTTTGAAAGGCTTCACACATCTGCTTAGGCTCAAGAATCGCCCGTCCATCCAGGTCTCGCAAAGACCGGATGGTGGATTTAGTTCCACTGTTGGCCTCTGTCACGCGGGCCCAGCTAACAGCTTTGGCCCCCTCGTTCCCTAGAGCACGTATTTTACTTCGGACAACGCAGCCTTCGTGCTTCGCGTCGAAAAACTGGCTCAAAGCCGTTCTCGACGCTAGCACTCTGGCCACGTCGCCGCTTCTAATTGCCTCTTCTACTCTATCTATTAGCTCCCTTTCCTTCCTATTCCTATCCGCAGCTAGAACCTTACTAAATTCAATCGAGACTACTCTAATCTCTCTCTTTAGAGATACCCACCACCTGCTGTTGACGATCGCTCCAGTCAACCGTTCCTTAACTAACGTACTAATCCGATTCCTGTAGGCTCTACTTGCCGGCAAGGACAAGTTGAGCTTCCAGTAACCGGGGCCCTGTCTATGCGTTCTATCAAGGTTGACCATGCAGGTCACCAACTTGTGGTCTGAATAGCCAACCATGAGCATTTCTGGACAACTTAAAAAGTCCCTGTCCTTATTTCTAACTAAAAATCTATCTAGGTACGATCTAGATGATCCGCTGCGATTTGACCAAGACCAGGTTGGCACCGTCGGAAAATCTAGTCGAAATCTATCGGCCAGGTCAAATCGGCCGAGTAACCCCTTGAGGCTGTTGCACCCCTCTCTATCGGGACATGCCCCTGCATAGTCCCAACGTGCATCCAGGATACCATTCCAATCCCCCACTAAAAGCAGGGAACGGGACGTCCCTAGAAAAGACTCCAGACGCTGGAAAAAGTCGGGCCGCCCTGTCCCAAAAGGGGCATATGCGGCTATCAGCCTAAAGGCTCTACCTTCACCACTGCCAAGGTCCAGCACCACCAGTCGACCCCCTGGGTCCAAGTGAACTATCTGTGTTGCAAGGCCCATATGTTTTTGCAGCAGAACGACAACCCCACCCCCACCTCCGGGCTGACAGAGAGATGCGTGCATCTCAAAGTCGTCAAAGGTGGGGGCTAGCTGTCGCATGCTGCTGATCCGGGCCTCGCAGATAACCATCACATTTATAGATTGTGACCTGAGGTCATTTAGAAGCATTGCTTGCTTCCAAGACGAGCCCAGGCCACGCGCATTTAGACACCCTACTCTTAGCACAGCCATGTTGGTGGTAAAGAGAAAAGGCACTTACCTCTCTGCGTCCCGGGAAACGGGCCGCTCAATTTCCATGCTGGTTGGGGATGGGTTGTTGGGTGGGGTTGTGGTTTGTGGAAGTGAAGGGGCATCGGTGTGTTGTGGGGTTGGGGTGTTTGTCGTTGAGTGGGTGTCTGGGTGGGGGGGGGTGAAATTTTTTAGGAGGACGCGGTTGATTGGTTTGGCGCAGGGGGGGGCCCACGTCCTCCGTGAAATTTATTTTCAGTGTTTTGTACAAGTGCATTGGGACTTTTATCATTTTCAAATGAGGTAGTCCCACAGCAGTTATAAAGTTTGGCCCTTCAGTTTGGACCGAAGGGTTTGCTGAAATTGTTTTCCGTAATTCTTTGTTGTCTGTGTTCATGTATGTGTATTGTAAGGTCTTTTTTTGTGTAGCAGTTAGTGTTGTGTGACAGGGAGGGGTGGTTTGTGTGTAGTTTGTGTTCTCTTGGGGGGGATTAAAGTTAACATGTGTGTCTGTGGTGCGTCTCCTCTTCTTTCTTTTTACTTGTTGGAAGGGATCTTTTTCGTCTTGCGACGAAAGAGGTTCGTCTTCCTTGTTGGGTGGGAGGGGTATGTTTTCTGGTAGTGTTTGCGGTGTGCGTGTTTTTGTATTTGTTTTGGGTGGGGAGGGATTGGGTGGGACAGTATTCTGTGTTATTTTTTCACGTGTTTGTTGTTGTTGTTGTTGTGGTGGTGGTGGTGGGGTTGTTGGTTTTTGTTGTTGTTGTGGTTGTTTTTGTTGTTGTAGTTGGGGTGGTGTTGGTAGCAGTGTTTTTTTCTGTGTGAGCTGGGGACAGGCAGCCCTCAGGTGACCTCTATTGCCACAGAGGTAACAGGAGGGACGCCTACCCTCCACAATAATGTTGAGGTGGGTACGGTCATCCAGCATGACGCGCTCAGGGATTTGGGCGATGCGTTCTGGCCTTATTTGGGTCAGAACTTCGAGGCTCGTTCCACTGAACGCGTCGCCGGATGCCTTCCCTATTGAGATGAGGTTGTCCTCATCTAAATTGAGGAAACCGGTTAGTAACCACCAGTAGTTTATGTTTGGGGTGATGGTGGTTATCCATATCCTCTGGGTTTTTTTACCCATGTAGGTGGGGAAGAAGGTGTAGTGTGTGGACCGAATTGGCGACACAGAGTATTTTTTTGCCGCCAATTCGTCTTTCATCAATATGGATAAACTCCCATAGAGTTTATCCTTTTGTATGAAAGTGATGTCTCTCATCGCGTCTTTCAAGACTAACTGAATTTCCGCTTGAGATGGTTGCGCTGGTTTCTTTGTTTTATTTAAAATTGTTCGGAATACGACAGTTCGTAATTCCGTCTGTCTTTTTAGCTCCGGAGGTGAATGTATAGAAAACGAACCGTTTTCGCCAAAAGACACATATTTCTTGGCTTTTTCCAGCATTTCTTTTGCTTTTGAAATATCTTCCAGCACATAAGCGACTGATAATTTAGCCGTTTGTGCAAAAGATATTTTGTTTTCGTTTTGGATATTAGTATTGTTTTGTTTCTCGTCGTTTGAGTTGTTTTCATCTTTGTTGTTGTTGTTGTCTTTCTCGTTTCGTGTGTGGATACTTGTGACGTTTGTGTTGTTGTTTTTGTTGTCTTTATTGTTGCTGTTGTTGTCGTTGTTGTTGTTGTTGTTGTTGTTTTCAAATTCTTGTGTAGTTGTGGCTACATCTAGTGGTCGGTCAACAGGTGAAGACAATTCTTCCTCTCTCTGACCTCTGCCTTTGGCATCTGCTGCTGTGACAGTGGCAGGGGGAAGCTGTGAGTATGACTTCCCCTTTCCTTCTTTGATTGATGGTGAAGATGCTTCAGCCATTTTTCTCAAAATAGGGTTTTTCGAAGTTTTTCGAAAGATAAAATGTTCACAATACTATTTCGCCCAAAGGCGCAGAATATTTTGAGAGACCGACCAGATCAAAATTTGACCTGGCAGTCCCTCTACAAAATGGTACAAAAATGAAAGTTTACAGTTTACAATTTCCGTATGAATTTAAACAAAAACTTACCGAGCGAGCTCAGCACATGTGTCCATCGTGTAGTTGATTTGACACAGTAGTTAGTATGTTGGATATTTGCTTCATCTCTCTGTGTTCTGAGTTCAAATCCAGTCAATGATGATGATGATCATGATGATGATCATGATGATGATCATGATGATGAGGCTGCTAGTGTAGATGACGGTGATGATAATTACAATGAAATGGTAAATTAAAATCGAAATATCTTTTCATCTGTTAGTGATGAAATATCATATCCTTTCATCTGTTAGTGACATTAACATTTAGTCACAGACAGTTATTTTACTTTCACATTTAATGTTGATTAAATATGCAAATATACGCATGTATTTGTGTGTATATATATATATATATATATATATTTTTACTTATATATATATATATATATAAGTAAAAATTAGCAAGAATCGAATTTCAGCTCAGGAATTAACGAAAAACACTTCCGAGTTGTGTGGCAAGCACTCGATAATTCATATGAATTAGAGCTACAACTTACATTAAAGGCCAAACACACTGAGATGGTGGTTAAACTAATCATCCGCACAGCGAAAAAACGACCGTCTAATTTGGGTCAAGCAGATATAAAAATATAAAAATATATAAAAATATATATGGTTGAAAGTTTACCCGGACCCCTGGAGAGATGGTAAAATCCAGTATTTGGGTTTCTGCGGCTCCATAAGTCATTTACTGTCCGCTTACATAAAGGATGTTAGGTTTCTGGTAGGATGACCGAACTAGGAGGACGCGTTGTCAACGGGATTCAGTTCGATAGTCTACATAAATGTGTCTGTATATATATATATAGTTCAAAATGACAAATAAACAAACAAATGCAGGAGTCAATGGTACATAGTGTTATTAGCTTCACGCAAGGTGAAAATGGGGGGGGGGTTACGACGTTTCGGACATAAGTCCTTCATCAGGAGAGTAGGGGGATGAGGAACTCCGAGAGGGAGTGAGGGGTGAGTTAACAGGAAAAACATGAAAGGATGGGAAAAATAGAAATAAAAATAAAACATGAAATCAAAATAAATAGAAACAGAATTAAACGGAATATATAAAAAAAAAACAGAATATTAAAAAATGAGAGGGGTCTATGGGTCCAGGAAGGCAAGGGTATGGTAGTGCGTAAGGGGTGGGTGGTGTTGAGAGAGAGGTGGCAGAGGAGCAAGAAAATTGGAGTCCGAGCGGGGATGGCAAAAGGTAAGGTGTGTGTGTGTGTATAGATGACAGTGTGTGTGTGTATAGATGTAAGTGTGTGTGTGTATAGATGTAAGTGTGTGTGTGTATGCATGGATGTAAGTGTAAGAGTCTGGGAGGAAAGGAGTGTATGCGATTGTGGGTTTTGAAAAACCATTATGTGTGTTGGAGTGGAGTGTATGTCTCTGCATGTATTGTCCCTGTATGGGTGTAGGCATGTGTGTGGATGGAAAGGGTCGGATGGGGTGAGATGAGATCATGTCAAATCCAGAGGCAGTGTGTGGTGGAGTGTGGGTGTATGTGTAGATGTGCACATGTGTGTGTGCATTTGTGTGGTTAAGAGAAGGGGATGCGTGGTATGTCTGTAGGTGATGTGAGTTCATGTGAAATGTGTTGTTGTGTGTGTGTGAAAATGGTGCAAGTGTCTGTGTATGTCTAACTTTCTGAATGGATGTTGGTGTGTAGGTGGATGGTAAAGATCCGGATGTAAAATCGTGTAGATATCTATTGCAATCGAAAGGTTGTGAGTTCAATTCTTGGACCAGGTGATGTGTTGTTTCCTTGAGCAAGACATTTTATTTCACATTGCTCCAGTTTACTCAGCTGTAGAAATGAGATGTAGGTGCCACGGCAAAAAAGTACCCAGCACTCACTGTAAATGAGGTTGGTGTTAGGAAGGGCATCCAGCTGTAGAAATCAAGCCAGAATTAAGGCCTGTATGAGCAAGACAAAGTCAGCCGACTGGACACTGCCCACAACAGGACAACCCATCTAACCCATGCTAGCGTGGAAGAACGGATGTAAAACGGTGATGATGATGATGATGATGATGATCCATGTGGTGAATTCATTGTTCCAGAGTCAAAAAATGGCAATGAGGAAGTGGAATATTGTAGTGGCGCACGCAACAGGAAATGGTCAAGATGGTCAAGTCAAAGGAATAGGAAGAGAGGGTGTCGAGGGTGATGATTGCAGGGCAATGTGTAAGAGAGAGGGAGGAAAATCTGCTCTGCAAAATATGCGTCCTCCAGTATGGTTTGCATATTTGTTGGCAAACTAACTCTATACCAAACTCCTCCTCTTCACTGAGTGCTCTGCTTACTACATATATTACCTCCTGGTTTTTTTACCACATATATATATACATCGTCATTGTTTATACATCTGTTTTTCCATGCTTGTATGGGTTGCACGGGTCCTTCTCAACAGGGCATCTCTCCACTTGTTGCTTTCTTTTGTATCTCCTCTGTGAGTCTCAGTGATTTGAGGTCAGCTCTCACAACCTCAAATCACTGTGTTGGTGTTGTTGGTATTGTGTATTCTAATTTTTTGTGTATGGGCCCACCACCCCAAACCTGAAGTGCCCCAGGCTCCCCAACGGCTAAATCCGGCCCAGCTGACGGGCTCCAGTTCAACCATTTATGAATGTGAACCTTACAGTTAAACTCTTTTGATACCAAACTGCCTAAAACCATTCATGGTTCTATGAAACAAAACTGCTTATTTTAAAGTGTTTATATTTATCTAAAAATCTTACATCATAATTTTTGTAAGAACCTTTGTTATGTTAATGAGACAGTAAATTCATCATCATCATCATCGTTTAACGTCTATCTTCCACGCTAGCATGGGTTTAGACGGGAATTGTTCCACTTGAGGCAAGATTGGTTGTCTTGCTCGTATAGGACTCTCTGGCAGGTTTTCTATGGCTGGATGCCCTTCCTAGCACCAACCACGTTTACAGTGTGGACTGAGAGGTTTTTACTGGGTTACCCACACGGCCACATTGGACTGTGTGTTTTTTTGTCATGACACCTACACAACCTCATTTATTTAGGACTGGATGTTGTGGTACCAACATAACTTTACTACGAAAGGGTGGTGTAGATGGGATGGGAGTAGTGGTAGTGGGATGGGAATGTATTTTTGGTTAAGAGGTGCCTACTGACTGTAGGTTTCGCTTTGTACTTAGGCAAGGCGAGTCTTCTGTATTACTGCGTAGCGCCAAAGATCTCGGTCCAGTGACATTGTCTTGGAGAGGTGTAAATGTGTAAGGTCGGAATTTATCAAATCCTCCCAGGTTTTTCTGGGTTTCCCTACTCCGTAGCTTCCATCTATTTTGATCGCCCTGCCCTTTTTTATACAGCTGTCACGTGACCATACCAACGTAGTCTTCTCTCGAGTAAACAGCATCTGATCCCTCTTATTCCTAATTTCTCACTTAGTTCATTTATGCTTTGCTGTTCACGTATATTACTATTACACATCCAACGGTGCATGCAAGCTTCGTTCTTCTCCAGTCTGTGCAGATCCTCTGCACACAATGCCCAGGTTTCACTGCCATGTAACATTGTTGTTCGTATGCAGGCATCATACAGTCTGCTTTTCATTTTTAGAGAGAAACATTTAGCGACCAATAGTGGTATAAGCTCTCTGAACTTTTTCCATCCCGTTCTGACTCTAGCTACTGTACTTTCAGAGCACCCTCCACCACTGCTGATTTTGTCACCCAGGTAACGGAAGGTGTCCACTATTTCTATAGAACCATCTGAGCAATGAAAGGAGCTAGTATCCTGTGGGCACTTGCTGCTACTTATTGCACCAGAGCACCGGCCACATATAAAATCTATGTTCTTAGTTAGCTTACCTGTGATCCCACTACATCTTTTATGCACCCATACTTTGCATTTGGGCATAAAAGGAAGTTTCTGCCTACTCCTTTCCTACACACTGAGCATGGCCATTTCCCAGAGGGGACCAGTGCCCTATTTTCCTTCCTACAAACTAGAACTTTAGTCTTAGACAAGTTAATTTTAAGGCCCTTTGATTCTAGGCCATGCTTCCATGTTTGGAATTTCTTCTCTAGTTCAGCCATTGATTAAGCTATGAGCATTAGATCATCTGCGTATAGAAGTTCCCATGGGCAGCCGGTCTTGAACTCCTCTGTTATAGCCTGAAGGGCAATAATAAATAGTAGGGGGCTAAGAAAGGAGCCCTGATGAACACCAACTTTTACGCTAAATTCTTCACAATATTCATTGTTAATTCTAACCTTACTGACTGTTTCATTATACATAGCTTGTATAGCTCTCACAAGCCATTCATCTACACCTAGTTTTCTAAGAGCCCACCAGATAATGGAGCGGGAGACTCTGTCAAAGGCTTTCTCTAGGTCTACAAAAACTAAGTAGAGGGGTTTACTTTTAGCTAGGTACTTCTCTTGTAGTTGTCGAACAAGGAAAAGAGCATCTGTGGTACTTTTACCTGACACAAACCCAAACTGCATTTCATCTAGATCAATTCGCTCTCTGATTAGTTGCGCTATAACTCTTTCTGTGACCTTCATGACCTGGTCAAATAACTTAATGCCTCTATAGTTTCCCCTATCTAGAGCATCCTCTTTACCCTTGTAGCAGTTAATGATGATGCTGCTACACCAGTCTTTCGGTTTGACCCCATTCTGTATTACTTAGTTAACTATACGGGTGACCATAGTGTATCCCACCATTCCAGATGCTTTCAGCATTTCAGCAACTATTTCCGAAGGCCCAGCCGCCTTACCCGTCTTCATATCTTTGATTGCCTTACTTATTATACTACCTTCAACTTGAACTGCTGGTCCCTCTATTGGATCGATGTGGGGAAAACTATCTTTGTCCCATTTATTCTCCTCATTTAGTAGCCTCTCGTAGTGACACTTCCAAGCTACCTTCTTATCAGCATCAGTGAGGGCAAGTACACCATCATCATTACGGACACACTTCTCCCTGACAATATCACGGTTTTCCTTGACACATTGAATTATATTATTAAATCGCTCTAAATTCTTGAATATTTTCAAAATCCTTTGAATTGTAGGCAGTGTCTTTCATTAAAAATATGGTAATGAAACAGTCAAAGTGATTATATTTTTTATCTAAAAACCTTCCATCATAATTCTATGTCAGAACATTCAAGTTATGCTCCAAACACCAGCTTAATAATGATTATTTAAAAAAAAATTTTGAAAACCACAGGCAGTGTCTTTCATTAGATAGAAGTATGTTAACGAAAAGATTAAAACTGGAGGTTTTGTATCATAGAACCTGGCTCAGTCTCAGGTGAGCTGCTGTTGAAAGGATTATGATGGCAGCAATAGATACTAGAGTGAAGATTAAGTACCTACTATTTTTATATTCCTAGTTTCTTTATATTCTAGATTGAAATCCCCCATGAGTCAATTTTGGCATACATCATTTTGTCTTGTTGGAGGCTGGCTATTAAAAACAACAACAAGTACCAGTAAACTACTGGGATCAATTTAAAGGACTAATCTCTTCTTCACCAGCATATTTTGGCAAGGGATTAGAAATCCATATTTAGAGGAACCATTTGTAGATTCCACTTCTACCATTTCTTTTTCTCCTTGATGACGTATATCAGTACCATCATCATCATCATCACCACCAGCAGCATATTCCTCACCAGCAGCAGCAGTAGCTGTAACGGTAGCAACAGTAGCAGCAGCAGCAGCAAAACAACAACAATAACAACAACAACAGCAGCAGTAGCAGCAGCAACAACAACAACAATAATAACAACAACAACAACAGCAGCAACAACAATAACAGTAGCAGCAACAACAGCAGTAACAGTAGCAGCACCAGCAATAGCAGTATATTTACATTATCTACACAAATAAACTTTAATGTAAATATTAAAAAGGAGAATTAATATTTAATGTTCCACCAAAATATGTTTAATATTCCACGTTAAATAAATATATTTAATATTTCACCAAAATTTATTAAATGTTTCACATAAATATATTTAATGTTTCTTGGTATTGTTGGGTTTCTCATATAGTATGGAGTAGATATCAATTGATTTGGATGATGTGTGCTGTTGTTGTTTGATTAATGTATACCCTGCTTGTGAAATTAATGTCTACTATTAACATAATTCTCAGGGAGATTCATCATCCGGCGGCCTCAGCCGAAATCGACTCAGCAATTGATTTCCATGTGGGTCTGTCATTCATTGCCGCTGCCAAATCCTGGATTTCAATACTAGAATCTCTAGAGAAGACATCAGGATAGGAGAGCTTGTTCCCCCTGTTATTAGTGACTGCTTGTGGTTTCCAAAGCACTAATGGGGACACAGTCTCATAGGTGGCACGATGGCAGTGGCCAGCAAATTTTACTCTTACTGTACGTAAAAGGAGAGTAAGATCTGCAGGGAGATTCAGCAAGATACAGTGTGTGACTAGGCTGGCCCTTTGAATTATAGGTACGGTCCATATTGTGATATAATGGATAAGGCTGAGTATTCCATTGACATATGTACACTTAACATAATTCTCACTTGTGACTACCTTCTTCTCTATGCTGTTGGCAGTCATTCCTACCCATCTTACTCATCACCCATCAAATCCCACCACACCTAACATACATGCATAACATCATGCTTATCTTCCTTCTCCCTTGAGCTGAGTGGGCCCTTCAATCGGGACAATAACTGACAACCTCTCTAGTGCTGGCAGCACGAAAATGCACCTAGTACACTCTGTAAAGTGGTTGGTGATAGGAAACCTACCCCTCTATAAAAACTATGCCAAAAAGGGTCAAGAAGATTCTCTAGGTGTGTTAAAAGCATAACAACCTCTTTAGTGTTGGTGATCTACATGATAAATGCACCCAATACATGTTGTAATGGGGTTGATAAAAAGCTAGCCAAACAAAGGGTTGGGAGAACCCTTCAGTTATGTCAAAGACACGATAGTCTCCCTAGTGATGGTGTTATGATATAATGTACTCAGTAGAGTGCAAGATTATTAGTAGCCCTGCTTGAGGACTGGCTGTGAAGACATGTCCAATTCTTGCTAGCAGGAAAACAGATGTTAAATGATGATGATGATGATTTTATATATATATGTATATATATATATATATATATATATATATATATGTGTGTGTGTGTGTGTGTGTGTATATATTTATGTATATATATATATATATATATATATATATATATAGTAATTTATTTTCAAATATGAAAACAGTTATAATTTGCAATGTTTGGTTTTATTTTCAATGTGTATATATATATATATATATATATATATATATATATGTGTGTATATATATATATATATGCACACTCTCACCCATCTATGATTACATACAACCCATATGCAGGTATATTTACATATTTACACATACACAGCTACACTGTGTACTACAAAGATGTATACACAGGCATATAATACATATTTAACTCAATGTACTTTTGAATCTGTAGTAAAACCTTAAAAATATGAATTTCCTTGAAATAGATTAAATTTGGCCAGTTAATGTTTTCTTATTATATGTGAGTGATGTCTGTTGAGTCAGGAGATCAATTTCTTCTAATCGATTGGTATTCTCTATGATAAAGGTTATCTTACAGTGACTCACCAGCCTAAAATATCAATGGTAGTACTATCATATCTCCTAATATACTTTTTAGTGTCTTTCTAAATTGGTAATATTGCAGCAGGCAAAGCCAGTGTTTGTGGTTATTTAGTGCCATAGACTAGCTCTACAATGTAAACCAGCTCCAAAATTCAGGTTAGCTTTGGTTTAACCCTTTAGCATTCACATTACTCTATATATACTATTATATTTTCGCAGTAAAAGCTTTACCTCACACAATTATCTCACATAATATTGAATCTATGAGATTTTGATATTATTTATTTTGAGAACAATACCTTAACATCAGTATGAGTAGCCGGTTACAGCCAGTTTGAACAGGAAGAGATGAGAGAATTCTGACTGGATATGGCCCGTTTAAATATTAAAGGGTTGAACTGGCCATATCTGGCTAGAATTCTCTCACCTCCTTTTGTTCAAACCGGCTGTAACCGGCTGCTCATACTGATGTTAAGGTATTGTTCTCAAAATAAATAATATCAAAATCTCATAGATTCAATATTATATGAGATAAAGTGTTTACCGTGAAAATATAATAGTAAATGTAAATAATGTAAATACTAAAGGGTTAAAGATACCTTATTCCCTTTCTTTTACCTGGCTTCTAACCCTTTTGTGACCATATTTCTAATGAAATACACATTTCAATTAATCAATGAAGAATATTGTGGAAGTTACTAAAATGATTGATTATTTCATTACTAAAATAGTAACTTAACATATGGTGCTTATATAAAATCATGTTAGATTTTAATTTAAACAAGAACCTTTTAACTGTTTCTTGATTCTGCTTCTAATCAAATACACTCTATTTCAATCATTTAGTGAATAATTTTTAGGGATTTACTAAAATTATTACTTATTTCATTGCTGAGATAGAATAAGCAGGGGTGGAGGGTGTAAAATCGATATTTTTTATACATTGTCTCCATTGATTTTTTTAAAAACCAGAATTAGTCGTTTAGTTTACATATTGAGACTGCAATTCATCCTATTTATTTTATAATGTATGGGATTTCTTGTAATGTTCTGTTTTTGTCATGTATAATGTTTTTTTTATGTATAAAGAAAATTAATTTTCACAGGAATGCTACCACTTAAAATAAAATTTTGCCAGGACCCTTGGCCATTGGCTATAGCTCACTCTTTTAGTATAGTGTCCATATAACATCTGCCAGAGCAAAAGCATTAGAATGATAATAATAACAATAATAATATAAAAAATAAACTGATAATAAATTACCACAATAACAACAATATTGATGATGATGATGAATGGCAGTAGCAAAAATAATTATTTTGTTTTTCTCATTAATATCTTTATGGTGGTCTTCCTCATCTTTTTGTGATCTTTATTTCCCAGTTAATCACTGCTTATAATATGCTGCTATTGTTTATGTGTAAGAAGCATAAAGTTATGAGGAACAAGAGGAGGGAAACTAAGACAACACAAGTCTCATTCTAATTTATCATTTGAACTATTCACCCCTTCTTTATAATACACCAAAATTGATTGATTTCTTTATCTGCCTCTTGGTTTCAGCTATACTTTTTTTTAAATGTATTATCTTTTTTAATTAGCAATAGTCCCAACACAGAGTGCTTCAAATTAAAAGCATATAAAGAAACAGAAAAAGGGAAGGAGTCAATCATCAGATCAGATTAACCCTTTCATTACCACATTTTTAAAGAAATACGATATATTTCAATTAATTAATGAAGAATTTCAAGGCATTTACTAAAATTATTAATTATTTTGTTACTAAGATAGTAATTTAATGTAAGATTCTTATGTAAAATTATATTGAAAGATTTTAATTTAGATTGAAAACTTAAAATGGTTTTGTCATAGAACCAGAGCCAGTTTTGGCCAGGTTGGTAAGATAGTAACTTATATAAAGTTATGTTGGATGATTTTGTTTTAAATTGGAAACCTTTAGTAGTAGTAGTAGTAGTAGTAGTAGTAGTGGTGGTGGTGGCGGTGGCAGCAGCAGTGATGATGATGATATAGTGGTGTAAAGTAATATGTTCTGTATTATTCTTTAGATTTTAGATTCTCAAACTCTATGCTCGAACAGCAGCACTAAACCATCAGTGCACACTATGAACATTTTTCAAAAAAATCTATTGTATTGGCAGGAAATGAGAAACTTATGACAAATTCTGTGATCTCTTTAAACAGTGTTAACATCTTTGGGGCAAAAATCACTCAGGATGTAAATATATGAAAAATCTATTGATTTTGTAATTATTCAACAGGAAAAATCTAAATAGTGTTCCCAGCTGCCATATTGCTCTATTGATACATACCTTATTAGTGCAGTTTTCCTGGAGTGGATTCTGAAAAAAATATTCTTGTGTTCCATAAGATTTTCCAATACTTTTGATAACAAATCTTGATTCTATGATTTTTTTTTTTAATAATCAAGTATTTAGAAGGATTTAGTAATATAACTAATTTTCTCATTATCAAACTGGTATTTGGAACATAATTTAACAACAATTCTTAACTTGAATTATAATGTAAGTTTTTGTAAAATAAATATTGTTTATACTTTAGGCACAAGGTCAGCAATTTGAAGGGCAGGGAAAGTCGATTAAATCAACTCCAGTGCATTACTGGTGCTTTATTTTATCAACCCTGTAAGGATGAAAGGCAAAGCAAACCTCAGTAGGATTTGAAATCAGAACGTAAAGGGCCGTAACTCTATGCTGCAAAGCATGGTGTCCAACGCTCTATCGATACTGCCAATCCACCAAAGGTAGTTTCAGAGAGTTTGCTATCAAAAGGTTTAAATTAATTTAATATATGGCCCTGAAAGAAGACAAACAGAAAAGTTGAAGTAAATATGACTGAAGAGGAGACAGAGGGCAAAAGTCATCAATAAGGTCGCAATCAGTGATGAAAGGATTTTGCTGATTGATTATTTAGTAGATAGATTAATTACCTGATCAATAAAACTGAAGGGAAATTCAACAGGTGCATGTGTTTTGATTAGCAGCATGTCTCAAGTCTGTTTCAAGCTAAGTGGCTCGTCAGGCCAGTGCTTATCCTGGTTTTGTGGTGTGAAGCAACTGAGAGTACAAGACTACCCCCTTGAAGGGATGCTAGTCCATTATAGGGTTAAGCCCCTAGCTATTGCTGGTATTCATTTCCAGCTGAGTACACCAATTGAAATGAAGTGTTTCATTCAAGAACACAACATGCGAACCAACCCAGGAATCAAACCCACAATACCCTTCTCACTAGACCATGCACCTCCACATGACCTTCATAAAATACAGTAAATGTTTCAACACATGATTTTACCTTAAGAATCTTGCAAAATTAATACAAAAAATAAATAAATTTCACAAAAACAGAAATAAATGAATAAAACATATTTTTAGGAAAAACAACCCATGAGAAAAATATTTTATATATCACCTGAACAACAAATTTTTAAATGATCTGATGATGATTTAAAAATGTAGAACATGTAGCAGCACAACTAAGGCAGGTTGAAGTTCTACATAAACCATTTAGTTGAAGATACTGTGAAGAAGTTCAAAAGATTATCTTTGATTCTTTGCTGTAAGGGGGGAAAGAATCAAAGGTTAAAACTGACAGATCTGGATCTCCATTTTACATCAAACATCTTTCATAGCTGCATGCTTTCCAACTGTTCAATGTTAGCATATGAATACTATATATTTAACCCTTTTGCTATCAAAATACCTGAACAGCTCTTCCCTGTTTGTTTTAGAGTGTTTATATTTATCTAAAAATCTTCCATCATAATTTCATGTCATAAAGAAAAAGTTAGATAATTCTTGATTATTTTCACAATGATTTGAAAATTATAAGCAGTGTCTTTCATTAGAAATATGGAAATGAAAGTGTTAACTCCTTTGATACCAAACCACCCAAAACTGTGTTCAGTTCTGTGATACAAAACTGTTTGTTTTAAAGTGATTATATTTATCTAAAAACCTTCTATCATAACTTTATGTTAGAACCTTTATTCCAAACACCATTGTAATAATGAGTAAGTTATTTTACTAAATCTTTCCAAATTCTTGATTATTTTCAAAATTAACTGAAAATCATGGGCAGTGTTTTTATTAGAAATATGGTAATGAAAGGGTTAAAATCATTGTATCTGTGTTTCTTTATAAAGTATGATATTATAAAGATACTTCTGCAAGATCTCATACAGTGGGATCAAACTCAGGACTTCATGACTGCAAGACAAACATCTTAACTACTCAACCATTCCTGTGTAGAGACTAACTCTATGCCATGCCATAGCACATAACACCTGATAGAGTCATAGGGGTACCCTCAGTACATATCTTGGCACTTACACTTGGCAGAGTCCATCCTTCTCCCGGTCTGAACACAGCCACCAATTTCTACCAGGGAAAGAGAGAGAAGTGGGGAGAAGAAGTGAAAAAGAGACATAGAGGAAGAATCAACCCTAGTACTGCACTGGTATTTTATTTATCAACCTCAAAAGGATGAAAGGCAAAGTTGATCTCCACAGGATATAAACTCAGAACACTAAGGACCAGAATAAATATCACGGCACATTCTATCTGACATTTTGATGACTCTGCCAATTTGCAGCCTATCCTAACTATAAAGAAATGTAAAAAAAGAAAAATCCACTGAGTGACACCAGAAAATTAGATAAATTGATAATTTAATTATAAAAGGTCACTAGCTACATATGTATGTAATAAAAAAAATGTGGATTTAATTATTTACCACATATATAATTGTTTCTACTTTAGGTACAAGGCCATCAATTACCCAGTGCATTACTGATACTATATTTTATCGACCCCGTAAGGATGAAAGGCAAAGTCAACCTCGGCGGGATTTGAACTCAGATCATAAAGGGCCGTAACTCTATGCTGCAAAACATGGCGTCCGACGCCCTACTGATACTGCCAATCCACGATGTTAGTATAGGTTTAGAAGTGATCCTACTCAAAATCTAAAGAAGAAAATAAGATTAGTTGTATTTTGAAATCTGAGATAGCCATTTTTAGATTTGGCAGTGGCTGTATATTCCATATTTTAAGACTATAATGTTCTATACGTAGTTTACCATCACAATTATTTGCTGGTATGGTGAATTGACATATGTGTTAGAGGGTCAGATAAAATAGGTTGTGGTATTTGTTCTGGCTCTTTGTGTTTTGAGTTCAAATCCTATTGAGGCCAACACTGACTTTCATTTCTTTTTAAATTAAAATATTCTATACTAATGAGTCCAATAGTCTACAAAACCTGGATTTTATTCATTCTCCAAGCTTAGAAATGGCTGCAGAGAAACCTTCAAAATGGTATTTTTATTGGTTCCAAAATGTAGTTAATTTTAACCACTCGCATAAGATTTCCACAGCACTTTGATCAATCAGCAGATTTGCTTTGCTGTATAAATACACATACACATATACATACACACACCCACTCACACTCACACACAAAAATACATGTACACACATATACACATATACACACACACATACATACACACACACATACAGACACACATACATACACATTCACACATACATACAGACACACATGCATACACATACATACATGCACACACACACATACACGCATACACACATACATGTACAGATTTTATATAAGGTATAGAGTGTCTATTGGATTTCAATAAAGTATTGATGTTGTACTGTTTAATGTTCTAAGGCATGAAACCAAGGAAATATCACTTTGGTGCTCAGTTACATATCTTTTATATCTACCATACTTACATGTAAACCTTTGGTAAAACATATTCCCTATGAAAGACAGTACTTTGATTTTCAAATGATCTTGAAAATAATCGAGAATTTGGAAGGATTAAGTAATATGACTAACATTTTTATATTATTCAGTTGGGCGGTGGATTGGCAGTATTGGTAGAAGGTCGGGTGCCATGCTTTGCAGCATAGAGTTACTGCCCTTTATGGTCTGAGTTCAAATCCCGCCGAGGTTAACTTTGTCTTTCGTCCTTATGGAGTCAATAAAATAAAGCACCAGTAATGCACTGGGGTAATTGCTGGCCTTATGTCAAAAGTAGAAACAATTATTATTATGTTGGTATTTCAGTGTAGTGAATTGGCAGAATCATTAACCCTTTAGTATTTACATTACTCTATATTTACTATTGTATTTTCCCGGTAAAGGCTTTATCTCACATAATATCTTACATAATATTGAATCTATGATATGTTGATATTATTTATTTTGAGAGCAATACCTTAACATGAGTATGAGTAGCAAGTTACGGCCGGTTTGAACCAAAAGAAGTGAGAGAATTCTGGCTGGATACGACTGGTTTACATGCTAAAGGGTTAAAGCATCAGACAAAATGATTTGCAGCATTTAGTTACAACCTTTTATATTCTGAGTGCAAATCCCACCAAGGTCAACTTTGCTTTTCATCCTTCTAGGGTCAATAAAATAAAGCTTTAATAAAGTACTGGGGGTGGATAGGATCAACTTCCCCTTCCCCAGAAATTGCTGGCCTTGTTCCCAAATTAGAAACCATTATTATGCTGGTGTTTGAACAGTGGATTGGCAGTATCAGTAGAACATCAGACAACATGCTGTGAGGCATATAGCTACGGTTCTTTACGTTCTGAGTTCAAATCCCGCCGAGGTTAGCTTTGTCTTTCATTTTTATGGGGTCAATAAATTGTACTGGGGTCAATTTCAGTGACTTCTCCTCCCCCCAAAAAACTGATGGCCTTGTGCATATAGTAGAAATCATTATCATGCTGGTGTTTGGAACATCACTTAATAAAGGTTCTTACAAAATTTATGGAGGAATAATATAACTAAAATATAATATGACTAACTTTCTCATTATTAGGCTGTCGTTTGGAACATAACTTAATCCTTTTGTTATCATATTTATAATGAATGACATTTTCAAATAATTAGAAAATAATCAAGAATTTGGAGGGATTAAATATTATAACTAACTTTCTCATTATTATGCTGTTGTTCAGAGCATAAATTAACAAAGTTTCTTACAAAATATTATATAGAAGGTTTTAAATATAAATATAAACATTTTAAAACAAATGATACCAAAATTGTTAAAATATTACATTAGAATGCTACCATCATCATCACCACCATTATCATCTTCATAATTTTTATGTTTACTTTTTCTTGATGGCATGTGTTGGACGGATCAGTTTCAACACAGTCTTTTCCCTTGTTGTGGTCTGTCATCATTTTCTCTACAAAACTCAGCATCCTGTGATCAGTGGCCAGCACTTCTGTCCATGTCATCCTCTTCCACTGGCTCTTTTTACTTCCATTGTCAGTTTTATCAGTGATGAAATATATATATGACTTTATGCCGATTTAATGACGACTCTGCAGGTAGTCCACCCTGACTATACTTTTAGATGTGTACCTGTGGTCATTGGGGCAATTGGATATGTTACTAACTGCCTCAGCATAAATCTTGACTATCTGTACCAGAAGGAGCATGACCAATTAGGAAATTGTAGGTACTATTCATTGAATTGAACTGTAAGACATTCCAGAAAATTTAGTATGTAATAACTGTGTATACACATGTATAGATATAGAAACATAAGTATATGTGCATATATAACTCAAAACATACAGATGTACATATGCAATGACATCCACACTTTCACACATATACATACAGACACACACCCTCAGAAACTGTTGATATTGTCTAAATTTCAATGAAAGAGTCTCGTTTCAATGTTAGAAACCAGCGCTCTATGTCTCTATGAGAAATTAATAAAAAATGTATAACTAGAAAAACATACACAAATACACACATATATGTTGCAGCTGTAAAAATAATGATATATAAATTATATTACATATATAGACTTGATAATTAGGGATGGGACAGCTTATTAAATATTTGGAAAATATTTTATATCTTGTATAAATTTTGGAAAAACAAAAAGAGAACTGCTTATTTGTATATATGTTGTTTATTTTACTCGACAAATGGAACAATATGTGCACTTTGTCCACTTTCCTTTAGCTCCTGATTTGAGTTGACTATCTCTCTCTCTCCCTCTCCCTCTTTGTCTCTCCCCTCTCTCTCCCTCCTCCCTCTCTCTGCATATATAAATATATATATAAAATATAACCAGATATAACTAGCATATAACTTGATATAACTAGTTATAACTAAATATAACTACCATATAGCTAGATATAACCAGCATATAAATAGTTATAACTGGATATAACTAGATATAACTAGCTATATTTTTATATATATACCAGCTCCCAAATATGGATCCGCTTATGAGCAGGGTATGGTGCAGCCAACTGGCAAGAACCTCCTCATAATGGGACCACCCATTATGAGGAACGGCATTGGTGTTAGGAACGGCATCCAACTGTACAAATGATGATGATGATGTATATATATATATATACCAAAAGTCAAAGAAATTAGAGAATATTGTGAGGCACTGGAATAACAACATCAATGATTTCTAACAGATCTCCTTCAAATAACAAAATAGAAAAGGCACATCTGATAATGTACTCTTAGATACCCCTAAAATGATGAGATGGTCATGTCTGGAATGTCACTAATCATAGGTTAGCTAAATTAGGATTGACCTGATACAAAAATGTTTGCTTTAAAGAGTATATATTTCTCTAAAAATGTTATGGAAGAACCTTTGTTAAGTTATATTCCAAACACCAGATAAATAATAATAAACTTAGTTTATAAACAGTCACAAATAAAATCTAGAAACTCATTTTTAGCTGTGAATTTCCTGTTTAACATTCTCTCTCTCTCATTCCCCCTCTCTTTCATTCTCTCATCATCTCTCTCACTCTCTGTCCATCGCTCTCTCTCATTCTCTCTCTTCATATCTCTCTTTTGGACCAAGTTAGATCAGACTCATTTTGATCTGATCTGGACCATTTTGATTCAGTCCAAGACAATACAATCTGGTCCAATCTTGTCCAGAGCAATCTGATCTGGCCTGATCCTGATTTGATCTGATCTAGAGTAATCCAGCCTGGTCTAATCCAGTCCAATCCAGTTCCAACCCAATATACCCCAAAGAAATCCAATCTGGCCAGATTCTGATCCAGTGGGGACTTATCTAGTCTGGTCCTATCTGGTCTGGTCCAATTTGGCCTGGTCTAATCTGGTCTGATCCGATCCGGTCTGATCTGATCCAGTCTGATTCAACCCAGTCTGATTCATCCAGTTTGATCTGATCTGGTTTGACCCAATCTGGTCTGATCTGATCTAGTATAATCTGATCCAGTCTGATCCAATCTGGTCTGGTCTGATTTGGTCTGATCCGATTCAAGCTGATCTGGTTTGATCTGAACCGATCCAATCAGGCCTGAACCGATCTGATCTGATCCAGTCTGATCCGATTTGATCTGTTCCAGCCTGATCCGATCCAGTCTGATCCAGTTTGATCTGAGCCAATTTAATCCAATCTGGCCGGGAGAAGGATGAACTCTGTCAGGTTTGAGATGCCTAAGACATGCTGTTTGTCAGAACAGCTCCCCCACCAACTCTATTAGGAGTTATGAGCCCTTCTTTTACCTTTTTAAAGCTGAGATATGATTAATTTATTTTGTTGGCCAGAGTTCTCGCAGATATATAACAAATATATATTTATTGAATTGACCTTGCTATATGACTGGTATTTAAGTAGCAATCAGAGTTATAATAAGGCATAAGACATGCCTTATGGTATTTGCTTCTGTCTTTCAAGTTCAAATCATGCTAATATTAACTTTGCCTTTAATCTCTCTTAGTGTCAATAAAATAAAGTACCAATCCAGGGGTCATATTAAAATGTTTACTGCTCATATCCAAATTATCTCATATTAAAAAGTGTATTGCTCATCTTGTTTTCGTATCAAAATTGCTTCATATTCCATTGTCATGTTCCTTCTTTTTCTTTGATTAGTTTCGGTTCAAAACTTTAGAAAGTGCAGGTAGCCAAAACAAATAGCACAAGGCATTTTGTCCTATGTGAATTTGCTGCCTGAAAGACAACTATAACAGTGGAGTTTAAAATTGTCTGCCCATAGGAACTTCTCTAAGAAGATGATTTGGTCCTTATAGCTGAATCCATAAAAGACCTACAAAATAAGTTCTACTATAAAAACAGAATTTGGAATCAAAAGGTCTGAGAGTAAATTTAGCCAAAACTAAAGTGCTAGTGAGTAGGAAACAAGATAAGACCTTGATCCCCTCAGGCAAGTTGTCAATGCTCACAGTCCTTTGTGATCTCTGTTGTGAAGTTCAACTTCCTAAAGTTGGTCTTCACTACTTTATCCCATGTTTTTTAATGTCTCCTTCTTCCCCAAGTCGCATTCACTGAAATTTCTTTGCAGATATATACATGTATATATATATTTATATATATATATATATATATATATATATATCATCATTCATCATTTCATTTCATTTTATGTCCGCATTTTCCCTGCTTGCAAGGGTGGGACGGGAACTGATTCTGGCTTGATTTCTACAGCTGGATGCCCTTCCTAACACCAACCTCATTTACAGTGAGCGCTGGGTGCTTTTTTGCCGTGGCACCTCCACGACCACTTTGCAGTGGAATGATATGGACCACAATCCCTATCATCTCATTTCTACAGCTGAGTTAGCTGGAGCAATGTGAAATAAAGTGTCTTACTCAAGGAAACAACACTCACCCAGTCTGAGAATTGAACTCACAACCTTTTGATTGCAAGGCCAATGCTCTAACCACTAAGCCAAATGCCTCCATATATATATATATATATAATTGTTTCTACTTTTGGCACAAGGCCAGCAATTAACCCAGTGTATTACTGGTACTTTATTTTATCGACCCCGAAAGGATGAAAGGCAAAGTTAACCTCGGCGGGATTTGAACTCAGAATGGCAAGGACCGTAACTCTATGCGTCAAAGCATGGCGTCCGACCCTCTACTGGTACTGCCAATCCTCTATAATGAAGGAAGTGTGGTAAGGAACCAGGTGGACCATAACGCACCAGAGTACTCGATACTTTGAGTAGTAGAGTGGGTAATAGGAAAATGTTCAAGACCCCGATGGCAGAGCTCAAGCCGTTTCGACCTTAGGTTTCAGCATTCAGTTGTAGCTACCACTCTATAGTGCAGTAACGGTTCTAAAACTAGCCTCTCTTGTCGGACGCAAGTATAAATTTAAAGACCCCCTCCCCATTACTTTATATATATAAACTTTATATACTATATATATATATATATATGTGTGTGTGTGTGTATATACATATATACATATATATATATATATATATATATATAGTATATAAAGTTTATATATATATATATATATATACATTTACATATATACATATATATATAGATAAATGTGATTATATATATATTTATATATGTATATGTATCTGTATATACATGAAAAAGTGTTAGACATATAATATTAGTTAGTGACAGGAAAATGCGATACTCTTAATGCCCTAGATAGTCTGGGAGTCATTAGTGGTGTCATACCAGCCTGTCTGGGACTGATTATATTATGAAAACATACATGATGTATGCTTGTTTGTATATGTATTTGTGTGTGTGCGTGTGTATATTTATATATCTGTATAAATATGAACAGTTTTTCTTTCAAACATGTTATGTTAAAGACATGACTTACTTCAAGTTTAGTCTTTTTTATTAAGAATTTTTCATATTTCAATATTCATTTTTTGTTTAGTTTCGAACAATGATGTTCCTAAATGCACTAACATTTCAAATCAGTACTAGGCTAATAATTTTTATCGACCTTGCATAGATGAAAGGCAAAGTTGTCTTTGTGCCATGAATGTACAAAGTCTTTTTACCAATATCCCACTAATAAAAAAACTATAATCATAATCTTGAAAATACATACACATCTTATAATAAAACCATCTAATTTACCAAGAAACATCTCTAATCCTTTCATTACCATACTTCTAGTGAAAGACTGTCTATGATTTTCAAATAATTTTGAAAATAATCAAGAATTTAGAGGGATTTAGTAATATGACTAACTTTGTAATTATTAAGCTGTTGTTTGGAACATAACTTAACAAAAGTTCTTACATAAAATAATGAATGTTCCAGTTGTTCAATCAATGGAACAGCCTACTTATGAAGTCAATGCGTGACTGACAGAGACATGTGTAACCTTAACATAATTCTCAGTGAGTGTAACACAGTGTATGATAAGGCTGGCTCTTTGAATTACAATGTAGTGACCTACATTCTGAGGGCTCATGGAAACATTCTCCGTACGTTGTTTGGCTCAGTTCAGCCAATTGCTACCAGCGTAGGAGAATGTATCTCGACTTCTGCCCAGAGGGAAAAATTCCCGCGGCGATTCAAAAATCGCTCTCTTGCTGCTTTGGACTCTGAAAGGTCAACACGCAATTATGTGACGGTGAGATTTTCACTTTGGCCTGCCGGCCTCCTTCAGCCCAGCACAGCGCCTTTCTTTACTTCTTAAAACTTGTCAACCCAGCTTAACATTTGTGGTCAGTTGTAAATAAAGCTTGTAAAATATTATAAAGTCTCATAATATTATGTTCTACAAAGCCTACAATGAACTACAACTACTTCAACAAACATTCCCTTATGGCTAACTCGCCTCTCTCTCACTTAACAAACGTTACATTTCTCACTATAACAAATAACAACAATAACATATATTCTTTCTTAATAATATTATGCTATGTAGGCATAATATTATTTTTCTGCTAAAACAAGTATAGTTTTTTTCACTTCCACGGCAGAGGTCAAGCTAAAGCAAGGGAAAATGACACTTGCCTAATGTGTCACACAGTGGGATTGAACGTTGGACCT
Source organism: Eledone cirrhosa (assembly GCA_964016885.1). Lineage (NCBI taxonomy): Eukaryota > Metazoa > Mollusca > Cephalopoda > Octopoda > Eledonidae > Eledone > Eledone cirrhosa. The sequence continues at coordinate 293,157,389 of OZ024742.1, forward strand.
AATGATTGCAAAGCATACTTCTTAACCATTCAGCCAAGCTATGTTTACTATTCCTAAACATAACTACACAATATATATGTGCTATGTTGAAGACATATTTATTGTGGCATGTTGTGACAAGGTGGGAAATTGACAGTCAGAATTGTGTCATATAGAATTATCATCATCATCATAATCATTTTATGTCTGTTTTCTATCCTGGAATGGGTTGAACAGGTTTTTATGGTCTGAGACTAGATGAGTCAGAGAACCATGTCTTACTTATGTGTTCCATATTTTAGCATAGTTTCTACTGCTGACTACCTTTCAAAACCACAGCAACTTTACAGGGTATACTAGGTGCATTTTATCATAGCACTAACACTACTACTTTACAGGGTTTCCCAGGTGCATTGTTGTGGTACAAGAACTTAAGAAATTGCAATGTATTCAGCAAAACTGAAGTATCTTCTCTACCCTATATTGTCACTGTTAAATTGCCAACCACTTTACAGAGCATATCTTGTGGTATTTGTTGCTGGCTCTCTGCATTCTGAGATCAACTTTGCCTTTCATTCTTCTGTGGTTGATGAAATAAAGTACCAGTCCATGGTAGTGGATTAATAGAATTTTTAGGGCATTGGATGAGGTACCTTGTGGTAGCTGTTCTAGCACTTTGCCTTCTAAATTCAAATCCCACTAATGACCAATGCTAATCATCTGATCATGAGACTACAATTGGTTATGAAAGCTACAATGAGTGGAGGAGGTTTGTGGTTGTCTGCTACTGCAAGCTAGTAAATATAACCTTTTTGATTCTAAATCACCTGACACCACTTCTGGTTCTACAATAATATATTGTATATTTTAAGGTGTTTCTATTTATCTAAAAACCTTCCAACACAATTTTATGTGAGAATTTTTATTATGTTATGTTCTAAACATCAGCTTAACCCTTAAGCATTTACATTGCTCTATATTTACTATTATATTTGCACAGTAAAAGCGTTACCTCACATAACTATCTCATATAATATCGAATCTATGAGATTTTGATATTATTTATTTTGAGAACAATCCCTTAACATCAGTGTGAGCGACCAGTTACAGCTGGTTTGAACAGATAAAAGTGAGATAATTATGGCCAGATATGGCCAGTTTAAATGCAAAAGGGTTAATCATGCAAAAGTGATATTACTTTAACCCTCCATTCTTGGTTATTTTCTAAATTATTGGAAATAGTTGGCAGTGTCTTTCATTAGAAATATTAACAAAATAAGTTCTTCTTCGCTTCTTCACCCACTTATTCATGGGAAGGTCGTCGGGGCAGAGTCCTCAAACACTCCTTCCAGTGGGTCTTGTCAGAAACAACTGTCTCCAACTAATCCAGCTGAATCCCCAAGCGTGACCAGCCAAGCTCATGGATGTTATCCCACCATCTTGCTCGGGGTTTACCCCTGGGTCTCTTGCCGGTTAGTTTTGCCTGTGAAATCTGTCCAGTGATTCTTTCCTGAGACTTTCTAACCACATGTCCATAGTATCAGAGCTGTTAAAGTTAATCTCAAAAATAAAACCAAGCTTACATTTACAATCTATCAAATGCCTTCTCCAGATTGACAAATGCTAGCTAAGTACTTCTGTACTTATCTCACTAAGAAAAATAGTACCAGTATGTGCCTCATTCTGGTATAAAGCTGAACTGCATCTCATCTACCCTAATTCTGTTCCTTATCAACTATGCCATAGCTTTTTCCATAATTTTCATAAGCTAGTCCAATAACTTGATACCTGTGTAGCTTCCTCTCTCTCTAATGCATATCCTTTACTACTATATCAATTGACAATGATGCTGCTGCACCAGCCACTGGATATGACATCTTCCTGTACTACCTCATTAGCAATGCAAGTGACAAGCATATGTCCTACTTCAACAGATATTTCAATGAAATTAGTGACTATTCCTAATGGACTAGCTGCCACATCTAAATTCCTTCTCTGCTTTCATATCTCTAATCACATTTCCAACCATACTATATATATATATAGAGAGAGAGAGTTAGTTCCACAACAAATTAGCAAACCATACTTGAGAACATGTGCTCCACCCAAAGGATTCTTCAATTCATGTGTATATATGTATGTATATATATATATATATATATATATATATATATATATATATATATATATATATATATATATATATATATAGCAAGCCAAAGCCAACACAAACCAGAATCCTACAATCAACCCTACCCACTAAAACCATGCTACATCAGGCATAAATTAAATTCAAAGACATCTTTCAAAACCATACTCCAGCCTTCTCAACCATCCAAACCCAGAGAAGAATGTACCACCTAACATGAATTAGTTATTAGTGACATCAGAATAAGCACAAGACAGAACAAAAAATGCAGAAAAATCTGGTGGAAGAGAATATAGAAGCTATAGGATCTTTCTGTTAAATATAGGTTTTGGAAAGCTCTATGTGATAAAAGAGAGGATGATTATGACATAAAGGACAATTGGAAGCAGGGCCGGATTTTATGGTTTCAATGGCTGGATGCACTTCTTAACATAACCACTTTAGAGTGTTTACTGGGTGCATTGTTTTTGTGATACCACCACAACCACTTTACATGGTTGACTAGGTATATTCTATCAAGGCCCCAACACTAACAATTTACAGGATGTACTAAGTGCATTTTATCATGGCACTAGTACTAAAAAAGTAGTCACATGCTCGGCCAGACTAAAGAGTTCCCTTAATCACTATATTGTCTCTATTTGATTGCCAAACACTGTAGCCTCCAATCTCTCACCATATTTCACTGCTTGTACTTGTGGGAATATCATGAACCAGCTCTGGCCTGTGTCATCTCCTTTGTTGGGTTCAGTTTCTTGATGTCATTCTTTACAACTATATCCCATGTTCTCCTTGATCTTCCACTTCAAACATTTGACTCTTTTTTATACAACTCTTGCTCTCCAGTAGAGGGCACAAATAAATTGCTACTGCTGTCACTGGTGGGGCCCCCTACTGTAGATCGCCAGAGCAATTGCCTCCCTTGTGCGCCATTAAATCTGGCCTTGATTGGAAGTTCCTACATGACAACTGATGAGACTTGTGGCTGGAGTAAAGCACCAACAAGACAGATAGTGATATGGTGGTGGAATAGCACAATGGAGAGAACATTAAAGCCAAGAGACAGGTGTGGAAAGATTGAAAAAATGGGGCAACAGATACCAGTATCAGGTAGCTAAAAGAGTAGCTAAATGAAAAGTATAAATAGCATGTACAGAGGTTGACAGCAGGAGAGTTTCCAATGTCTTGCAACATGGAGATCAGAGATGGGAAGTGTTCTACTGTTGGGGAAAAGTGTGTTTAAAATGAAACGTATGCACTTAACATCACTGACAGCTAGAATAAGAACTGGCTGGAAAATTTTCAGGGACTTACAACCTCTGTTGACAACAAAAGGTTTCTCTCTACGGACAAAAGGTCTGTATGTGATGTGCAATACTGCATAGTAGTGAGACATGGGCAGTGAAAGCAGAGAATATGTGACAAGTGGAGAGAAATGAAGTAATCATGCTTTCATAGATGTACAATATTAATATGCATGAACAACAAAGCATGTATGAACTGAGGTAGAAACTAGGTATAAGAGGAAACAGTGTAGTGTGCAAGAGAGAACACTGTGCTGGTATGGACATGTGATGCACATGGATGATCACTGGGTGAAGAAGAACCAAGAAATCCCAGTAGAAGGAAGCCAGAGTAAAGGAAGACCAAGGTAAAATTGAACGTCACAGAGGAGATCATGAAGGAACAATACAAGTGGAGGGATGCTGTGCTGAAAAAGACCCATCCAACCCATGGAAAAGCAGACATAAAATCGTGATGATGATGATGATGATGATGATGATGATATTATACATATACATCATTGTGCCATTCAGAAATAATTGCTTCAGTATATCAGAATCTATTAAATAACAAACACTTTTTACAGATACATTTCTTATCTTATTATTTCCTCACCCAGCCACCATCATCCCTCCAAATCTTACCTTCCCTTCTCCACATCTTGTACTTTTGGTGAAATACCTAGCTAAACATTCCAAAGAGAAGGAGCACATTCAAGAATTTTCTCTCTTTTTATATTATTATTATTTTTTTTTTTTTTTTTTTTTTTAATTACATCCTGTTTTTTGTTTTTTTACACGCAGAAATGCCCATTTGTACCGTCCTGTATTGTCCTGTTCTGTCCTGTACTGTACTGTACTGTCCTTAATGTCTACTTTGTGTAAACCCTTGTGGTTAATAAAGAAAGCATTATTATTATTATTATTATTATTATTATTATCATTTTATTAGTTGTCAGGAGCCAAATCATATTTTTGTATTCTTGCTTCAAGCACAAAAAGTTGCATCATAATATGAAGGAGAATATAGGATATTATTAAATATATAGACAATTACTTAAGCATAATGAGAATTCTAATATATATAGATATTCTTTTATTCTTATACTGGTTTCATTCTATATTCATTTTTTTGAAGTTTGGTGTTTATTTTATCAATCTCATTTTTGTTAAACTGCTAAGTTATGGGACATAAATACAGCCACAAACACAAACATAGACACAGATGCACACACATATCATCATCACTGTTTTACATCTACTTTTCCATGCTTGCATGTATTGGATGGGTTCTTTCCAGTACAGAGCATCTCTCCGATTATTTTGGCCCTTCATCATCTCCTTTATGAGATTCAGTGATTTCGGATCAGCTCTGAAAACCTCTGCCCAGGTCTAAATACATATACAGCCAAAATCAGCCCTGGGTGAGTGAAACACAGTCCTCTAACCTGATTCTCTGCCAAAGGGTCAGCCCGTCCTATCCATACTAGCATACTAGCGTGGAAAATGGATGTTAAATGATGATGATGTTAAATGATGATATATATATATATGTATATATATATATATATATATATATATATATATATATATAGAGAGAGAGAGAGAGAGAGAGAGAGAGAGAAAGAGAGAGAGAAATGTGTAAAATACCAACTGTGGTGCCAAGCGGTTTCGGCTTGTGTGTTCAGCAAACCAGGACCACTTGGCGCCGCAGTCAGAATTTTACACATCTCTATACCCACTCTACATCTTCCCATGTATTGAGTACTCACATGATTAGTAGTCTCCTCAGTCTCAGCACCGCAACAAACTCTCTCCCTCTCTCTCTCTATATATATATATATATCAATTAAAAAAATGTCCTGCATAGCTAAGATCATACAAAATGAATTTTTAAAATGTGGGGGAAGACAATGGAAAAATAGACGAAATACAGAACAGTCCCTTTTCATCAGTCGACAGCTGGAGGTCCTAATGGTTTATACACATGTGACTGTAACTCTTCAAAATTTACATATGGAAAAATACACACACATGCATATCTACACATCTTTCCTGTCTCAGTCATGCTGCTACAATACAAAGTTCACTTTCCAATCACAAGGTTCTGCGTTCTAGCCCAAAACTAGAACTTCTATGCAAGAACATGACAGTCAGTCCAACTCATACCAACATTGAACATTGACATAAAACAGTGATGATGATTATAATCATTTTTTTCTTTTGTCAGAAGTTAAATAGTATTCTTATATTGATGCTTCAAGTAGAAACATTCTCTTCATAGTAAAATGGAAGGTGGCGATAAAACTAAATATATAGGTAATTACATAAGGATAATGAGAATTCTGAGTAAATAAAACAGATATATAGATATCTAACCCATGCTAGTGTGGAAAGATGGATGTAAAACGGTGATGATGATGATGATGATAGAACATACCAGAAATAATTTGGTCTAATTAGCTACCTGTTATTGTTTGTTCTTCATGAGATAAACAGTTCTTACTGCTCTCATACTCTCAACAGTGACCAAAAATATGGAATTTACAAGGTACTCTTATATTTATGGGTTGCTATTTCCACTCAGATTTTAGTGTGTGTGTTCAGTTTAGAATAAATGTTCAGCATCCCTGTGTGTTCCAAGAGGTTACCACAAACAAGATTACCAGGAAGGGAAGGGTATCCAACTGTAAAAGATTGCTTCAAAAGGGACCCCATTAGTGAGTATGAAGCTTGTCATGGGGCCCCACAAGCTAACCCCTACTTTAGCAGGGAAAATGGTCTTAAACACCTTATTGTTGTGATGTTGATAGACTTTATGAAATAAACAGTTATTACTGTTCTCATTCTCATATTCTCAACTTTGCCAATTTCTTGGCCAAAAATGTGAAATTTATGAGATATTTGTAGAGTTATATGGCAGTGCCCCAGCATGGCCTCAGCCTGATGGTTGGAACTTGTAATAGAGTAATAGAGTTTTGGGTGCAGGCATGGCTGTGTGCTTAATGATTCTGCTTCTCAATCTTGTGGTTTTGTGTTCAGTTCCACTATGTGGTATCTTGGGTAAAGTGTCTTTTACTATAATAAAAGAGTGAATGAAGCCTTTAAGTGAAATTTGGAAAACAGGAGTTGTACAAAAACTTATCATGTATATATGTGTGTGTGTGTGTGTGTGTGTGTCCATGTCTACATTTATTGTTTATTTATATCCTGTAACTTAGTGGTTTGACAATAAAATAAGTACTATGCTTTAAAAATAATAAATATTGGGGTCAATATAATTGATTAAATCTCTTGAAGGCAGTGCTCCAGCTTGGCCAGAGTCTAATGACTGAAATAAACAAAAGAATAACATATTCACGAGTTTATACATTCTATTTAGATTTTACTGTGTATAACTTATTTAGAAGAGGTGCAACATATCATATCCCTGAATGACATAAGTGGGGACTAAAATGGATGGCACCCTAAAAGACATCCAGCTGTAAAACATTGAAGCCTGAAGAATCCATGGCAGGCCTCATACCCATCATAGGGTCTTTTTGAAGCAATGCTTTACAGGTGCTTACTCTGCCAGGTGCCAACACTGTTTGTCACCATTCACGATATGCAGGGATATGGTGTACCTATTCTAAATTGGATGCATATAGCTGTTTGTTTTGAGGTATTTATGTTTAAATTTAAACTTTCCATCATAATTCTTTTTAACACCATGCTAATAATAAAGGTGATATGAAAGATATTGCTTATGATTTTCAAATAATTTTCAAAATAATCGAGAATTTGGAGGGATTTAGTAATACAACTACCCTTTTTCATTACTAAGATGGTGTTTTTAAAACTTTCATCTTTTTGATAGAACCTTTTCTTATGTTAAAAAGGCGATGAATTGGCAGAGTAGTTAAGACGTTGAATAGAATGCTTTACGGTATGTGTCCCTTCTCATTGCGCGTTCTGAATTCAAATCCTGCTGTGGTCAACTTTGCCTTTCATCCTTTTGAAGTCGATAAAAAAAGTACCAGTCCAGTACTGGTGGCGATTCTTCCTCTATAGAAAAAAATTGGCTGTGTTCAAACCTGGAGAGGGTTAAGCTCCACAAGGTTTAAAAGTGCCCTAGACACACCCTATGATGGTGCCTCTATGACTCCAGAAGGAGTTATGGGATCTTTAACCTTATCCTATCCTTTCTTATGTTATATTCCAAACAATAAACTCAATAATGAGAAAATTAGTTATATTATTAAATCCCTCCAAATTTTTTATTGTTTAAAATAATTAATTAAATTAACAGTGTCTTTCATTAAAAGTACAGCACCAAAAGAAGTATAATGCTTGGTGTTATGTCCTTCTTTGAACAAACAGGTATAACTGCTCTCATTCACCCAATTGTGCCTATAATATGAGATTTATGAGGTGATAGTGTATTTTATTACTTACCATACCTATTTATACCTCCTCTCAATTTTCTCATACAATACAGGATAAAACAGGATAAAAATAATTTTTTTGAATAGTTATAGAAATAAATCTTTTTGCTGTTCAGAAATTTGACGTTAACTGCCCTTCCCTTCTCTACTGTGTGTATGTGTATGTATATATATATATATATATATATATATATGTATGTGTATATATTTATGTATGTGTATATATATATGTATGTGTATATATTTATGTATGTGTATATATATATATATATATAGTGAAAAATTGACCGGGAACAAAACAGAGAGGCAGTACAAACAAAGGTTTATTAATTTCACGCTCTTGAGAGTGGGGTGGTGGTATATATATATATATATATATATATATATATATATATATATATATATATATATATATATATATATATACACACACATGTATATGTAGCAATATCCGTAGGTGTGAAAAGGAAAAAGGAAAACTGAACAATAGGCAGAAATATTATATCATTTATTTATGTTCATACAGAGAACAAGAGCATAACATAAGGTTTCAAGGTCCAAATTTGACCATACCTCCAGAATACAAGAGGCATCAAATTAGTGGCCTTTCTTCAGGCACTTATACAAGTTTATAAGATACTGATAAATAATATTATATATATATATATAACAAAGGGGGTGTGGTAAGATACCAGGTGGACCTTAATGCACCAGAGTACTCAATACTTAGGGTAGTAGAGTGGGTAATAGGAAAAGAGTCAGGACCTTGACGGCAGAGCTCCGGCCGTTTCAACAGCTAGATGCGGACTAAGCCTGGTGGCTTAGTTTGGATCTAGCTGTCGAAACAGCCGGACTTTCCTGATAATATCTTTAAAATGAAACAGTTCTAGTCTTGTAGAAGCAATTTCTATGTTAAATATTTATACTCTGCGATGTATTGAGTACCTTAATTACTGTGGTTACCCCTGATTGAACCTGGGATACACACACACATATATATAAGCCCACTATTATCCTTTTAGTCACCTTCCTCTCTTCATAACTCCTACAGCTTCTTTTATTTACTTGTTAGATGTCTATTTCTCAGGGATAGAAATGCTGTGCCCATGACTCCTTAGAGAACGCCCAAATCTAGTAATGGAGGAGCAAGAGGAGGAGGGGGCAAGTATTCTTGGTCCAGAAACCTGGACTGAATCCTTATGACAGATTAGACTCCACTAAATTTTTGCCTAACGATCAAGTGGTGGTGTAGTTAAACAGGGTGATGAATTGAAACTCAAAATACATAATACCAGAACAAATACCACACAACATCTTGTTTGATGATCTAACAATTATAGAAAACCTCTGCTCTGAATTAGGACTTTATTTGTACCTCAAAAGTTGACCTCAGTAGGAAATGAACTCAAATCCCAGAGAGCCAGAACAAACAATTTAACAACAGTGCTAATTTGCTGCCTTGAATAAACATAAAATTGTGTGAAAGGCACAGCGTCTCTAGTGCTGGTGTCATGATGAAACCTTCCCTGTACACTCTGTAAAGTGATTGTGGATAGGAAGGGCATCCAGCCATAGAAAATTTGTGAGGACTTTTCAGTCGTGTCGAAGATGTGACAATTTCATTAATGCTAGTGCCACGATAAGTGTACTCAATACATTCTGTAGAGTGTAGGAATGTATGTAAATAGTATGCTGTAGCCACCACCTCAAAAACTCCTGTCCAACCCATGCCAATATGGAAGATTGGATGTAAAAATGAAGGATTATATCCAGGCTCACATCACATCATACAATATATTTGTCCATTTTTTTTTGTTAAAGCATTAGAATAAAGTTTGAGGAGGATTTGGTTGCTAATAGTAGCAAATCAAGCCACCACATAGAGGCTCCCCGCTTGGCTCATCAAAAATACAGTAAGTAGGTATAAATCTAAAAATACTATCTTAATTGATCAGAATTTTGGTATGAAAGAGAAGCTATTTCTCAGTTATTTCATTGTACCAATAATATATGGATTACATTCAATTAGCTCTCCTGTCTTGTTTCATAAACTTGGCTTTCTGCCCATTCAAAAACATCATCATCATCACCATCATCACCATCACCATCATCATCATCATCATCATCATCATCATCATCATTATCATTATTATTAAGGTGGGTGAATGTGGCAAGAATGGCCCGCGTGGATGGGCTTACTCTAAGAATCTGCCCATAGGCTGGTTAACTTGAAGAGGAGAGGGATGCCTTTCCTGGTTGCCCTTGAAGCGTCGCATGTTTCAGGATTGGTTGGGGTATCTGAGTCACCCCTGGGTGGTTCACCCCCCTCCCCCTCATACCCCCTATCGGGGAATTTATTTTGTTATATTTCTATATATATTTTATTTTTATATTTTTTCAATGTTAAATTGTTTTTGTTATTGTGTATTTTCACTCAATTTTATTGTAAACCTCCCTCACTATCCCTGTCTTTATATTGTCCCCTATATGTCGGCCCTTGTGGCCAATAAATGAAATCTTCATTATTATTATTATTATCATAGGCTGTCCACAATTCAAGATAGTCAGCTACACAGACCACAAATTCCTGATCTGTGTGGTTGACTTAGATAGGCTTCATAAACAAGGACCCGCCTACTGGAAGCTAAACGCGTCATTACCAGTGTGCAAGGCCTACAGAGACCGGATTAGCGAACTAGTTAAGTGGGCGTTGACGGGGGCCATTGTCAACAACAAGTGGTGGTTTGCTCTGAAAAAAGCGATTAGAACAGAGTCCATTAGGTTTAGTAAGGCTTTAGCAATAGAGAAAAATAGAGCAGAGGGAGAACTAGTTAGAAAATTAGACGAGGCGCTTAGCAAAGGCATTGCAACCGACGTACTTGCGGCGAAATTGGCCCTTGACCAATTCTTCAATGCAAAGCACGAAGGCTGCGTTGTCAGAGCTAGGGTGCATGCTCTCGGACACGAGGGGACGAAAGCCGTTCAATGGGCCCGAGTGGCGGAGGCGCGCCATGGCAACAAAGCCACGATCTGGTCTTTGGTGGACCACGACGGGCACATGCTACTCGATCCCGGGCAAATGTGTGAAGCTTTTCAGCGACACTTCGCTCAGCTGTTCGGGGGCAGCGGCGGGCCGGATCGAGGGATGGACTTTAGTGTCTACCTCGAGAGACTGCCACGACTCTCGGCCACTGAGGTGGAGTGTTGCAAAAAGCCGATAACAGCTGAAGTATGGGAGGCAATGACTGGGGGCCTATGGACAACTTCCAGAAATCCCTGGCCTGGCAGTGCTACCGAGGAGCTTTGCCAGTTTGGGATAAACTCTACAGGCATGGAGGTGCCGTCAGCCGGGCATGTCCGAGATGCGTGCAGGGCAACAAAACCGTCCTGCATGCACTCGTCCAGTGTCCGAGCATTGCTGACTTGTGGGTTTATGTCACATGTAGAACGGATCCGACTATCAGCTGAGTCCATCGTGAGGATTGCTCCGCCCTCTTCCTTTAGCCGGGAAGGGCAGGCAGTTTTTATCTGTCTGGTGGCCATGGCGAAAGAGATAGTATGGTGGACACGTCTGAAAGGGCTGAAGACGAGCACTTACCTCTTCGGTGATGCACTGATTAACTTTTTCCAATTTCATTTGAAAAAGAAAATCAGGGTAGAGAGGGAGGTGCTCTCTTCCCAGCTTTTTGTTGAAAGATGGGTGAGAGAGGGAAGAATGGCCCGAGTGAGTGGACCTACTCTGTGTATATGCCTGTAAATTGAAGGAGGAAAACTGGGAGAAGACAATTGCCCTGGTGGTCAGGGTCACCGTCGCTTTTTTTAATGGGCTTTCCACGATGGCCCTCGGAAGTCTCCCCCCTATTGGGGAATTTTTCATTGTTCTTTTATTACATCCTCTGTTTTTTTTTTATTTTTACACGCAGAAATACCCATTTGTACCGTCCTGTATTGTCCGGTATTGTCCTGTACTGTCCTTAATGTCTACTTTGTGTAAACCCTTGTGGTTAATAAAGAAATCATTATTATTATTGTTCTTTGAGTGTCAGTCATTGATGTTAGTTAACTGGAAAGTTTGTTGAAATGAATATCAAGCCACTACCTGTAGCCTCAGATATTCAGGACGTATCGGAGGGTTCTTGCTGTTCCCAGCAAGCATGCCTTTTGAAGTGTTCCAAAAAGTGGGGCGGGGCCAAATTTCTTTAACCATCCCTGGAAACTTATTGTGATAGTACCTAGTGCACCTATGACAATCGGGACCACTTTGACTTCATGGCAGTTCCAAATCCTTTTTACCTCCCACTTTAAGTCCTGGTATCGGTTAATTTGCTCCCTTTCCTTCTCTTGCACTCTCGTGTCGAATGGGCAGGCCACGTCCACAATCAGGCACAATCTTTTTTCCTTGTCCAAAACCACCAGGTCAGGTCTATTGTGTTCCAGTTTCTTGTCCGTCTGTATCCTATTATGGTGGATTGGCAGTATCGGTAGAGGGTCGGACGCCATGCTTTCCAGCATAGTTACGTCCCTTTACCATCTGAGTTCAAATCCCGCCGAGGTTGACTTTGCCTTTCATCCTTACGGGGTCGATAAAATAAAGTACCAGTAATGCACTGGTAATTGCTGGCCTTGTGCCTAAAGTAGAAACAATTATTATTGTTATTGTTCTTTGAGTCTCAGTCATTGATGTTAGTTAACTGGAAAGTTTGTTGAAGTGAATATCAAGCCTATTATTATCATTGCACTTGTTTATATTGAAAGAGTGTCAATTTAGCTCCTGCCTTTTATCACTTGCCACCTAACCCTGATGGCTTGTTTTTGAATATAAATGTCAAATATTGTAAGAAAATGAAAGGACTGTTTTTATATTAAAAAAATAATAATAATTTTCTAGCCTTAAGGTTAGAAAATTCATTTCCATTTAAAACAAATCTCTGTAACTGATAGACAGACTTTTCAAAATAGAGTCAAATAAAAAACCTGAAAGAGGAGAATTACCATGGGCCCCTATCATCTTCTCTCTCTCTCTCTCTCTCTCTCTCTCTCTCTCTCTCTCTCTCTCTCTCTCTCTCTCTCTCTCTCTCTTTGCTTTAATGGCAAAGAAAAGTTTCTAGGATTGACAGAAGCTGTTGACATTTACGATAATCCAAAAACATGAAGATTTCATGTGACAACATTCTGTTGGCACCCCATTGAAGTGAGGAGTTTTTCCAATTCCCCACATACCACTTGAGGAGAACAGTCAGGCTAAGGATATCAGATGTCCCACCATGTTTGGACATCTGGTGGATCTTGGCCTTCATTGTCCTTCAGGAGGCTGACACATTCTTGGATATGAGTAGAACTAAGCACTAGAGCTGGTTGGAATTCCTGCTTCAGGTGAAACCAGAAAACAAAACAAAAACAAAAAAGAAATCCCAGATCTTATTAAACTTGTAGATAGGGATAGCATAGGGTATTCACAATTACATATGGTCACATTCTCAGACCATAAAATTTCTGATCTGATTAGTCAACCTAGATAGGAAACGTAAACAGGATTCCAGTTACTGGAAGCCTGACATGTAATTTCAGGCACATAAAGTCTCGAGACCAGATTAATATATTAGTTAAGCACTAACTGACCGGGGTAATTGTCAACAATAAGGTGTGGTGCACTCTCAAGAGAGAGATTAGATTAGAATCAATAACTTTTAGCTGTGAGAATCACCTTGGATCATTTCAATGCAAAACATGAAGATTGTATTGTTAGGAGGTAGGTATCCTGAAACTGGAGATATGAGAGACAAGGGAAGGGGCAGTGCCCATGTCCCTTTTCAGAGCTGCTGAGACGGGTGGGATGGAGAGAGGAAGATGTCCTCAAACTGGAAGCCTAATTCAGATACAAAGGCCAGGTGGTGGTGTTAAACTGGGTGACAGATTAAGGCTAACAGCCTTATTGGGAACAATGTAATATTTCATCCCTTTCATTAACATATTTGAAGTTAAATAAACTATGTCTTCAATTAATTCTGAAAATAATCAATAATTTCGAGGGATTTAGTGAAATAACATACTCTGTTATTATTAAGCTGCATCTGGTAGTGGGGCTCCAGTTTGAGAGTTCTGGGGTTCTGCAGAGTTACCATTTAGTCATCATTATTCCCAGGTTTGCTCTGCCCTGGGGCAGTAGTACCTGTCAGGATCCCGTCTATGGGTTAAATAGCCTTATTGGCAAGGCACAGTGGACAGGCACGATGACATGTTTTGTAGCATCCAGCAGCTACACCCCAGCCTGAGTAACTGCCCCCCCCCCCCCCGTGCTTCTGAGGAAGGTTTTAAGCCAGAGACTAGAAGAACGACACTCTGGTGTAAAAGCTATGACCCAAGGACCTTGCTGTCGCCATCCCAGTTTCCTAGACCATGAGAGTGTAAAGGGAGGAGTTAGTTCAGCACACACTATGCAGGATTGAAAGACATGTCTTTGACCACAAACCACTCCAAGCCCAGTAGCATTGAGGGACAAAAACAGCAGGTGTAAGGAAGAAGAAGAAGAAGAAGAAGAAGAAGAAGAAGAAGAAGAAGAATCAAGCTTCTGACACAAACAAGTATCACTAACCCTATCAAGAATAGATGGGAAATTTCGTTATCACCCAAATCTTTTAGCTTTAAGTTGATAATACTAGAGAGAGGAAGTTTGATATTTTGAAGTAGGTGCCAAAAGCAACACACACCACTTCCTTGGCTTATAGTTAGCTGTTAAATTGGTACTTACTTCTAAAGAACAATGCAATAGGAAACCAGTGTGGCACTAACTGCTGAGATACTAAGTAAAACTTCTAAGTCATTTATCCACATTGTCAGCATCGTTTTATATCTGTATATCCATGTTGCGGAAATGTGTGGCCTAGTGGTAAGGGTGTTTGACTTATGATCATAATGTTGTGGGTTTGATATCTGGGCTAGAATTTATTTATGAATATAATTAACGTTTTGATCATTATGGAACATAACTTAACCCTTTTGATATGTTGTGGGTTTGATTCCTGGGCTGGGTTATATGTTGTGTTGTTGAGCAAAACACTTCATTTCACATTATTTCACGTTAAGCCTCCTGGCTTGAGACAGACTTTAGACTTAGACTTACATATCCATGTTGGTATGGGTTGGGTTTGTACAGCTTGATGCTCTTCTAAACACCAACCTTTTTATAGAGTGTACATGGTGCATTTATAAAGGTTCAATGACAAACCTATCAGAATGCAACCAATACTTCAACAGCTTGCGATCTTCAGCTTGTTGGGCAATGAAACCTGTGTCTGTCACTGAATGCATTAAGTTTCCCTGGAGAAAGTGTCACTGTATGCTGCATCCTGAGATGAGAGTCTTACCACCACGGATCAGGAAGATTGTGATACCATCTGGCCTTTTGCCATCCACACTGGCTTGAGCTGCGAAGGGAAGCTGGTATTGGAGCGTGGTATGGAAGGCAACCAGCACAGTGACAGCATGACAGAGAGTGAAGACTGAAAGCATCCACTGTGGTTCCACAGTAGCATTTATATTGCTTGTGGATCCAGAGGCCAATCCTCAGGGGAACACCGATGGGGACGGTCATTGTCCAGCTGAGCCCCAGTTAATAGTGAGGGTATGGTGTTTAGCCAGGCACTATTATGTGGGAAGCAGAGTTGAAACATGCCAGGTAGTGTGGTCAAGCAGGTGCACAAAGTCTGAAGACTTGTCTGAAGCCTTGTCGCATTGGATTGCATCCCATTTGGACTGGGGAACAGAGTAGAGACCAAGCTGGTTTTAGGTCACATAGGCCATCTCACATTCCCTGATTACAGTAGGTTCTGATCATCATCATCATTTTACATCTGCTTTTCCCTGCTTGCAAGGGTAGGACGGGTCTTATTCAGCACAGCATTTCTCCACTCATCACGGTCCTTCCTCATCTCCACTGTGAGCTTCAGCGATCTGAGGTCTGTTCTCACCACCTCCGCCCATGTTTTTCGTGGTCTACCTCTACCACGTCTTCTTTCAACTGGCATTTCCTGGCACTTCTTCACCCATCGGTCATCCTCCATGCACATCACATGTCCATACCACCTCAGTCTCCTCTCCCGTATACTACATTCTATGCCTCTCAGACACAGTTCCTCTCTCAACACATTTATGCTGAGTCGTTCACGCACATTGACATTGCACATCCAACGGAGCATGCTTGCCTCATTTCTCTCCAGCCGTCGCATATCCTCTGCAGTTGCTGCCCATGTCTCACTACCATGCAGCATCGCACTCCTCACACAGGCATCATATAACCGGCCTTTCGTACGCAGGGAGAAACCCTTCTTCGTCAGCAGAGGAAGCAGCTCCCTAAACCTCTTCCAACCCGTCCTTATTCTAGATACTATGGCCTCGGAACACATGCTAATCTGATCTCCTAGGTACCGGAAGCTATCCACCACTTCTATAGCGCCCTCCTGCATTTGAAAAATGTGTCTATCAATGCGACTTCTACATATTTCTCCCTACCTGTTAGTTTGCCTGCTATCCCGCTACATCTCTTGTGTACCCAGGATCTGCATTGTGTGCATTTTATAGAATTTATGCCAGTTCCTTTTCTGCATATCGAACATGGCCATTTCCCTGACGGAATCAGGGTTTTGTCCTCTTTTCTACTCATCAACACTTTTGTCTTAGCTAGATTCACTCTCAGTCCTCTTGCTTCCAACTGCTGTTTCCATAGCCAGAATTTATTCTCTAGCTCCTCTACTGATTCTGCTATAAGAACCAGATCGTCAGCATAGAGAAGTTCCCATGGTCAGCCAGTCTTAAACTCCTCTGTTATGGCTTGGAGGACTATAATGAACAAGAGCGGGCTGAGGACCGAACCCTGATGTACTCCTACTTGTATCTGGAATTTCTCACTAAACTCCATTCCTACCCTGACTTTACTGAGAGTACCTCTGTACAAAGTTTGCACTGTCCTCACAAGCCATTCCTCAACACCTAGCTTCCTTAGGGACCACCAGATGACAGATCGGGGTACCCTATCAAAGGCCTTCTCTAGGTCAACAAAGG
The DNA here is from genome assembly GCA_964016885.1 of Eledone cirrhosa. Classification (NCBI taxonomy): domain Eukaryota; kingdom Metazoa; phylum Mollusca; class Cephalopoda; order Octopoda; family Eledonidae; genus Eledone; species Eledone cirrhosa. The sequence continues at coordinate 293,174,284 of OZ024742.1, forward strand.
CTAAGTATAGTGGCTTATTCTTCTCTAAGAACCTCTCTTGCAATTGTCTCACCAAGAAGAGGGCATCTGTTGTACTTTTCCCAGGCACAAAACCAAACTGCATCTCATCTAGTTTGACCCTTTCTCTAATTAGTTGCGCTAAAATCCTTTCTGCCACTTTCATAACCTGATTTATCAGTTTTATACCCCTATAATTGCTCCTCTCCAGAGCATCCCCTTTACCTTTGTAGCAATTTATGAGAATACTGCTGCACCAGTCTTTGGATATGACACCACCATATATAGCCTGATTGATGATGCGTGCAACCAGTTTAGTGCCTACGTCCCCTGATGCCTTCACCATCTCAGCAACTATTCCCGATGGTCCGGCAGCCTTACCATTTTTCATTTCCCTAATCGCCTCTTGGATCCTATATTCGTCAATCTCAATAGCTGGTCCCTCTGTCGGATCAACCAAGGGTAATTTCTCTCTCTCCCATTTGTTCTCCACATTCATCAGTCTCTCATAATGACATTTCCAGGCCTCCTTTTTCTGATCATTCGTGACACTAAGTACACCGGCATCATCCCGGACACATTTATCTCCAACAACATCCTGATTTGCATTGACACACTGCCTTGCAATGTGGAACACCGCACGCCTCTGATCTTCCCGTCGCAGAACATTGGCAAACCTCCTACTCTCTGCCTCCCTGCGTGCTAAGTACACCTGACATCTAGCTTCTCTCTTAGTGGCTGTATATTCTTCCCTACTCCCACCCTTTTTCCAAGCCTTTCATGCTAGTCTTTTGTCTCTAATAGCCTTATCTACTGTGCTGTTCCATGACCAGGTCACTCTCTGTCTGGTTGGAGCTCTGCTCCAGCCACAAGTTTCATCAGTAGCCTGCAGCAAGTTGTCACGTAAGAAATTCCAGTTATTATCTATGTCATACGTCTCTAAATCGTCTTCTTTTTCGACATATACATCTTGAAGGGCTTTCCTAAATTTGTATTTTAGTGAAAGGTCTTTTAGCTTCCAGACCTTTCTTCTCCACACCTTCCTATATGTCTCATTCCATCTCTTTCTTACTGAGATATCACTAACAACTAACCTATGCTGTGGGGTACATTCTTCCCCAGGGTATGCCTTGGTATTAGACACTATCTACCTGTCCCGCTGCCTAACTAGTAAGAAGTCAATCTGGCTTGTGTGCTCACCAGATTTGTAGGTTATTAGGTGATTGGCAGGTTTCTGGAAATTTGTGTTGCAAATAGTCAATGAACCTGCATAACAAAATTCAAGAAGTCTCACTCCTTCTTCATTTCTTGAACCGTAACCGTGCCCGCCCACCATGTACTCCAGTGTAACTATCCTGGAGCTGTCCAACATGGCCATTGAAGTCTCCTGCTAGCATAACGATGTCTCCGTCCTCTGTCATTGCGGTTGTTTGCAAAAGTTGCTCATAAAAGCAGTCTTTCTCATCTTTGCCTAGGCCTGCTTGGGGAGCATAGGCCGAGATGATTGTCAGTAGTCTCCTACCTACAACTAATCTAAGCTTAATTATTCGATTACTAACTCGAACTACCTCTATTGTCTTATTGATCCATTTCTCAGCCAGGAAAATGCCTACTCCCCCTAACCATCATCCTTACCTACCCAGAATAGCTTATAGCTAAAACGTTGATATGTTGTGGAAAATCTTGTTGACAGGACAGAAGGTCATTGATGAAAGAAATTCCAGCAATACCATTGGGACGAAAGCTAATTTTATTACAAAATCTTTTAAAATATTTTCAAAATGATTGCAAAATCATAAGCAGTTTTTCATTACAAATATGGAAATGAAAGAGTTAAATTTAAAAGTAACACTTTCAAACAAATGGTTTTGTATTATAGAACCATGGATCGTTTCTGGCAGTTTGGTATCAGAATGGTTAAGGTTTTGTTTAATCTATAAAATCTATTAATATTTAATAAGTATATTTCCCTATACAAGAATATATATATATAAATCATATAAAAGTATACTTTGTAAGCACTCTTAGCCAGAAAGTTAGTCACCAGATTCCCTTAAGCTTTCATATGAAGCATATATGAGTGTTAGGTGTAATGTTGACACATAATTAGCCACACCTCTTTGACCACTTCAATGAGTCAACAGAATAGGAAAGTAAGGAAAATTATTGATATGTACTTCAGAATTGTTTTTCTTTTATCTTATGTGGACTTAGAATTTGTACATTTGATGTGAAGCTTTGATGCAAATAATACTATTTATCACAAAAGCAGTATGGTTTTATTTGAAATACAAGCCATTATTTATTTAGCAATATGCCATAATTCCCATATAAATTTCCTTTTACTTTTGCAGTATTAACAGTAATTGGTGTTTATAGCAAATATATCGATAAAATAATGTCATTTATCTATATCTAAATCAGCCAACTCCTTAATTCTTTTGTACCAGTTCTGTTTTTTGGGTATTTTACTGCCTCAATCCAGGATTACATTTTAATTTTTGCATTTTCCAAAAATTATTAAAAGTAGAATAAAAGAGATATTTTGATCAAATTTGCTTTGTCTGGACTTGTGCTTCGGATACTAAACTAAAATATACTTTGGCACACATGGAATACTCATATATAACAGAGACCATGAAAAAGGATTGAGTATTACCTTTCTTCCTGACTAATTAAAAAAAAAAAATTTTTTACACCAAGTTATAGAAGTAGCCATACAACTCTAATCATTAGAAATATAGTGAACCAATAACTGACCTGTTAGTAGCCTTTAATCAATGACACTATTAGTTATAAATTATAATATAAATTGAATACTAAAAAAATAAGTCACCATCTAACAAGATACTGGTAACATGATAAATCATATTAGGAACATAATTATTTTTCTTTTTACTATTTAGCCAGGGAGAGAGGGCAGTGTTTGTGACCCATTTTAACCCTTTAGCATTTAAATTGGCTGTATCCGGTCAGAATTCTCTCCCCTCTTTCTGTTCAAACTGGCCATAACTGGCCACTTATACTTATGTTAAGTTATTGTTCTCAAAATAAATAATATCTAAATCTCATAGATTCGATAATTTGTGGGATAATTATGTGAAATAAAGTGTTTACCATGAAAATATAATAGTAAATATATAGTTATGTGAATGCTAAAGGGTTAAGGCTCCAAAACTGGTTGGAAGATGGAAGGGATATTCAAACTTGAGACATGCTGGAAGTCTTGGGCATCCTCAAATCAGAGACCTGGCCTATATGCTTGTAACAAAGCAAACTCCACTAAAGGAACCCAATAACCAGAAAGTGGTGTTAAACTGGGTGCCAGGTTAAGTCTATGATCCCATGTAGGCCACAGCAGGATTTCAACTCAGAACTGAGAGTTGAAACATGTAGTACAAGTCTCAATAATTCCACCACTCTAACAATTCCACTAATCCATCATCCTACAGTGGTACTTTATTTTATTGAGCCTGAATGGGTGAATAGCAAACTTGGCCTTAGTAAGATTTGAACTCAGAACACAGAGAGCTGGATCAAACACTACAAGGAATATTAACTGATACTTTAACCATTCTGTCAATTATCCATCAAAGGTTGGTACTTTATTTTGTCTGCTTAAAAGTATAGAAGTATAGGTATGGGGTGGTGGAATAAGCACGGAGGCATGTGGCCTAGTGGTAAGGGTGTTGTTGTACTTATGATCATAATGTTGTGGGTTCAATTCCTGGGCTGGGCTGTGTGTTGTGTTCTTGAGCAAAACACTTCATTTCCCATTGCTCCAGTATACTCAGCTGAAAATGAGTACCAGTAATAGCTGGGGGTTTAACTCTGCGATGGATTGAAATAAGCAGGTGGTTTGGAAAATCGGTAATTTTTCTAAGTTGTCTGTTGATTTTTTTAAAAACCATTACATTTTTTGTTATGTACAATGTTTTTTTAAGAAAATTAATTGTTAGAGGAATGCTACCACTTAACCCTTTAGCATTTAAACCAGGTAGATCTGGTCACAATTCTCTCACCTCTTTCTGTTCAAACCAGTCATAACTCGCTGCTCATACTGACGTTAAGTTATTGATCTCAAAATAAATAATCAAATATCAAAATCTTGTAGATTCGATATTATGTGAGATAATTATGTGAGGTAAAGTGTTTACTATGAATATACAATTGTAAATATAGAGTAATGTGAATGCTAAAGGATTAAAATAAAATTTCACTGGAGATAGATTAGCAAAATTTAATAACCGTGATGTGGGGGTGGTTGGAATAAGAGTGGGAAGATTGGAAAAAATCTAAAAATTTAATGAGCCGGGGAGGGGATTATTCGAGACTCAAGAGTACTTGCAGGTATTTGCCAGAATAAATGCCACACAAATTACAAGTCCACCAGACCACTGCCCTAAACTGGTACTTTATTTTATCAAACTGAGAGGGACGAATGGACAGTGAGTCAGAACAAGTACCACAAGGCATCTCATTTGACACACTAAAGATTCCATCAAAATACCATCCTAGACTGGTACAGTAGTTTATCAAGCCTGAAAGGAAGAAAGGCAAAGCTGACTGGTAGGATTTGAACCCAGAGTACAGAGAAACAGAATAAAAAATACTGCATGGCACATCCTATGTTCTATGTTCTAATCACTGTTAATTCTCCACCCAGAGAGGGGGGGGGGTAAATTGATAGATAGATAGAGTGTGTGTGTGAGAGAGAGAGAGGAAGTGAGAGAGAGAGAGAGAGAGAGAGATAGATAGATAGAGAGAGAGAGAGATGTCCTATGCTCTACTAGTGACTCTGTTAATGCTCCTCCTTGATAGATATGTTTCTTTATTAGCCACAGGGGCACAAAAGAAGGGGACAAATACAAAGGGGGAAGTTTACATACAATAAAAACGTGTAAAATGTTATCACAAATGCAATTTAAAAAATTAGTCGATTTTCCCCAATAGGGGGAGACAGTTTATATGGGTAACACATACCCCCGAAAAAATGTGCAACCCTCATCTCCAGGAGTACGAAGAGTTTGTACTCCTTTCCTCTCCTCCTCCTTTTCCTCAACCTACAGGCTGATATAGAGAGAAGGCCCATTCACTCGGGCCATTCTCGCCACTTTCACCCACCTTTCATAAAACTTGCTGGGGTACAGCACCTCTCTCTCCATCCTGATTCTTCTTCCATAGTGGTATTTGAAAAAAAGAGATAGATAGATAGATAAATAGATAGATAGATAGATAGAGAGATAGAGAGAGAGAGAGAGAGAGAGAGAGAGAGAGAGAGAGAGATGTCCTATGCTCTACTAGTGACTCTGTTAATTCTCCTCCTTGATAGATAGATAGATAGATAGATAGATAGATAGATAAATAGATATATTTCTTTATTAGCCACAGGGGCACAAAAGAAGGGGACAAATACAAAGGGGGAAGTTTACATACAATAAAAACGTGTAAAATGTTATCACAGATGGAATTTAAAAGTTAGTCGATTTTCCCCAATAGAGGGAGACAGTTTATATGGGTAACACATACCCCCAAAAAGAAATGTGCAACCCTCATCTCCAGGAGTACGAAGAGCTTGAGATAAATAGATAGATAGATAGATAGATAACTTTCTATTTATTTACCACCAGGGCATCAAAGATTGGGACAAATACAAGGGGGGGAGTTTACATACATTTCAAAGGACGTGTAAAAACATATAACAAATCAAATTCAACAATCGAAGTCTTCAATGGGGAGTGGGCGTTGACGTGGGTCGCACACACCCCCGAAAAAAATGTGCAACCCTCCTCCTCAGGAGCACAAAGAGCGGGTGCATAGATAGATAGATATCTTTCTTTATTTGCCATAGGGGCGTACAAAAATGGGACATTACAAGACGTGACGGCGGGGGTTTTACATAAAAATAACTTTAACATTAATAAATAACAATAAACTATATATAATAAAATAACAATTGAAATCCCCAATAGGAGGGAACGTTACTGTAGGGTTGTTTTACACCCCGTGTATAGAACAACCCTCAACACCAGGAACACGTTTTGTAAGTGTTCCTGTCTTCTCTATGTTTATCTTCCTCAGCCTACAGGTTTATATACAAAGAAGGCCCATTCACTTGGGCCATTTTTGCCACATTCACCCACCTTTCAGCGAATTTACTGGGGTGTAGCACCTCTCTCTCCATTCTCACTTTCCTTCTGAAGTGATACTTAAAGAAGGGGATAAGTTGTTGTCCGGAGAGAAAGGTCTTTGCCCTCAGTCCTTTTAACCTCGTCCACCATATTACCTCTTTCGCCATAGCCACCAGACAGAGGAAAACCGCCTCTCCTTCGTTCTTAAATGAAGGCGGTGGGGTGATCCTCACGATGGACTCGGCTGACAACTGGATGCGTCCCACACGTGACAGCAGCTGTTCGACATAATTCCACAGGTCGGTCACCCCTGGGCGCTGAACAATTGCGTGCAGAACGGTTTTGATGTCCTGCTTGCATCTTGGACAGGTCCTTTTGGCAGGATCTCTGCCAGGGCGTCCGTACCTGTAAATTTTGTCTCGAACTGGTAGAGCTCCTCGGCAGCACTGCCAGGCCAGAGACCTCTGGAAGTTATCGATAGGCCCTGGACGGAAAGTCCTCCCGAACAGACTGGTCAGTTCGTCCTCCTCGATGCCTAGAGTTTTCCCGAGAACGTTGTTGCACTTATCCTCCACTAATCCCCTATAGAATGTCGAAGTAGAGTCTCCGCTGATTGCCGTTTCCACTTGGTAGAGGGCTGTGAGCACCTGTAGGCACTTGAGGTGCCAGGCACCCATTTTTGGTCTTCGCTTGACCCAGGACTGCAGCTCTGTTAGTGAGACGAGTTGTGGAAAAGCTTGTCTCACAAACGACAGCCACACGGGTTCACCGGTCAGGAATACCTGGAGATGGCATAGTCTCAGCGCATGTTTGCGCATCATCAGCCACGGCATACCCAGCCCTCCGTTAGAAGGGCGTTGACAGCAGATGGATCTCCTCACCAATGGAGCCTGTTTCGTCCAGAGGAACTTGAAGAGTAGGCATTCCATTTTGGTAAGGTATTCGCGGAGGCAAGGCACAACTGTCAAGCGGTAGTAGATGACGGCCGCTATGTAAGTGTTCGCCACCTCCGCTCGACCTTTCAAGGAGAGTTTGCACTCAGCCCACTTCTGAGTTATGTCATTGGCATAGGCTGACGCTGCTTTCCGCAGTCCTGGTTCGATCGGGATGCCCTGCAACAGCTCTAATTTCCGCAGTAACGGCTCGAGAGTCAGTACATACAGAATGGAGGAGAGAGGGCATCCCTGACGGATGGAATGCATGATTTGGAATGGCTCTGATAGGTAGCCATTCATCTTGACTGCCGAGCAGATGCTGGTGTGCATGGCAGCGATCCAGCCTCTGAAGACGGGGCCGAAGCCGGCTGTCTTGAGAACTGCTTCCAAGTATTGATGGTCGACCCTATCAAATGCCTTAGACTGATCTAAATTGATCAGAGCCCCACCAAAGCCAGGTTTACGTGTATGGACCTGGTCAGGATTGCACACGTTTGGGCTTCACCTACCAGGCTCTCGACGACAAGCGCCAGCCTTGCTGCTAACATTTTGGCCAAAATCTTTAACTCTGTGTTGTGAAGGGTTATGGGCCTGAAATTGCTTATCTCAACCCCCTTGTTCTCATCTTTCCTGATCAGCATTACTACACCTCTGCTTACAGAACTGGGAATCCTCCCGTTCTGCTGCCAGTTGCAGTAGACCGCTTCGAGGATGCCAGAGAACAAGTCTGGCATGCCTATGTAAAACTCATAGGGTAAACCATCTAAACCGGGTTATTTGCGTTTCCCGCAGCGGCCTAGGGCATCTTCTATTTCTCCTGCTGTGATCGGCCTTTCGCAGCTCTCCGCATCTGTGCTCGAGAGTCGTGGTACGCCATCGTGGTAGGAGCTGAAGTCCATCACCTCGCTCGATGTACCGCTTTGCCCGAACAGTTGTGCAAAATGCTGCTGGAACGCCGCACACATCTGCTTGGATTCAAGTATAATGCGTCTATCTTTGTCTTGCAAAGACCGAATTGTGGATTGGTTGCCACTTTTCGCCTCTGCCACGCGGGCCCAGCTAATAGCTTTGGCTCCCTCGTTTCTTAGAGCACGTGTTCTACTTCTGATAATACAACCTTCGTGTTTCACGTTGAAGAGCTGGTCTAGTGCCGTTCTCGCTGCTAGCATGTCAGCTGTACTGCCATTCCTAAGTGCCTCTTCTATTTTAGCTACCAGTTCCTTTTCAGTTTTGTTTTTTTCTAAAGCTACTTCCTTGCTAAATGCTTTTGATTCTATTCTAATTGCTCTCTTGAGAGAGCTCCACCACCTGTTGTTGACGATCGCCCCCGTCAACTGGCACTTAACTAAGGTGCTAATCCGTTTACTGTAGGCCTTACGTGCCGGCAGCGACATGTTTAGCTTCCAGTATCCGGGTCCCTGTCTATGTATTCTATCAAGGTTGACTACGCAGGTGACTAATTTGTGGTCTGAATAGGCAACCATGTGCATTGTGGACAGCTTAATGTTTCCTTATCATTCTGTCTAATTAAAACTGTATCTAAATACGATCTAGAAGACCCAGTGCGGTTGCTCCACGTCCACAGTGGTGCACTTGGGAAGTCTAGTCGATATCTATCAGCCAGTTGGAATTGGCTGATGAGATTTTTGAGGCTATTAGACCCCCCCCCCTCTATTATCACAAGTTCCTACATAGTCCCAACGTGCGTCTAAGATGCCATTCCAGTCCCCCGCTAACACTAAGGAGCGAGACGTTCCCAGGAATGGCTTCAGACGCTTGAAGAACTCTGGTCGCGATGTCCCAGTCGGGGCATATACGGCCACCAGTCTGAAAGCTCCACCTTCACTACCATTCATGTCCAGGACCACCAGGCTGCCCTCCGGGTCCAAGTGAATCGTCTGTATTTTGAGATCCAAGTTTTTTCGAAACAGAACAGCAACTCCCCCTCCACCCCCTTCCATACTGTTTACCTCTTTGGAGGTATGCCACGTCTGGCTTGATGTCTTTTAGTGCAGCTTTGATAGTGCTTGTTGGGAGCGTTATGGGTTTTTTGGTAGTGATGTCAACTGTTCTATAAATTAGCTTCTTTTTCTGTGTCATTTCTCTTACTTGTGGGGGTATGTGTGTGTGCGGGGTGTCGTCTCCCTCAAACGTCACAGAGTTGGAAGGTTCTTCCAAATATTGGGACTTTTGGGAAATGTCCATGGAGTAGTATTTAAAATCCTGTTGCTTAGCAACTGTTGCTGCAAATGAAATTTTGTTATTGTTGTTGTTGGTGGTGATGATGGCCTCATTCGTTGTGTTGCCACTGATTCTTTTTGTTGTGTTGTTGTTGTTGGTTGTGGTGGTATTAGTGTTTGCTACACATACTTCCTTCTGTGTGTGGATACATGTGACGTTTGTGACGTAAGGCGTGTTCAGTTGCTTACAAGCAGCTGAAGCTTGTTCCTCTTCTAAATGTTGAGGCGATAATGTTGGCATTCCTTTGTCTATGTCTGCTACTACCTGCTGGTCAAGTAGGCATAGCTTTCCCTTCCAATCTTCTTGTTTTGATAAAAAAAAGTAGGTGCCTTTGCTTCAGCCATTTTTTTTAATTTGAAGTGCTTTGCAAACATTTTTTTGAAAATATTTTGGATGTTTTTGCCCTGAGGAGCACAATATTTATATATATATATATATATATATATATATATATATAGTATAAAGAAAAGCGAAGTAGTTTCAGATGTTCAAATCCTTTAATAATAATGCTGTGATATATATTTCAGTGACGACACTGGCCACACTGTTCTGTGTGCGAGTGTCGTGTCATCATCTGATGATGACACGACACTCGCACACAGAACATTGTGGCCAGTGTCGTCACTGAAATATATATCACAGCATTATTATTAAAGGATTTGAACATCTGAAACTACTTCGCTTTTCTTTATACGATATTTACTCCGTCACTCCTATGTGGAAAAAGTACGTTGAGTGCTTGAATTGAATTGCATCAATATTTACCCTAATATATATATATATATATATATATATATATATATATATATGCCTCCTATATATATATATATATATATATATATATATATATATATATATATATATATATATATGATGGCTGCCCCTCGTTATTGAGTATGGCCATTGCACGAGGAGAAAGGAAAAAAAAAAAATAATAATAATAATAAATAAATAAAAAAAAAAAATTTAAAAAAAAAAAATATATATATATATATATATATATACATATACATACATATACACACACACACACACATACTCACACACATATACACACACATACATTAATAACAATAATAATAATAATAATAATAACAACAATAATAATAATGACAACAACAATAATAATATACATATACATATATATATACACACACACGCACACACATAAGCATATCTACACACACACACACGATAGCAACTAACAGCACTGCGATCCAATGTGGCTTTTTAGCCCAGCCAATGATCTAAAATGTCTTGCACAGAGTCGGCAACCAAAACATTTACTGGGAATAGTCGGCTGTGGTTGGAGTTCGTGTACTTTTGCATGTCGCTTGAGCCCTCCTGCTGATTTACATTCTCTACCACACGTTTGGCAAGCATGATGAGTAGCATCTCCAACAGCAGCCTGGTGGTCAACCACTGGTCTTACTTTATGACTGCGAAGATGACTTTCGAGTCCAGCTTTGTTTAGGCAGAGTCTCGCACAGACGCTGCATGTCAGCACCATAGGAGAACCCTCGCCGTCTGGAAGTGCAACAGCAATGCCCTTCCTCACATCCCGCTTTACTTTCTCGTATGCGATTCGAGATGCCTCAAAGGCAACTTTTCCCTCATATACAGTCTTTCTCCATTTATTACGATCAGCAGCAATATTTTCCCATGTATCAGCAGAGATGTTAGCGTCTTCCAAAAAGGCTTTCAAGGAATCGTTATACCTCTTTTTTGGTTTATGTGGCGGTCGTTTTCCTTTAACCAACTCTCCAGAAAAGAGTTGTTTTGGTATTCTAGAATCCTTCATCCTGGCAAGGTGACCACTCCAACGGAGTCGTTGCTTAAGCACAAGAGCTTCTATACTGTCACATATAGAGCTTTCCAAAATCTCGACATCACTGGTGTGGTCCCTCCAGTGAACGTGATGGATCCGTCTGAGACACATCTGATGGAAACGCTCCAATTGCTTAAGGTGGTGTCGATATGTGACCCAGGTCTTGCAGGCATAAAGAAGACAAGAGAGCACACATGCCCTGTACACCTTTACCTTTGTCCTCCTGCATATGTCTCGCCGACCCCAGAGTTGCCTTTCTAGCTTTCCGAAAACATCACTTGCTTTCCTAATCCTAAGTGAGATTTCATTATCAAGGTTGCTGTATCGATTGACAGTGCTTCCCAGGTAGACAAACTGATCAACCACTCCAAGTCGTTTGCCATACACATAGATGTTTGGTTCAGTGTACTCCTTACCAGAGGCAGGTTGGTACATGACAACGGTTTTCTTGAGACTGACAGTCAGACCAAGGGCAGTGCAAGCATCAGAAAATGCATTCAAAATGTGCTGCATATCACTCTCTGTGTGCGCTACAAGATCGCAATCATCTGCATACAAGAGGTCTCTTATGATTGATGTAAATACTTTTGTCTTCGCAGCAAAGCGCCTGATGTTAAATATGCTGCCTGAGGTTCGATATCGGATGTAAACACCATGCTCGCAATTCCTGAATGCAATACAGAAAACCATTGCAAAGTATATGGCAAACAGGGTCGGTGCTGGAATATATATATAAGTATGTATACGTACATACATAAATGTATACGTACATACATATATGTATACAGACGTACAGTAGTATGTATATATATATACATACATGCACACATATATATATGTACGTTTGGATTCACTGAACATTTATTATAATGCTCGGTGTGTTTGTAAACAAACATCCTGTATTAAGCCGTAGTGTCTAGCAACCATCGTTGCTCATTTGTTCAACACTGACAAAGGGACGCTGTACTAGTTTCAAGCTTATTAGCTATCGTCAGCAACGTATACCTTCCTGCCAGATGATTGAACGTCTGAAAGTATATACTTTCCTTATGCATATTAACGGCTGAGCAGCCCAATTTGCATATCGAGTGGGTTAATCGGCCGGGTGCACCGAAAACGATAAACGGAAAAAATGAAACGAAATTTCATTTCCCACTCTTAGTACGGCTGTTACTTAAATGTATACGTACATACATATATGTATACAGATGTATACATATATATATGTGTGCATGTATGTATATATATATACATACTACTGTACAAATTGGGCTACTCAGCCGTTAATATGCATAAGGAAAGTATATACTTTCAGACGTTCAATCATCTGGCAGGAAGGTATACGTTGCTGACGATGGCTAATAAGCTTGAAACTAGTACAGCATTCCTTTGTCAGTGTTGAACAAATGAGCAACGATGGTTGCTAGACACGACGGCTTAATACGGGTTGTTTGTTTACAAACACACCGAGCATTATAATAAATGTTCGGTGAATCCATACGTACATATATATATGTGTGCATGTATGTATATATATATACATACTACTGTACGTCTGTATACATATATGTATGTACATATACATACTTATATTTAAGTAACAGCCGTACTAAGAGTGGGAAATGAAATTTCGTTTCATTTTTTCCGTTTATATATATATATATATATATCTAAGCAGGGAAAAGCAGACGTAAAATGAAATGATGATGATGATGATGATATATATATATCATCATCATCATCATTTATGTAGAAATGAGATGATAGGGACCCCAGTCCCTATCATTCCACTGTGGAGGTGCCACGGCAAAAAAGCACCCAGCACTCACTGTAAATGAGGTTGGTGTTAGGAAGGGCATCCAGCTGTAGAAATCAAGCCAGAATCAGTTCCCGTCCAACCCTTGCAAGCAGGGAAAAGCGGACGTGATGATAAATATATATATATATATATGTATATATTTAGTGAGAGAGAGAGAGAGAGAGACAGAGAGAGAGACTTATACATTTAAAACCTACATAGCTCTATTTATTTAATCTTTTAGAATCTTGCCCTGTTGTCTAACTGCTTCCTTCATGGCATTTGAAAAATAACATATGTACATCTAGCACCAAATGTTTTTATTTCCATTGAGACTTTGAGATTTTATATAGAATAACATTAATAACTGTTTTCATAGTGGTTTTGTTTGTCTGCTTCTGAAATTTGGATATGTCTCAAAGATTAATAAAATTTATTGTTTGTTGTTGTTGTTATCTTTTTTTTTGCTTTTACTTTTATGTTTTATTATTTCTGAGCTAGAACCATTTACTCCTGTAATGGCCACTGGTGCTGCTACCACTGCTGCTGCTGCTGCTGCTGCTACTACTACTACTACTACTACTACTACTACTACTACTACACTGTAATGTGGTTGGCATTAGGAAAGGCATTCAACCATAGAAAACTAGTCCAAAACAGCATATGAGCAAGATATTGTCATCTGACCTGTGACATCATGTGACATGTGACAGACTAAATGAGGATGATGATGATGATGATGATGATGCGGAGGAGGAGGATATCAGATCTATTAGTAAACAGAAAAAAATTCCAAATGTTAAATAAATGTTTAAGTTCCTCCTGAAACTGTATTAGTAATTTAAACAATGGAACACATAAGAAGCATGTAGTAAAATTGAGATATATGTTTTACTTTTGCAAAGGATATTACAATGCATATTAGCTATAAGAATGCTGAATAAAACCAATGATATGATCCCTTGAGATGGAAAAAAAAGTAGACAGAATTGTCAATAGGAAACAAACCAGGGCTCTGACAAAGCTAGAAGGCTGTATGACCACTATGCATGAAATTATGTCCACTTATTTATTTTATATATATATATATATATATAGTGACGAAACATAAGTCAATTGCATGAACTCATAATCCTTTATTTACTGCTATATATATTTCGATGATACCATCAACACTATAAACACAGAGCTGACTAACTGACTAACTGCCTGATGAGGTCATAGCCATTCGATGGCTATCATCGAAATATATATAGCAGTAAATAAAGGATTATGAGTTCATGCAATTGACTTATGTTTCGTCACTTTTATAACTCCGGAACTTATATCTTCGTTGAGTGCTCCCTATCCGCATACTGAAGTACTGGATTTTACCAACACTTACTTTCTTGCTATCATCATCATCATCATCATCAACGTTTAACGTCCGTGTTCCACGCTTGCATGGGTTTGGACGGGGGTAGTCCCACTTGAGGCAAGAGTGATTGTCTTGCTCGCATAGGACTGTCTGGCAGGATTTCTACAGTTGGATGCCCTTCCTAACACCAACCACATTTACAGTGTGGGTCTGGGAGGTTTTTACCGTGTTGCCTACACGGCCACATTACAGCGTGGACTGTGTGTTTTTTTGTCGTGACACCTACACGATCTCATTTGTTTCGGCCTGGATGGCGCGGCACCAACATAACTTTACATAGAACGGGGTGGTGTGGATGGGGTGGGGGTGGCGGCGGGAGGGGTGTATTTTGTTAGAGATGCCTATATATATATATATATATATATATATATATATATATACTAGCCAAATCCGAATTACCCGCACCTTGCTGCGATTCACACATTTTTTTTTGTAAGAAAATAATGATTGATTTTAACCCTTTAGCATTCACATTACTTTATATATACTATTATATTTTCATGGTAAAGGCTTTACCTCGCATAATTATCTCACATAATATCGAATCTATGAGATTTTGAAAGTATTTATTTTGAGAACAATACCTTACCATCAGTTTGAGCGACCAGTTACAGCCAATTTCAACAGAGAGAGGTAGAGAATTCTGGCCGGTTTTGGCCGGTTTGAACATTAAAGGGTTAAGTCAGTGATATAATTTATAGAGAAAAACTCTGCATTTCTATATTACTCAATGTAAATGTAATGCATGAAAAATTGGAAAACATTATTTTTTGTAATATATCAAATCAAAATTACATTATTAAATCTTATTCTTATTTTGTTTCTTGTAAATAATTTTTTCAAAATATCAATTCAAAACTTTTGTGAATAGGCATCGTATCATGTCATTTACCTATGGTTTAAATTTCATATAAATTGAAAAGAAAAAATTTTCAGTGGAGGTTTTGATTAAAAGGAAATATACTTATCCAAGTACCCTGTGCAATGTAGTTTCAGAATATATATGGTTATGGGGGTCTATCTCCAAAACCATAGGAGGAGTTCAGGAAATCTTGTTCCATTTATTGGCCAAAATTTTCACTATAGGGGGTTTTACCCCCATTAGGGTATCTTAATATTATTGAAATTTGCTGAAATTTTGTGAATAGGCATCATATCTTGTCATTTACCTATGGTTTAAATTTCATATAAATCGAAGGGGAAAAGTTTTCAGTGGGGGTTTGAGCCCCCGGGGAACTCTTTGATTAAAATGAAATATACATAAGAAATCAAATGGGCATGAGGCCCACACACATGTCAAGTTTCATCAAGATTGGTTTGGTAGTTTTTTAGTTTTAGGTTCACAAACAAACACACAGACAGAAATTGCCATTTATGTATATATATATATTTATCTCCAGACTCTAGCTATTGACCAGTTAATTTTCTTGATTTTTTAGTTGATTCTATTGACTGATGAATAGCTTATGTTAATTTTAACCCTTCTGTTGAGAACTCTATTCGATTTGTGATGTTTTTGTATTCTTGCAAAAATATACACAACTGAATTTATTCGCCTGATATAGGGGCTGCCTCCCTTGCCGATCCCCACGTGGAGTCAGCAATAGTCAGTCCTTGTATTAACATTGAACTAAAACCTGTTGAGAAAGTGGCTTCTTTGTTCAATCATCTTACCAGAAGCCTGACATTATTTATGTAAGCGGACGGTACTTGATTTAGGAGCCGCAGAAACCCAAATACTGGATTTTACCAGCCTTCCAGGGGTCCAGGTAAATTTTCAATACCCGAATTACTTGATCGTTTTTTTGGCTATGCAAATTATTGTTTAACCATCGTCTCAGTGTGTTTGGCGTTTAACGTTTGTTATAGCTCTGGTTCATCTGAACCATTGAGCACTTGCCTCACATCTCGGAGGTTGTTTTTCGTTATTTCGTGGGCCGAAATGCGAATCTCGATAATTTATGTTTATTACTAGCAAAAATATAGATGTCATGTCTGAGAAAATCTCAAACATGCACCATACCACCTGTAGAAGCTCAAAGAAAGATTCCAAGGAATAAATATATATATATATTAGTTTTCCCTGCTAATATATATATATATATATATGTGTTACATAATTTCAAAGGAAAAGCAAAGGGAAAAAGAGCTATTTAATTAGAGAGTGAACAACACAAAATATAACTACTCCATTACCAAAGGTTTCTGGATTACAGACAATAATAATATATACGTCTGGATCGGTCGTCAGATAGAGATGTTGGGCGACCGATCCAGACGTATATATTATTATCGTCTGTAATTCAGAAACCTTTGTTAATAGAGTAGTTATATTTTGTGTTGTTCACTCTCTAATTAAATATATATATATATACACACACACATACATACATATATATATATATACACACACATACATACATATATATATATATATATATATGTCGAAACGGCAAGAGCTCAGCCATCAGGCCCTGACTCTTTCTAATATATATATATATATATATATATATATATATATATAAAAAAAATGCACACAATGCAGAGCCTGCTGGGTACACAAGAGATGTAGCGGGATAGCAGGCAAACTAACAGGTAGGGAGAAATATGTATGCAGTAGATGTACAGGTAAATTAGACAGTAGAAGTCGCATTGATAGATACATTTTTCAAATGCAGGCGGGTGCTATAGAAGTGGTGGATAGCTTCCGGTACCTAGGAGATCAGATTAGCATGGGAGGGGGGAGTTCCGAGGACATAGTATCTAGAATAAGGACGGGTTGGAAGAAGTTTAGGGAGCTGCTTCCTCTGCTGACGAAGAAGGGTTTCTCCCTGCGTACGAAAGGCTGGTTATATGATGCCTGTGTGAGGAGCGCGATGCTGCATGGTAGTGAGACATGGGCAGTAACTGCAGAGGATATGCGACGACTGGAGAGAAATGAGGTAAGCATGCTCCGTTGGATGTACAGTGTCAATGTGAGTGAACGGCCGAGCATGGATGTGTTGAGAGAGAAACTGTGTCTGAGAGGGATAAAATGTAGTGTACGGGAGAGGAGACTGCGATGGTATGGACATGTGATGCGCATGGAGGATGACCGATGGGTGAAGAAGTGCCTGGAAATGCCAGTTGAAGGAAGACGTGGTAGAGGTAGACCACGAAAAACATGGGCGGAGGTGGTGAGAACAGACCTCAGATCGCTGAAGCTCACGGAGGAGATGACGAAGGACCGTGACAAGTGGAGAGATGCTGTGTTGAATAAGACCCGTCCCACCCTTGCAAGCAGGGAAGAGCGGACGTAAACTGATGATGATGATGATGATGGTATATATATATATATATTCACAATTTTATTCAAGTATCTTATAGTTAATATGCATTGTGGTAGCTTTTGCAAAAGCAATACATACTCTTACATTTCAATTTTCCAATGTTTTGTAAACTAATCCGGATGTTTACATTTCTAGCTTCAAGCTTAGATCTTCTAAATAAGCAGTAATTAGTTATGGTTAAATGTGCTTGCTCTGTGTAAGAGAGATGCATGGCTTGAGTCTCTGAAGGCATCTCCATCCACACCCACCCCCCATTTCTAGGTATACTTTACTTGATTTATTCAACTATTATTATCAGTAAAGCAATGGACACCATGCTTTGAGTCACATTGTTACACCCCTTTACATTCTGAGTTCAAATCCTGCCAAGGTTAGCTTTGCCTTTCATCTTTACAAGGTTGATGAAATAAAGTACGAGTAATGCACTGGGGTCGATGTAATCGACTTTTCCCCTTCCCTTCAAGTTACTGGCTTTGTGCCAAATGTAGAAACTATTATTATAGTTACCTGCATTATGGTGACTAGATTTTCAGATTTCAAAAATGTCTCAATAAGTAAGTAAAGCAAAAGTTGTTTTTATTGACAACAACAACACCGCTACAATTAGTTATTTAATCATGTTGAATGCATTGATTCAACTAATGACCTCATGGCTAGGGAATTTATACATAAACTGGTAGAAGGAGCTAATTACATTGAAGGTAAATAAAAATCCTACATTAACACCAGAGCCCAGATTGCCAGACTTATTAAAGAACTACAAGAATTTTACTGGCAAACACTACAGTTAATTGGTGTGATATCATAGGGAGTTACCACACATATTTTTGTTGTTGTTGTTGCAACTGATGTGATTAATGTTCACAATATTTTCACAATTAACATGTTCACTTTGGTACCAATTAATGAAATTAATGTGTTCACTGTGGTTTTAGTTGATGAGTTTAACATGTTCACAGTGGTATCCATCAACGTGGTTAACATGTTCACCATGGTACCAATTAATGAGATTAACATGTTCACTGTGATACACCTTATGTGGTTAATGTGTTCACTGTGGTCCACCTTGATATGGTGAACATGTTCACTGTGGTACCAATTGATGTAGTTCACATGTTCACCGTGGCACCAATTGATGTGGTTAACATGTTCTCTGTGATCCACCTTAATGTGGTTAACACATTCACTGTGGTATCAATGGATGTAGTTAACATGTTCACTGTGGTTCCAGTTGACTGATTAACATGTTTACTGTGATTCCTATTGATTTAGTGAGTGTATTCACTATGGTTTTAGATTATTAGTTAATATAGGTTCACAGTGTTTTCAGTTGGTTGATTAACATGTTCACAATGGTTCCAGCTGATTTATTAACAAGTTCAGTATGGTTCCATATGATTAATTAATAGATTCTCTTGATTATCAGAGCTCTTACTAGATTAGAAAAAGTCCTGAACGTTCAAGAAATAGTAAATTTCCACCATAAAATACAATAAAGGTTTCTGATTTAGGTACAAGGCCAGCAATTTTGGGGAGGGAAAGTCAATTAAATCAATCCCAGTGCATTGCTGGTACTTTATTTTATCGACTCCATAGGGATGAAAGGTAAAGTTATCCCTGGCGGGATTTGAACTCAGAATGTAAAGGGTAAAGGGACATAACTATATGCCACAAAGCATGTTGTCCAACACTGCCAATCCACTCTATTGACCAGAAAATATAATAATTGTTTCTACTTTTGGCACCAGGCCAACAATTTAAAAGGAAAGGGAAAGTCGATTAATTTGACCCTAGTACATTACTGGTGCTTTATTTTATCAACTATGTAAGGATGAAAGGTAAAGCTACCCTTGATGGGATTTGAACTCAGAACATAAAGGGACATAACTATATTTTACAAAACACGTTTTCTGACACTACCAATCCACTGCCCTGACCAGAAAATATAATAATAATTGTTTCTACTTTTGGCACAACGCTAGCAATTACCCAGTACATTACTGGTACTTTATTTTATCGACCCCGTAAGGATGAAAGGCAAAGTTGACCTCGGCGAGATTTGAACTCAGAATGGAAAGGGCCGTAATTCTATGCGTCAAAGCATAACGTCCGACCCTCTACCGATACTGCCAATCCACCAAATATAATAATAATGAATGCTATTTCTTGAACATTTTGCACTGGAATATGAAGTATGCCAGCTGCTAAACAGATAGCAGAGGATTCATAATTGTAGCCAAGAACACTAACATATATATGAATTACTGAAAACATTGTTGGGAAAAATGGAACAGAGATGTGGAGTTTTCCATGGATCTGAATGTGTTTAAATGGTGAGTAAACCATCCTTTGAAATTATTGGCTGTAAGTCCTATATAGTCACTCAAGATATTCTCAGCTGGGGTGAAAGCTTCTTATAGACCACTACATTGCACGATATTGGAAAGGTAGAATCCCCACCATGGACATGTAGTATGATTTTGGCAGTTGCAGATGGGTGTCTGGGGTGAAATCTACATGGTTATATATTTTTCTCTGTTGTAGTATGCAATAGTGCAAGTGGTTTTATTTATGCAAGACTCATGTAACATTGTGTGCATTAAAAAACTTGTGGTGTTTATGTGTGCTTGGTAAGTGTTGCCTGATTCACCATCATCATTTCCAATTAGCATCAATTCTTCCATGCTTGCATGGGTTAAACGGGCCATGGTTGGCCATATCGCACCTTGCTCTGGTAAGGACTGTAAATTTGACTGAGTATTTTACAGCTGGATGCCCTTCCTAACACCAACCACATTTACAGTGTTGGACTGGATGGCTCCGTCATGAGGAGGGACAGGTCAGTTGGCCTTGCCGAACCCGTCTCAAAATGGAACCACAGTTTTGGAGCCCGACCCATCCCAAAGCGGAACCATGGTTTAGGAGCTCAGCACTGGATGGCACCGATACGAGGAGCCTGCCCCATCTCACAGCACAGCCACCGTTTTTGGGGCCTGGTACTGGATGAAGGGATAAAAATTCTCGACTATGTTCATATTAAACATCTAGGTTGAACAGAATATTTAACCACATTATTTTCCTCTTCCTAACATTCTTCAGGTGTTGATAGGAGTCCTCTATGTACACTAACTTCTCACTAAAGTTGCTCCTTGTTAATACACTATAGTTAGAAAAGAGTCTTAACATTTCGGTCACTAGTCCTTCATCGTAAAGTAGATACAGAGAGAAAGAGATGAGCATGTTTTAGAAGGAGAAAAGAAAAAGGAAGATGATGAGAAAATGTGAGGGAAAACAGAGAAAAAATGAACACCACGTGTAGTTACTTGTCAACCATCTTAGAAAAAAGAGTGTACACACACACACATGTATATATGTATATTATAAATAAATAATATATATCTATACACACATATTATGTATCATGATATTATATATATATATATATATATATATATATATATATATATCATGGAGTGTCTCTGTATAGATATTTGTATTCTCGTCTATTAAGTTTCTCCAGTTAAAATAAGATAATTCTCAAAAACAGAAGTTTTCAAGAGAATGCCAAAAGAAAGAGAAAAAAGTGTATATATATATATATATATATATATATATATACACACACACCTATACATGTATATACAAATATATGTATATACAAAGAGAGAGCTAGAGAAAGAGCTAGAGAGGGTGAGTGTAATCAGCAGCAGCACCGTGGTCGTCTGTATGTAACATGGCGGCAATCTGGTGACTCAGCCTCACGTCTTGTAGCTGGCAACGTGTAACGCTCTTAGG
>OZ024742.1:293213254-293215754 GCA_964016885.1 Eledone cirrhosa
TTGAGACAAGAGTGGTTGTCTTGCTGGCATAGGACTGTCTGGCGGGTTTTCTACGGCTGGATGCCCTTCCTAACACCAACCACGTTTACAGTGTGGACTGGGAGGTTTTTACCGTGTTACCTACACGGCCACATTACAGCATGGACTGTGTGTTTTTTTTGTCGTGACACCTTCACGACCTCATTTGTTTCGGACTGGATGTTGTGGTACCAACATAACTTTACATTGAAAGGGGTGGTGTAGATGGGGTGGGGGTAGTGGGACGGAGGTGTATTTTTGTTAGAGGTGCCTACTGACTAGTAGGTTTCACTTTGTACTTGGGTAAGGCGGGTCTTCTGTATTACTGTGTAGCGCCAAAGATCTCGGTGCAGTGACATTGTCTTGGAGAGGTGTAAGTGTGTGAGGTCGGAATTTATCAAGTCGTCCCAGGTTTTGCTGGGTCTGCCTACTCCGTGGCTACCGTCTATTTTTATTGCCCTGCACTTTCTTATACAGCTGTCGTCTTTCATGCGCATCACGTGACCATCATCATCATCAACGTTTAACGTCCGTGTTCCACGCTTGCATGGGTTTGGACGGGGGTTTTCCCACTTGAGGCAAGAGTGGTTGTCTTGCTCGCATAGGACTGTCTGGCGGGTTTTCTACGGCTGGATGCCTTTCCTAACACCAACCACGTTTACAGTGTGGACTGGGAGGTTTTTACCGCGTTACCTACATGGTGGACTGTGTGTTTTTTTGTCGTGACACCTACACGACCTCATTTGTTTCGGCCTGGATGTTGTGGTGCCAACAACTTTACATTGAAAGGGGTGGTGTAGATGGGGTGGGGGTAGTGGGACGGGGGGGTGTATTTTTGTTAGAGGTGCCTATATATGTATATATATATCATCATCATCATTTCATTTTACGTCCACTTTTCCCTGCTTGCAAGGGTGGGACGGGAACTGATTCTGGCTTGATTTCTACAGCTGGATGCCCTTCCTAACACCAACCTCATTTACAGTGAGGTTTGAGAATTGAACTCACAACCTTTCGATTGCAAGGCCAATGCTCTAACCACTAAGCCATGTGCCTCCATATATATATATGTATATGTATGTATATATATCATCATCATCATCATCACCGTTTTATGTCCGTTCTTCCACGCTAGCATGGGTTAGACGGGTTGTCCTGTTGTGGGCAGTGTCTGGTCGGCTGACCATGCCTTGCTCATACAGGAATTGATTTGGCTTGATTTCTACAGCTGGATGCCCTTCCTAACACCAACCTCATTTACAGTGAGTGCTGGGTGCTTTTTCGTGGCGCCTACACGTCCACTTTACAGTGTGGGCTGGGTGCTTTTTTGCCGTGGCACCTCCACGACCACCTTGCGGTGGGGGGTGTGGGGGCATATTGTCTATATGCTTCAGCTTGTACCCGTGGGAGGTCGGGTACTCTGTATTACTGCGTGACGCCAGAAGTCACGGTCTTGTGTCATTGCCTTTGAGAGGTGTAATTTGGTAAGGTCGGCTTTTATCACCTCATCCCAGGTCATCTTGGGTCTCCCCACTCCGCGGTTTCCATCAACTTCTAGTGCTCTGCACTTTTTTATGCAGCTGTCATCCTTCATATATATATATATATATATATATATATATATGTATATATATGTATATACATATATATGTATATATATATGTATATGTTTATATATATATATGTATATATATGTATATACATATATATGTTTATATATATATATGTATATACATATATATGTATATGTATATGTTTATATATGTATATATGTATATGTATATATATGTCATCATCATCATCATCATCATCATTTTACGTCCGCTTTTCCCTGCCTACAAGGGTGGGATGGGTCTTATTCAGCACAGCATCTCTCCACTCGTCGCGGTCCCTCATCATCTCCACCGTGAGCTTCAATGATCTGAGGTCTGTTCTCACCACCTCCGCCCATGTTTTTCGTGGTCTACCTCTACCACGTCTTCCTTCAACTGGCATTTCCTGGCACTTCTTCACCCATCGGTCATCCTCCATGCGCATCACATGTCCATACCACCTCAGTCTCCTCTCCCGTACACTACATTCTATCCCTCTCAGACACAGTTTCTCTCTCAACACATTTATGCTGGGTCGTTCACGCACATTTACACTGCACATCCAACGGAGCATGCTTGCCTCATTTCTCTCCAGCCGTCGCATATCTTCTGCGGTTGCTGCCCATGTCTCACTACCATACAGCATCGCACTCCTCACACAGGCATCATACAACCGGCCTTTCGTACGCAGGGAGAAACCCTTCTTCGTCAACAGAGGAAGCAGCTCCCTGTCTGTTTCGTTCCTTGTATCTCTACCTTTTAGCAGTCTCCTCTCTGTTACCCTCTCCTCAACTTTCACTCACTCATTCTCTGTCACTACCTCTCCTCCTCCTCTTTCCTCCTCCTCCTTCAAGTTTGACCTGTGTGTAATTCTTTTCTCGCGCAGTCTT
>OZ024742.1:293220754-293408254 GCA_964016885.1 Eledone cirrhosa
TTTATTTGCTGATCTAAAGTTGGATTCCAGCTCCACATTGGATGCCTCTACTATGTCTGCTCTGACTTTTCACACCTGCTTGTACCAGTGCAAGAAGGAAGACTCCTTTTTTGCTCAGATGATATTTTGTCTTGGTTGAACCAGAGAGTCCTCCTGGCACCACATTTAACAGCTAAAGCAGAAACTGCTTAGTCGAATAGTCTCCACTCTGTTTCAACAACCGTAGTTTGTTCTGGAAATTCTCTGAATTTGGATGCAATTTTTATCTGCATGCCTGATTCTGACTTTCTCATTAGTCAGCACTTCTCACTGCATCCTGCAGGTCGAGCTGGACCTGCCAGTTTTGTGGGTTTTCTTGGCTTCAGGTAGTCTCGGCTGCAAATAACCAGATGGTGATCAGTTGACACAAACATCCAGCACAGAATCAAAGAGATCAGAGACAATAAAAAAAATCATTTACTGACCTCTGTCTCTGATTTCCTTTATATCATGTATACTTATTGAGATCTTTGTGCTGGAAGAAGCTGTTCAAAAGCCCTTTACTAGAACAGAAGTCTAACAAGGTCTCTGCATTACAATGCGGAACACTTCCTGCTTTTGATCCTCATGTCGCAGAACTTTGGTAAACTTGCTTACAGCTTCTTTGCATGTTATGTAAACTTCTTGTTTAGCTTCTCTTTTAGCATTATTTGAGACCCGAGAGTACATTACTAAGTGAACAATTGATAGTTTCACTTGATGTTATATGTAGCAAGGTAATTTCTATGACGGAACTCTCAGAAACTTGTATTTTCTTCATTCCCAATGCTATGGGTATGTCATCCTCATGGAAAAAAATTGAAATTTACTGCTCACACTTATGTAAGTTTAGCTGGTCTAGCTACATGAAATGAATATATATATAATTATTCTAAGATTTTAAACCAATTAGAATGATATTTAATATATAATTTTTTTTTATTATTATCAGTATGATTACCATTTTACGGTGCTAAAAGAAAAAAAAAATCCCAGCTGATACAAAAAAAAGAACAAAACTAAAAAAAAGCTCTAAAGACGTTTGCTTCATAAGTTACTTAACCTAGTTTCTTCACAAATTTTGTACATGACAATAATTTAAACTAGGCTAATTACATTTATCTTGTGTCTTGTGTCAGAAACTAGAATGAAGAAATATAATTAATGGTTTACATAAATCAAAGTCTGGGAGACATTATTACATCAAAGGGCAGTGGATTGGCAGTATTGGTAGAGCGTCAGACACCATGCTTTGCAGCATAGGGTTATGGCCCTTTACATTCTGAGTTCAAATCCCGCCGAGTTTAACTTTGCCTTTCATCCTTCCTGGGTCGATAAAATATAGCACCAGTAATGAACTGGGGTAATTGCTGGCCTTGTCTCAAAAGTAGAAACAATTATAACATCAATAGAATTCTAGGAATTCTATTTGAAAGGGTTTTGTTCAGTTTGATCTAATGATAGTTATAAAAGTCTACCTAAAGAAGCTATGTACTCTCATGTCCCAAATAATAGATGGAGATTGGAATAAGTGGGTTTGGAATTGATAATTTTTCTAGGTTGTCTCTGTTGATTTAAAAAAAAAAAAACAAATAGAAATAGTCATATAGTTTATATATTGAGACCCCAACCCATCCTATTTATTTTATAATGTATGGGATTTCTAGTAATGTACTTTTTATCATGTATGTTTTTTATTGTGTAACGAAAATTGTCACAGGAATGCTACCACTTAAAATAAAATAACCCTGCTATTGACTGGCATTCTGTCTAGCAGGGAGTCTTGTACTCTCAGTTGCTTCACACCACAGAAACCTGGATAAGAACCATTCTGATGAACCTCTGAGCTCGAGACGGACTTTAACTTTTAACTTAATATTTATCTAAAAACTTTCCATTATAATTTTATGTAAGAATTTTTATATTCCAAACACTAACTTGATAATAAGAAATTTAGTTATATGATGAACTCCTTTCAAATTCTTGATTGTTTTCAAAATTATTTGAAAATCATATTAGAAACAAAATGATGAAAGAGCTGAATTCATTTTCCTATGGATATCAGGCTATTGAAAGGTTGGTCTACTTCAGCTGATTTTATTTACTAGCAACAAACTCAGTTCCTTCTTTCTATATTGAAATATATATGTAACTGAATTTTCAGTTAAATAAGTGACAGCATTAAATGAAAATTCACTTATTTAATGAGATGGTTGATGCTGCTCTGTTGCTATTACATTGCAAATTTCTAAGTTCAATGACAGACAGTTTTAAGTGTAGATCAGGTTCTAAAAAGTATCTAAAATATTAAACTATTCTTGTAGATTTTGGAAATGTTTTTGAAATTTTAAAAGTATATTTTTGTCAGCCTAAATAATCATTATAGGTACAGAGTTGGCTGTGTGGGTAAGGAATTCTCTTTGTAATCACATGCTTTCATGTTCAGTTCCACTGTGTTGTGTCTTGGGTTCTCTACTATAGCCTCTGGTTAACCAATGCCTTGTGAGTGAAAGTTTGTTGATGGAATGTGTGAAAAATAAAAAATGATTTGAATATTTCCATTACATTTCTAGTTTTGAGAAGCTATATTAATTCTAGTAAATGCAATTGTTTATCTATAGTTTTCCAAGAAATAACTATTGAGTCTATAATCTCCATAAGTTGTGAAGTGGTCAGATAAGGTTGATATATTTGACAGTTTTTAAGACCTACAATAAATAATTCCAAACTGTGTCACAATTTAGTATGTAGCTGATGTTTTCTAGAAATGAAGTAAAATCTAATTTGTTAATTTTTATGAATATTTTACCTATGAGATGTATTTGAAGATCTAACAACTCTGTACAATTTGGCACATAACTGATGGCACATATATTTATTTGTGTATTTACCATATTTGCATATAAATCACACTCGATATTTTGGTTGAAAATGTTGGTACAAAACTTTTATAATAAAAAATCTATACAAGGTTTCTGTATATCACATGTCTGATTTTTGTTATGGAAATTTTGTATAAAAAGTGCAACTTAGTAATATTTAATTGTTTATCTATAAATCTGCCCCCCCCCCCCCCCCCATGTTATTCTTAAAAAGTGTGTCAGTCACTGCTGTGAAAAGTTTGGGAAGCTGTGACCTAAAGGTTAATAATAGTTGAGTATATCTAGTTCCAGAGTAATGTAATTCTAAGGAGGTAGAAATACATTAATTGGTGTGGGGCCTTTGTAATGGAAATGTTGCAGAGATCATGACATTTAAAGTGATGCGGGTGAAACAAAGCATTTCGGCTGGTGTTAAGTTCAGAAGGGTAGAGGTCACTGTACTAATGATAAATGAAGAGATGATACAGTATTTTGGGAAACAGTGTATTTATGAGTGAACTTTTTTGACTTATTAGTTGAGTAGCTTTCTCCTTAATTATGACTCCTTCAAATATATCAGTACCCGATATTAAGGTGGATTTAGGTTTTGTATAATTAGAGGTTTCTTTAGGTCAGAGGTTTTCAAATTGTGTTGCTGATAATCTCTGGGTGTGTCATGAAATGAATTCATATCTGATCAAATTGTACAAAGTTATTTTGCTGTGAAGTATATTTGAGATCTGACAACTCTGTACAATTTCATGTATTACATGGAATTATTTCTTTTAAAATACATTTGTATCACCATTAGTTTTTTCACATTCACTTTCCCATGCTTACATAGGTACCAGGAAATCTTCTGCAGCAGTAACTGGTCAGGGTTACCACAGTCACATGATGGGCTGTCCTGGCATGTTTTGTGCAGATCTGATTAAGGAACACCCATTCTTTTCTGGGAAGGTCAAAGCCAGCTGGTTTAGATGTGGGGTCCTCGACGAGATCTTGGTTGGAAAATTTGGACTTATTCCATGATCTTCACTACTCTTTCTTCAGATGAAAGTTATTTTGTCTTGAAGGCTCTTCATTGATTCCCAGAATAGTTTGTGTGATTTCAAGCGCATGTTGGGAAGGTTTTCCAGGTTTTCATGGATGGGCTTGGTAAGAAGTGCTGCTCGCAGATCATCCCCTGATGTTGCATGTGAGGAGGAGCTATATGAGAAAGGGTTGGCCACCACTAAGTAGGTGTAGATTTCAATGTGGCAGATACTATTTTCATTGCCAAGTTGTGGGTGGTGTCAACTTGTTTTGTATGGTAGCTCCCTGTCCAGATCAGTGAACAGTACAGGTCTTGATTCACCTTTGCAAAGTACTGTTCACTAAGGTGAATCAAGACCTGTGGCTAAAAAAACAATCATCTAAGTGTATGGTAGTCATTGAATAAACAGCGTTAACTTATAAAAACAATGTCAAAAGTTAGAGCCATGAGACATCAAAGTTGATGGATTCAAATCTAGAAATTGCACCATTTAAACATTCTATTTTTGTTATCTTTGTTTTTCTATTCCTTCTTTTCAAATACACCTGGTCTTGTCTGTCTAACACCTTTCATCAAGTCAATGCTGTCATTCATGTGTTAGAAATATCAGCCAAATCTTCCTAAAGTCATAACACTATTGTATTTAAAAAAATAAAATACTGGTATGTGACTGTGTGGTTTAGAAGTTCACTTCAGAACCATGTGATTTTGGTTTCAGTCCTATTGTATGTCACCTTGAGCAAGTCTCCTCTATTCTAACTTTGGTCTGACTAATGCCTTGTTAGTGAAATTGGTGGTAGATGGAAACTGTGAGAAAGCCCATAGTATATATATATAAAAGAACCCTCCCACTTATCCCACCAGCCTTATAGTGTAGAGAGGGCTCTTTAGTTGAGTCAATAACCGACAACCTCTCTTGTGCTAGTGCTACAAAAAATGTGACCAGTACACCCATACAGGTGATTGGTAATAGGAAAGGCATCCAACTATAGAAACCATGCCAAGAAGAATCAGGTTGACTCTTCAGTTGTGTCAATGGAATAGGAACCTCTCCAGTGTTGGTGACATGACAAACACATCCAGTAAACTCTATAAAGTGGTTGGTGATAGGAAAGGCATCTAGCCATAGAAAACTTGCCAAAAGGTTCAGGAAGGCTCTTCAGTTGTATCAAAAGCATTACAATCTCCCTGGCTGCATTCTGTTGAGCATTGGAATGTATGTAAATTAGATGTGATGCCTATCTGACCTCTCCACCTATCTGAGAGGTCAGTTGATGGGAGAAGTGGTTGCACATTGTAGGGCTATCCTAGGGTGCTAAATTCCCAGATGCTGTACCTGGCTATAAAAGATACCAAACTCCTAGCTATAAGCTTTATACCTTCATTCAACCTCACACACCTAATAAAGATGCACTGAATGCAGTATGTGATATATGGAATAGCTTTTCTGAAGAAAAGCTATTTTCTAAGTCAGCAAAATAGAGTAAATTAGATATATTTTTACACAAGACTGATGTTATTACAATACTGCTAAAATTAGAGAAACAGATTTCAATTATGTTATTTAATACCCTGTTTCTTCAGTTACTTTACAGACAGAACCTATTTATTATCATTATTGTTACGAGGTCGATAAAATAAAGTACCAGTAATGCACTGGGTAATTGCTGGCCTTGTGCCAAAAGTAGAAACAATTATTGTTATACCTACTTTTTTTTCTAAGTTTCTTATTCCCTTTATTTGATATAAACCCTATTTAGTGTTGGTTTTCATTCTTTTATTATGCCTAATGTAGTGTGTCCTTGTGACCAATGAAAGAAATTGTTGTTGTTATTGTTATTATTATCATAATATGGCAAAAGAATATGCTTTTGGTCAACTGAGACTGGTTTGTAGTTTCACCCACTTGAAACTATTACATTTTACCTCAACTATTCTCGCAAGAGAAGACATAAACATCCTCTGTTTCTCCTAAAATCTAGAGCTTTTATTCTTAGGTAAAAATAAATATGATATATATATATCA
Source organism: Eledone cirrhosa (assembly GCA_964016885.1). NCBI lineage: Eukaryota > Metazoa > Mollusca > Cephalopoda > Octopoda > Eledonidae > Eledone > Eledone cirrhosa. The sequence continues at coordinate 293,226,696 of OZ024742.1, forward strand.
TTATTATTAAAACCTTGAATTGTGTGGTGGTGTGCCAAAAGCAAGAGTGCAGCAGACCAAAAGATTTTCATTATATCAGCTATACAGAATGTGGAGCATAATTTGAATATGTTGGGGGAATCAACAACTTTTTCTAAATTGTATATTATATCTTTTTTAGTACCAAGTATTTTTATATTGAGTGAGTGCAAGTAAGGTTTTTTTAGATGTTGCAGGGGGTGGTGGTGCATGCAGCAAAAATGTTTAAGAACCTTTGCAGAACCAAAGGATAGAGTGCTTTGCAGTATTTGTTTCAGCTCTCTGCTCTCTGAGTTCAAATCCAGCCATGGTCAACAAAAAAAAAAGTACCAGTCTAGTCCTGGGATCGATTCTTCCTCAATGTCTCTTTCTCACTTCCTCTCTCTCTCTCTCTCTCTCTCTCACTTTCTATCTTCCTCTGGAAGAAATCTGCTGTTTCAGCTTGGAGAGGGATGGGCTCCTCCTAGCTTTAAGTATTATCAATTGCATGTCTTATGAAATTGTGGCCTTGTACATCATCATCATGAACAATTGTAGCCTTGTACATGTTGGTATGGGTTGGATAAGACTTTGAGAAAGTTATTCTACAGCTGGATGCCCTTCCTGACACTGTACTTTATTTTCATGTATGGTATAAGACATTGACTTTTGTTGAATTGCTAAGTTGTAGGATATAAATGCTACTGTTTGCTTTAAATGGTTTCAATATGAAGTTGTACACAGAGATTGACGTACACATGCACGCGCGATGGACTTCCTCACAGTTTCCATTTACCAGATTTCATGCATAAGGCTATAGTGGAAGACACTTGTCCATGATTCCCAAAAATCTTTAGCCTAGCACAACTACAGGGTCAAATGTACTCTGTTAATTTAATGAATCTATTTATATCATTGTATTATAAAAAAATATATATTGTTTTATGGCCTTATTCTTGTTTTCTCATTAATTCTGTATCATTACTATCATCATCATGATTATTATTGTTATTGGTTTGAATGGCAAAATCATTAGAACTTTGAACAAAATGTCTTGCAGTACTTGTTTGGGTTCTATATATTTTAAGTTCAAATCCTAAACAACTCAAGTTTGCCTTTTATCCTTTTGGTGTTAATAAAATACCAGTCAAGTATTGGGGTTGATTATACGCAATTTTCCCATCAACCCCAAATTGTTGGCCCTTTGCCTAAATTTAAAACCATTATTAATATTATTGTTTGATTGGCAGTATCGGTAGAGCCTCAGACAATATGCTTTGTAGCATAGAGTTACGGCCATTTATGTTCTGAGTTCAAAACACGCTGAAGTTAGCTTTGCATTTCATCCTTACGGGGTCGATAAAATAAAGCATCAGTAATCCCCCCCCCCCCCCAAAAAAAAATGCTGGCATTGTGCCTAAAGTAGAAACAATTATTATTATTAATGGCAGAATTGTTAGTTGGTCAGACAAGAACACTTGCAGTATTTTATCAATCCAAGTGAAGCTTGTAGCCTATGGTTAGGGTGTTGGATGCATGATCATAGGACCTTGGGTTTCAATTCATGGACCAGGTGTAAAATACTCTTTACATTCTGAGTTTAACCTTTCAGTTACTAACCTGGCCAAAACCAGCTCTGGTTCTATGAAATAAAACCACCAATTTTAAAGGGTTCCAATTTAAATTTAAATCTTCCAACATAATTTTATATAAGAACCTTACATTAAGTTACTATCTTACTAATGAAATAATTAATAATTTTAGTAAATATCTCAAAATTCTTCATTAATTAATTGAAACGGTGCATTTCATTAGAAATGCAGTCATGAAACGGTTAAATCTTGTCAAGGCTATCTTTGCCTTTCATCCTTCTGGGGCTGAAAAGAAAAATGAAATTTGTAGCTCCTACCTATTTAGCCAGCTTTCTATTAGATTACACCTCAGACAAGGTTTTTCAGTTGTTTTAATGTTAGGGGCTATACAGTCCTATGGAAAGCAACATGAAATGAAGTAATATCATGTTTATATATATATCATCATCATCATCATCACCGTTTTATGTCCGTTCTTCCACACTAACATGGGTTAGACGGGTTGTCCTGTTGTGGGCAGTGTCCAGTTGGCTGACCTTGTCTTGCCCATATGGGAACTGATTCTGGCTTGATTTCTGCAGCTGGATGCCCTTCCTAACACCAACCTCATTTACAGTGAGTGCTGGGTGCTTTTTTTCCATGGTGCCTACACGTCCACTTTTCAGTGTGGGCTGGGTGCTTTTTTGCCGTGGCATCTCCACGACCAGTTTGCAGTGGGAGCGGGTTGGGACATATTGTCTATATGCTTCAGCTCCGACTTGTACCTGTGGGAAGTCGGGTCTTCTGTATTACTGCATGACGCCAGGTCGCGGTCGTGTGTCATCACCCTTGAGAGGTGTAATTGGGTAAGGTCGGCTTTTATCACCTCTTATCACCCAGGTCTTCTTGGGTCTCCCCACTCCACAGCTTCCATCGACTTCTAGTGCTCTACACCTTTTTATGCAGCTGTCATCCTTCATATGCATCACATGTCCATACCAACGCAACCTCCTCTCCTGCACACAGCATTTGATTCCTCTTATGCTCAGTCTCTCTCTCAATTCATTTATGCTTTACTGTTCGCGTATATTACTATTACCTTTGCCGTTCGCGTACATTATATATATATATATATATATATATAATGTGTGTGTGTGTATGTGTTCCTTATAGTTTCCATCTACTAAATACACTCATAAAGTATGGGTCGGCACTTGCTCAAGGTACCATGCAGTAGAATAGAACCTGAAACCATGTGGTTACAAAACAAACAACTTAACCACACAGCAATACCTTTGCTTATACAACTTATTAAAAATGTATCAAACCAATTAGAAGCTGATTATTTCCATGGAGATACTCCAACTAGACTATTTATATAGTGTCTTGCTAATGATGAATCTTTTCTTTTTTTCATAGTGTCAGTTTAAAAAATGTTGATGTATGTATCTGATAATCTCTCATGTTTATTTCACCATGAATTAGTTTCAAATTTTCAATATTTATTTAATAAAAATATAAATAATCAATTTTGGTTGTTTATGATGATCGTAAGATGTTTTACAAAGGTTCTAGGCTGATCAATGCCTTTTGAGGGAATTTAGTAGACGAAAATTGTATGGAAGCTCCTGCGTGTGAGTGGTGGGGTAATTTGGTAGACAGAACTATATGGAAGCTTATTATGTGTGCGTGTTTATGTGCATGATTGCTTGCATGTTTTAGTAAATGGTGTTATTTATTTTTGTCCTGTGCAAACTATATCTCGCTTTTTAGCAGTTTGACGAAGATCTGTAGGATAAGTACCATACTTTAAAAACATTTTTTAAAGGATGTATTTAGCTGAGGAGGGTCATCTGGCCATACAAAACTGTTTCGAATCTTGACCACATCATGTCACTATGGAAAAGTAGACATAACAACAGTGATGATGATCACTAAATCTGATTCTTCTTTTTTGTTACTAAACAAAGTAAAGTCTGTCTCAAACCAGGAGACTTGTCAGGCTGGTTCTTATCCTGGTTTTGTAGTGTGAAACGACTGAGAGTACAAGATTTCTCCCTGGACAGGACGCCAGTCCATCGCAAGGTTAAACTCCCAGCTACTGCTGGTACTCATTTTCAGCTGAGTATACTGGAGCAACGTGAAATGAAGAGTTTTGCTCAAGAACACAACACACAACATGCCCAAGAATCAAACCCACAACATTATGATCGTAAGTCTAACACCCTTACCTCTAAGCCACGCGTCTCCACTCTTTTTTGTTATCCTATTTCAAATAAAACACTTCGTGTTTTAATTAATTAATTGTTTCTACGTTAGGCACAAGGCCAGCAATTACCCAGTGCATTACTGGTACTTTATTTTATCGACGCCGTAAGGATGAAAGGCAAAGTCAACCTCGGCGGGAGTGTTTGAATTAATTAATGAAGAATTTTAAGGGATTTACTAAAATTATTTCATTATAAATGATATTTGTAACAGCATACAAAATTTTTTTTTACATAAAAATATGTTGGAAGATATAAATTTAAACCCTTTAAAATAGATGGTTTGTACTGTAGGGGGTTTGGGGTGGGTTGGTATCAAAAGGGTTAAATTCAATGAAGCTAATCAGCTATTAATGACTAGTTTACTTTCTCAAATCATAATCAATAACAGGTTCTATTTATTACATGTACATGAGCTAAATATAATATTGATTGGTATTAAATAATTTATAAGTTTTCTTAACCTTTTTGATACAAAACTGCTTGAACCTGACTCTGGTTCTATAATACAAAGCTGTTAAAACTTTTAATCAGAATATTATGTAAGAACATTTCAGTTATATTTCATTCAGTTTAAGTTAGTTATATATATATATTATAGAATTATGGTAATGAAAAGGTTAATTTCAATGTTCTCCAAATCATAATTTTTTTCCATGTGAATTAACTTTTAAAGTGCCAAAGACATAACAGGGGTGTCATTTATCTCTTACCCTTTGTGTGCCAAAGACCTACTGGTATGTTTTAGTTTAGTTCGTGAAGCACAGGTCCATACAAAATAAAGTAAATTTGATCAAAATATTTTATATTTTTAACCCTTTTGATATCAAATTACCTGAAGCCACCCATGAATCTGATACACACCTGTTTGTTTTAAAGTGTTTATATTTATTTTAAAACCTTCCATAATAATTTTATGTAAGAACATTTGTGACGTTATGTTCCAAAAATTAGCTTAATAATGAGAAAGTTATATTACTAAATCCCTTCAAATTCTTGATTATTTCGAAACTATTTGAAAGCCACAGGCAGTGTGTTTCATTAGGAATATGATAATGAAAGAGTTAACAATTTTTTGAAAAGGCAAAAATTAGCATGTAATCCTGACTTGGATTAATAAAATACCAAAATATGGCACTGGCAGTCAAAGAGTTAGGTGAAAATATATGAAAATGAAATATAGCTGGGCTGAAGATATTTGTGAATGGCAAGAATTTCATATAATCCAGCAACAACACAAAGGGTAAGATGTGCTTGTTATGTAGATAGGGAGTAGCTAGAAAGGAATTCAGCACTATGTATGCAATGCAACTTTAAATGGAGAGTGGTGGGATGGTGGGTGCATAAGAGATGTAATGAGATATTTTGTTGAGACACAGAGAGACAGAGAGAGAGAGAGACAGAATCCTGCATTTTTCAGTGCATTGAACAAATAGATGCAGCTGTTAGTTGTGTATAGTATGTCTCTAATGTTGGCTGTAGAATGTTGTTCACTTGAATTGTAAACATGGCAGCCAGTCTAATCAGTGTAAGGGAATGGTGATAGTGAAAGAAGAATTCCTCAATCTTGGAATATGTTTTGGGGATAATATAGTATTTTTTGTATAGTTGTTTTCTACCTAGAAAAAAAATGAATATAAATTGCTGTTGCAATTAGAATTTGATGAATTAACTGAATATATATATATATGTCTGTGTATGTATGTAACCTGTCAAATTCTCAAACAAGGCAATCAGTCCAACCCATGCTAGTATGGAAAAAGGACATTAAACAGCAATATATATATATATATATATATATATGTAGGAGGTGAGTTTTATTGTAGTACAATATGTTGATTTAAAACTGCACTATCCACAAGTGTTTTTTAGCCTTCATATCATGTTCTCCTGTTTTATCTGATGAAAACACAAATATTATTGCATGATGATGTTTGTTTTTGAAATGCGCATAATAAAATACATGGAACTCCTTTAACCATCTTTTGATCTTATATATTATATATATATATATGTATATAATCATCACTGTTTAACATCTATTTTCCATGCTTGTGTGAGTTAGACCGGCTGTCACTTTATGGGGCTAGATAGGTCAAGAGATCACACTGTGTTCAAATGATCTGTTTTGGGCTTGGTTTTCTATGGCTGAATGCCCTCCCTAACACCAACCACATTACAGTGTGTGTGAGGTGAGAAATTGAGAAATAATAGGTTGCTCATATTTTAATGGGGGAGAGAACATTATATCATTAGCACCTGCTTTTCCATACTAGCATAACTTCGACATTGTACATACTTTTTTTTTCACTCCTACTGGGAAGGTATCGTAGGTAGTTCATATTGATCATAAAAAGAGACTTAATGGATGAGTGTTGTTGTTGATTTACTAAACATGCCACTCTGAAAGGCAAGTAATGTCATATACCAGGGATCTCTTAGGTGGTAAGTACAATATATGCTGAGGCATTAGTAATACTGTGTGTACAATCTTACAAAAATGAAATGAAATGAAATGTTAAATTTACAGCTCACACTTAGACAGGATTAACTGGCCTCATAACAAAGTTGTATCTCATAGATTTCTCAGGTGTTTTAATTATTATTTCCACCATACACATATATATGTTGATGTTGTATAGTTGGCGTCCTACGAGCTTGCATTTTGTATGTTTCTCAGATGTTTTGATAATAGGGTCTCCCAAACCATCATGATAAGCCTGTTGCTGAAGAACACAATCACTGCTTGTTTCAGGAATCAAACCCCAACTTTATGATTATGAGTCCAACACCCTAACTACTAGGCAATATGCCTTCATAGGCAGTCGAATACATGCAATCCTTTTCATCTGAAGCTCGTTGAACAAAATAGCTTGAAAGTGTAACATGCTGAAGCACTGGTAATACCAAGTCCTAGAGTTATATAATCAAAAATATAATTCAATGAATATGATTGTCATTTTTGATGACACAGGTGTGTGTGATAGTTATTAGTAATTTATGAAAGAAAACTAAAAAAATGGAAATAAAGCATTTTTTCATCTCAATATAAAATTAGTTTGAATACATTTCTGTTAATGGATTTGATTATTTGCAATTTTGGATTTGGTAAAAATGTGATGCTAATGTTTCTATTAAAAATCTTTTTGATACCGAACCACTCTGAATAGGTTCTATGATACAAAACTGTTTATTTTGAAGTGTATATATATTTATCTAATTTTATATGGAAACTTTGAATTATGTTCCAAATACCAGCTCAGCAATGAGAAAGTTATATTAAATCCTTTTAATTTTTTGATTATCTAAAAAATTTGAAAATAATTAGCAGTGTTTTTCATTAGAATTATATTTGTTGTTTGGTCTCCTTCAATTACAATGTTGAGTGTTCCAATTGTTTGACTAATGGATCCATCTGTGCATGAAAATTGTACAATTTGATGAGCATTCCATAGACGCATGTATTTTACTTTTAATGTAGTTCTCGTGTGTGACAAAAGTAACCCTTTAAATTACAGGTACAACTCGTTTTTACCAGCTGAGCAGCATGAAATAATCGCTTTCTGGGAATCAAACTCAAGACTTTATAATTGAGCCCATACCTTAACCTGTTCATTATCATATTCCTCACAAAATACACTACTTATGCATTTCAATCATCTTTGAGAATAATTTGAAGGAATTTAGCCATTGTTATTAAGTTGTAAAAAATCTAACTTAACAAAATGTTCTTACATAAATTTATGATGGAAGTTTTTAATTTAAATATGGGTATTTTAAAAGTAATAGCTGTGTCTCAGATCTAGAGGTGGTTTCATATTGAAAGAGATAATCACTACTCCATGAGCCTTCACTACAAATATGGTAACGAAAGTTTTAATGCTGGAAGTGAACCTAAAGTATGGAATATAAGTAGCATGATAATTATGAATAACATTTTTTTCCTCGAGCAGAGTATTTCATTGATTTTTATCAAAACTAACGAAAGGGTTTTCATGTATTTTATGTAAAGGAATAAATAGGAACATAAAAAAAATATGGGCCGGGGGGGGGGGGGGGGGGCGATAGCACAAAGTGGGAATTAAATCCATGTTAGAAATATGGTAATGAAAGGGTTAAACAAGTTTGTTTTCTGTTTAATGCTACCACTTATTTAACTGAAAATTCAGTTTTATATATCTTTCAATTGAAAGAAGAAATTGAGAAAACAAGTTTATTGTTAATGAAATCAGCTAAAATAGCTTGAGGTCCACAGATAAGCCTACTCCAATCCTCTCATTACCTTATTTCTAATGTATGATTTTCAAATAATTTTTAAAACAATTAAAAATTTGAAAATATTTAATGTAACTGACTTTCTCATTATGAAACTGGTTTATGGAGCATTATTTAATAATTGTTTCTATTGGCACAAGGCCAGAAATTACCCAGTACATTACTGGTACTTTATTTTATCGACCCCGTAAGGATGAAAGGCAAAGTTAACCTCGGTGGGATTTGAACTCAGAATGGCAAGGGCCGTAACTCTATGCGTCATGGTTTTTGCATACAATAATGGTGGAAGGTTTCTAAATAAGTAGTAAGAAACTTTCAGGAGAGCTGGATAGCAGAAGGTTTTCAGAGAAGAAACCTTACTCAAGCAAGTGTTTTGCCCTTTAAACTGGCTGTATCCAGCCAGAATTCTCTCACCTCTTTCTGTTCAAACTGGCCATAACTGGCCACTCATGCTGATGTTAAGGTATTGTTCTCAAAATAAATAATATCAAAATCTCATAAATTCGATATTATATAAGATAAAATGTTTACTGAGAAAATACAATAGTATATATAGAGTAAAATAAATGCTAAAGAGCTGACTTAAATAAATATAAACAGTTTAAAATAAACAGCTTATTTTCATAGAATCTGAAGCAATTTCAAGTGGTTTGGAATCAAAAGGGTTAAGTTCTATTCCAAACACCAGCTAAATAATGAAAAAGTTATATTACTAAATCCCTCTAAATTATTGATTATTATTTGAAAATCATCGGCAGTGTTTTTCACTAGAAATATGCTAATGAAAGGGTTAATGTAGAAACCAAATCTAAAGTATGGAATGTAGGTGGCGTGATAATAATAAATTACATTTTTTTGCTTTGAGCAAAGTATTTCATTGATTTTTATCAAGAAGTCCAATGAAAGGATTTTTATGTAAAGGAATAGATAGGAATAAATAAAATATATAGACAAAAAAAAAAAAAGCACCAAGTGAGAATTGAATCCACATTTTTTTTTATAAGTACCCCTTAAATGAAAGGATTGATTCTTGCATTCTTATTTTGGCAGCAGAAAGTTTGCATAGGGATTTTTCTTTAGCAAGCAATACTTATAAGATAAAGGAAACTAGTCACTTAATTTGAATACTTCTCTCTTAAAAATTTTTATATATATATATTTATTTATTTTATTCATTCTATATATTTATTGCAAGATTCTGATACATTGCCAAAAAAGAGAAGAAAAAAATGTAGATTAGGTTCTTGTATTTCAGTAAATTTTGTTTTATAAAATTTATATTTATATTTTTATTGTTTAGTCAAGAAGGGAAGGGCATCACCCATGACTCTTTTCAGTTCTGTAGAGAATGGTTTATCCAATGTAGTAATAATAATATTAATTGTTTCTACTTTTGGCACAAGGCCAGCAATTATCCCAGTGTATTACTGGTACTTTATTTTATCAACCCCGTAAGGATGAAAGGCAAATTTAACCTCGGCGGGATTTGAACTCAGATCATAAAGAGCTGTAACTCTATGCTGCAAAGCATGGTGTCCGATGCTCTACCGATACTGCCAATCCACCATGGTTTCTGATTTAGGTACAAGGCCTGGGGAAGGGAATGTCGATTAAATCAACCCCAGTGCCTTACTGGTGCTTTATTTTATCAACCACGTAAGGTTAAAAAGCAAAGTTGACCTTTCATAATAATGATAATTGTTTCTACTTTTGGCACAAGGCCAGCAATTATCGCAGTACATTACTGATACTTTATTTTATCGACCCCACAAGGATGAAAGGCAAAGTTAACCTCAGCAGGATTAATAATAAAAAGATATGAGAATTATTGTTGTGGTTAAATATGTGAATGCTGGGCCTCATTAATGAGATGATACAAGATCCAGAACCCTATTCTATTCTTTAAACACATCCAATTCATACCAACATGAAACAGAATCATTAGAGCATTGGACAATATGCATTGTGGTATTTGTCCTAGTTCTTTACCTTCTGGACTCAAAACCCACTGAAGTCCACTTTGCTTTTTATCCTTCCAAGGTCAATAGAATAAAATACCTGTTAAGTACTGGTGTTGATTTAATTGACTATCTCCTCCTCCCCAAACGTTTGTGGTCCTGTGACCATGTGTATCCCAGTTTTAGAATAGGTACACTATGTTCCTGCATATGGCCACAAGAAGGGCATTTGGCTATAAACTACTGCCCCAGAAAACTTGCCCAACCTACACCAGCATGGACATAAAGCAATGGCTGTGATGATGACTATATTTGAAACAATGTTTATTTCCTTTGCATTGATTTTATCAAATTTTCTACATTGCCTCTTCTATGTTTGTTAACCAATTGGAAGCAATAAGTGATGTTATGTTAGAAATTAAACTGACAGCTTGATTGCTACATTAATAGTCGTTGAGAAACATTTTAGTCTGTGTAGTGTAGTAGTTGCTCTATTGTATCTTTTAAAAAAACCTTAGATATGCCAGAGGATACTAATATAGGTCAGTAATATTTACATACTAGTTTTCCCATGTTAAATCTTATCTTAATCAGTTTGTTTATTTATTTAAAGTTTTCAATAGGTTAGAGTTTCTACACTGGCTAATAAACTACATATGTAAGATCTTAGTAAAGTAGTACTGTTGTTACAATAAAATACACCCAGTACACTCTGTAAAGTGTTTAGTGTTAGGAAGGCCATCCAGCTGTAGAAATCACGCTAAGAATGGAACATATTGAACAAGATATGGTTCTCTGACCATGTCTTGGACTGTGACAATGCTTCCAACCCATGGAAGGAAAACAGTTTGGGATGTAAAATGAGGATGATGATGGTATTTCTTTTGCTTGTTATTAAACACTCACTTGTCTAGTCTCATCAGAAATGACAGCTAATTGTAGTATTTTATATATTAAAAGGGTACAAAATCACCTTTTTTGTTATAATTCTTTTATAATAATTCTTTTATTACAATTTCTTTTTTGTGGATAAACTCTCTGCAACTAACATAGATAACAAAGATAATATCTTGGTGTGCATTTGTATACATTTATATGTATGAGTATGTAAATTTAAACACACACACACTCACACATGCACTCACATAAATATAAATATATTCACCCAAACATAATAGCCAATTTACTATACATATCCTCCATATACTCGCATAAGTGTACCACTGTTTTCTATAGTTTGTCACCATCCTCTTCCTTCCTCAGTCATCTCCCTTTCAGTGAGTGACTGACAAATATATAAATAAATATACACATTTGCTATCGTTATGGTTGATTACATCATCATCATCCATTACATTATCATCATTGGCTATGTAGTAAAAAAGGATGTAGTAAAAAACACTTGAAGTGCCACTTGGTTGCAAAGTAAACTTTTTAACCACACAGCCATACCTGTGCAATCTTATTTGATTGAGTTTTGCTTTTCTCATATGTTCATTTCTATAGATTGTTTTATGAATAGTTTTCCTTTAAGGAAAAGATGTGTTTTATTATATTACAGTTTAATAATTAATCATACTGTGAAATGGTTGAAGGCAAATTTGGATAAATGTAAATATTTAATTTTAAGATACTGATTTTACAATTTTTTCAATTACTGAATAATACTAGTTCAACAGAAAAGTGGTGTTAAACATTCATTTATATCTTGTTTTCAATAAATAGACTTTTAGATGTTATTAACAGATATATTTTTTAAATAGCATTAACTTTGCTGGAAGAAATAGTTTATTTAAAATTTTGTCTGAATTTTTGAGATGAAGAAATATCAAGATTATAAACTGATTTACTCAGTCTATTAACCCACTCACCAGTACAAATGGATTCTTGAAAAATTAGTTTGCTTAAAATTTTCACAACAATCCACTAATATAGATACTGTAAACATTTGAATTAACAAATTTGTTTTTAGATTGGAAGTTAAGAGCTAAGCAGAGCAAGTAAAGCACATTACAAACTGCTGTAGCGGCTGCAATGTTTTAACACCACTATTTCTTAACCTTGAAGACTCCATGCTATTGATCACTCCATCTACTCCCAACCACTATTAGCTATTCTGGCCATTATTACGTCTCCTCTCTAAAAGTCTTGACAAACCAGTGACTACTCTTGCTATGAAGGTCACTCCTCCCCTCTTACTCATCACCCTGTCAAAACTCACCTTACTTGTCATACATCCATAACATCATACTTATTTTCCTTTTTTTTCCTCACCATCTCATAAAGCAGGGAGGGCAGATGGGCTCTTCAGTTGAGACCATAACCAACAACCTCTCTAGTGCTGATGCCACGAAAATGCATCCAGTACACCTTGTAAGGTTGCTGTCAATAAGAAGGGCACCTTGCTGTAGAAACCATGCCAAAAAGAGTCAAGAGGACACTACTGTTGTGTTAATAGTGTGACAACCTCTCTAATGTTGGTGATTGCATAATAAATGCACCCAGTACGTGCTGTAATGTGGTTGGTGACAGGAAGGGCATCCAGCCATAGAAAGCTTGCCAAACAATGGGTTGGGAGGACCCTTTAGCTGTGTCAAATATATGATAACCTCCTAGTTCAAGCGAAAATGCACTCAGAACACTATATAAAGTGGTAGTGGTGGGGACACAAAAATGCATCTAGAACACCCTGTAAGGTGGTTTACTGTTAGAAAGGACAGGCATAGAAACCATGCCAAATATGGAATGTATGAGCAAGATGAGGTCACTCTGACCTGTCTGGTCTTGGGCAGTGACAATCTGTCCTATCCATTCCAGTGAGGAAAATAGACATAGAATAATGTCTATTCAATTTGCTACAAATTATGCAGCCTGCAAGCTGTCATATTCCTTCCATTTTTATACATTTCCACTAAGAAACATCTGGCATTACAGTTTTTTTTTGTTTTTTTTTTGTTATGTAAATAAATACAAAGCCGTTTTACCATCTGTAAAGGACATAGCTATTCGAATATCTTCTCCAAGAAACATAATTTTTGTGTAGAATATTCATCAAGATATTCTACAATAAATTATGGATGAGCTGAGAGAAAACACTGGGCATAAGAGGAATTAGATTCAGTGTGTAAGAGATAAGATTAAGATGGTATGGGTATTTGATGCATATGGATGATGATTGTTGAGTGAAAAAGTGCCAGGAGATGTAGATAGAAAGAATCTGCAGTAGAGGAAGACAGGAAAACCTGGGCAGAAGTGATGAAAGCTGATCCTGGGCTGCTGAGTTGTACAAAGATTCACACCTATCCAGGTTTAGCTTGCCTTCTACAGGGTTACATCTGAAAAGAGGTTTGTTGGGTGTTTTAGTGATAGGGGCTTAAGTTCTGTCATAAAAATCAACATATTAAGTGCCTTACTCTTCAACTCAGTGTCCTGCTTTGTTCAGGAACCAAACCCACAACCTTATGAATAATGAAAACCTGGGCTGAGGTGACTAGATCTCATCTTGAAACATCAAACCATACAGAGGAGATTATGAAGGAATGCATTGAGTGGAGGCTGGCTGTGTTGAGAAGACCTGTTCAACTCATGCAAGCATGGAAAAAAAATGGAAAATGATGAAGTATTCACAAAATCAGAACTGCTCCTTTTAAGTTTGAATATCACAAGTCTTGCCTTGAAGTAAAAAAAAAGGAATATCTTATGCCAAGAACACGGCAGCTTAGCATAACATTTCAGTAATCTCTGCCAACACAGCTGATATATTTATTTATTTATATATCTATCTATTTATTTTTGGCACAAATATTAAAGAACAAATTTATATATTCTATCCAATTCATTGACAACTTGGACAAACTGATGGTAAAAATGAAGATTATGATAATATTGAATTAAGAACTTAACTTGACAGTGAAGTATGTAAAGAACTTATGTAGATTAGGTATAAGTCTATTTAAGTGATTGCTTCTCTATAAAAATGAGGAATTGGTTAGTTGAAAGGAATAGCTGTCAATAATGGAGTAGGGGGAAATTAATGCGAGCTGAATGCCATATAGAATCTCTCAAAAACACAAACGGTAAATAAAGTTGATCTGTTTCCCTAATTTTTTTATTCTTTTACTGGTTTCACTCATTAGACCAGCCATACTGGGATGTCACCTTGAAGGGATTTTGTCAGTATTATTGACCTCAGTACTTATTTTTCAAGTCTTCTGGTACTTCTTTGTTTTATCTATTGCTTTTTGCCAAACCACCGAGTTACAGGACATAAACAATTACAGATACACACATTATATGTGTGTGTATGTGTATATGTATGAATATATATATTATAAAGAATCAGGACCTGATGACTGAGCTCTTGCCATTTCAACAACTAATTCGATACTCCGAAACTAGCTGTTGAAACAGGTCCCAATTCTTTAAATATAACCATACTCTACTACGCCAAGTATTGAGTATTCTATTGAGTAATTGTCTAACCAGTTTCAAACTGATTCCATGCTGATTTATATACCCTTGCAAGGAGGGAAAAGCGGACGTAAAATGATGATGATGATAAATATATATACACACTCACACACGCACAAGAGGCTTCCACACAGTTTTCATCTACCAAATTTCACTCACAAGGCAATTTGCAACCCAAGAAGAAACTTGCTGTAGTTGCTACACAGAACTGAACCAAAAACCGTGTGGTTGTGAAGTGAACTCCTTAACCACATGGCCATATCTGTGCCTACATAACAAGCTTTTTCTTGTAACAAGCATTACCCATCATACAACACCTACTTTTGAGAATATACTATTTTCTTAGTGGATAACATGAGATAATTGTTACATCCTCTCAGGTTTCAAATATTAGCGGGCGTTGGAATAAGAGGGGGATGGGGGTGGAAAATGGGTAATTTTTCTTGGCTGTTTCCAGAAAAATTAAGTGGTGGGGGGACAATTGTTCGAGACCTGATAGTAGGTAAAATGATTGATTTAGATTTTTTGTTCAAATTTCATTGTGCTTATAGAAAATAATGAAAAGAATACTAATTTTGAACGTTATAATTTGCTATGCCTGAATTTGTTTCAAATAATTAATAAAATTGATCATGTTCAAACACTACAAATATAAGATTTAAGAATGCAATGATTTGAGAAAAAGAAAGAAAAAACATTGAGGAATGAAATATGTATATTTTTTCATCATCATCATCCATGTTTCCATTTGTATAAATGTTATAAGCATATGCTCCTTATTCATAAGTTACTTTGTTAAAAAAATATGTTGAACAGTATGCATATCTCTCTCTATACACACACACACACGCACGCACGGTGTCCCCCCCCCCAAAAAAAAAAAATGTATACACACTTAAACAGCATTCTAATAAAAGTGTGTAATCATTTTTTTTTAGGGGGGGGGGGCACTCTGTGTGTGTGTGTATATATATATATGTGCCAAACAAACAAAGGGTTGGGAGGACCCTTCAGCTGTGTCAAGGACATGACAACCTCCCTAGTGTTGGTGATTTATACAATAAACTAGTACATGCTGTAAAGTGGTTGAGGATAGGAAGAGCATCCAGCTGTAGAAAACTTGTTAAACAAAGAGTTGGAGGACTCTTGTCAAGGGCATGACAAAATTTGCACAAACAAATGAATAAACACACACGCACTCTTATGCATGCACACATGTCCACTCAAAATATACAATGATTATCTCCCTTTTTAAACCTCTCTAATATCTAAGATACCCACTGACCCAAAATGACTGAATACATGCATACTTTTTCTCAAATTTTTTTATCCATTCCTTTCTCTTCCCATTCTGTATCTTTCTATTTCATCTTTTATTTCTCATTCTATCTTCTGATGAAGGACTAGTGTTCGAAGTGTAGACTCTTTTCCTACTATATCAAGCGTTAAACTAATATATTTCTTCATACTGTGTTGTTTCCATTTACGTTTTGCATATATATATATGGAGGCATATGGCTTAGTGGTTAGACCATTGGCCTTGCAATCGAAGGGTTGTGAGTTCAATTCTCAGACCGGGTGATGTGTTGTTTCCTTGAGCAAGACACTTTATTTCACATTGCTCCAGTTTACTCAGCTGTAGAAATGAGATGCTAGGGACTGGGGTCCATATCATTCCACTGCAAAGTGGTTGTGGAGGTACCACGGCAAAAAAGCACCCAGCCCACACTGTAAAGTGGACATGGAGGTGCCACGGTAAAAAAGCACCCAGCACTCACTGTAAATGAGGTTGGTGATAGGAAGGGCATCCAGCTGTAGAAATCAAGCCAGAATCAGTTCCTGTCCCACCCTTGCAAGCAGGGAAAAAGCGGACGTAAAGTGAAATGAAATGATATATAATAGATATTACTCTATGGGTTTATATATACAACCCTTATTGAGTCTTCTTTGGACTTTTGGTCTTTGTATTTATTATTACTATATATATATATTTATGTGTGTGTGTGTGTGTGTGTGTGTGTGTGTGTGTGTGTGTGTGTGTGTGTGTGTGTATATATATCATCATCATCAGCATCATTTTACGTCCGCTTTTCCCTGCTTGCAAGGGTGGGACGGGTCTTATATATATATATATATATATATATATAAACAATAAAAACAGAAGTCAGATGTAGGTAGAGAGTTAGCTCATTGTTTTATGATTGTTTCAGAGGGTCGATTGATTGATGGGGATTGATATATCGATTAGCATGGTAGTGGTTACGTTACTACCTATTTCTAGTCTCAAAAACTCTGTTCAATTGGCCATCCTCCTCAGAAACACAACCAGGTGGACTATAATATATAATATATAAAGTTTGTCATTTAATTCAGAGAAAATACTCCCAACATTCGAAGGGTGACAGAGAAAACACACTGTAAACGTGGTTGGTGTTAGGAAGGGCATCCAGCCGTAGGAAACCCGCCAGACAGTCCTATACGAGCGAGACATGGTCACCCGACCAATCTTGCCTCAAGTAGGACAATTCCCGTCTAAACCCATGCTAGTGTAGAAGATAGACGTTAAACGATGATGATGATATCTAAGAGTGAGGAATGTACAAGAACAATGACAATGTTAAACTGAAACCATAATGTAAAAGGAATAGTCTAGGTTTTTTATGCCTCTTTCTTTTAGAATATAACAGCTACATCATCATCATCATCAACGTTTTACGTCCATTCTTCTACGCTAACATGGGTTAGACGGGTTGTCCTGTTGTGGGCAATGCCAAGTCAGGTGACCATGCCTTGCTCACATGGAACTGATTCTGGCTTGATTTCTACAGCTGGATGCCCTTCCTATCACCAACCTCATTTACAGTGAGTGCTGGGTGCTTTTTTTCCGTGGCACCTACACGTCCACTTTACAGTGTGGGCTGGGTGCTTTTTTGTCGTGGCACTTCCATGACCACTTTGCAGTGGAATGATAGGTACCCCAGTCCTATCATCTCATTTCTACAGCTGAATAAACTGGAGCAATGTGAAATAAAGTGTCTTGCTCAAGGAAACAACACATCACCCGGTTCGAGAATTGAACTCACAACCTTTCGATTGCAAGCCCAATGCTCTAACCACTAAGCCATGCACCTCACATATGGATGAGAATATACATTACATAGTAGTAATGGAATCTCATTATTTTCCTGTGACAATAAAGAATTCTGGCCCAGACATTCCTGAGGAGAGTATTTATTCTTAAGACAATGTCAAGGTTTTCTTCCAGTCAGGCTTTCCATTCAGTTTTCTAATTGCTACACATTGTGTCTGCTATGTCAAACTGACAGACATATCAACTTAGAACAATGCAGCTGCTATAGTCATAAACTGCTGCAAAGCAGTCTTACACTCTCCTCCTTCTCTATCTATTAGTATCACCAACCCTCTTTTCCTTTGTCTCTTTAATTTGCTGTTAAGAATATATACATATACAGGTTGTCCCCCAAAAATGTATGCACGTTATTATTAGAATGCTGTTGAAGTGTGTATACATTTTTGAGGTATATATATTATATATATATGCTTGGCCTGTTTGACTTGTTTCAGACGTTAGACTACGACCATGCTGGGGCATGACCATTGAAAGTATTTAGTAGATCTTATTGACCCTAGTAAATTTTTTATCAAGTCTGGGGCTTATTTTATCAATCTCTTTCTGTTGAACTGCTAGGTTATGATAGATAAACAGTAAACACACACACACGTTACACTTCACATATATGTAGGTTTAGCTTGCTTCCCACATGGTTACATCTCATGTTTTTTTGGGATGTGTTTTAATGATAGGGACGCTAGTCCTGTCATACATATACATAAACATAGATGTGTGTGTGTGTGTAGAGAGAGAGGGAGAGGAATTATGAAATTGCATACTTTAGATAACTTTTCCTTATCACATATTATGTAAAGGTGGTATAGGTACACACATGGCTGTGGTTAAGATGTTTGCTTTACATCCATAGTTTTGGAGTTTGATTCCAAGGTGTGGCACCCTGAGTAAACCCCCCAAAAATCTACGTATATACTACAATCTTTTTGTCGAATGCTAAGTTATAAGGATATAGACACACACATATACATTTATATACATACATACATGTGTGCAGACACATATACATATACATACATGCATATATGCAATGCAGAGGAGGCAACCCAAAACTGTGGCAGTGAAGCAAACTCCTTAACCACAGACATACCTGCCCCTATTTGTGGTTATTAGGTAATTAGATTTTTATTCCCTCTCATTAGAAAGCTGTTAATTAGTATACTACATTCCATCAATTAATCTGCCGCCGTTTGGTTTATTGCTATGTCCTTTTCTATTATCTAGAATTGTTCTGTTAGTTTTATAACCTCCTTCCATTGTTTCTCTCTTACCAAGCATTATATTTTCAAGCAATTATTCTCATTTAGTGAATGGTTTCAGTGATATATTTATGAATTTCTGCTTCCTAAGTAACCTATATTGGAGGTATTTGATTTCTGGATGATAATGATAATTTTCTAGGCTGCTACTTCATAACTATCTGTTTTATTTCATCATCATTGACGTCATCATTTTTATTCCAACTTTTTCTTGCTGGCATGGGTTGGATGAGTTCTTTTGAAGCAGTTTTTCATTTAGTTGGGTGCCCTTTCTTATTGTACATATGGTACATACTGCTGGTGCTTTGTTGAACAGTTATTCTGTTGGATTTACTGTTTTTATAAGCAATGTCAATGCTTTGCATTGACTCATACACGCACATATACATATTACACGCATACATATAGTTGGACATATATACACACATACACTGGACTTTGTACAGTTTATGTCTACCACATTCACTCACAAAGCTGTGGTTGGCCCAAACTATAGGGTTGTGAAGCAAACCTTTTATCCACACAGCCATGCCTATGCCTATTTAAATCCTTTTATTAACAGCTTGTTTTAAAGTGTTTATATTTATCTAAAAGCTTCTTCCATCATAATGTTATGTAAGAACTTTTGTTATGTTAATACCGGCTTAATATTTTACTAAATCCCTCTAAATTCTTGATTATTTTCATATTATTTGAAAATCATAGGCTGTCTTTTATGAGAAATATGGTAACAAGTTATTTAATGTTGCTTTTCTATACATGCACAGAAATGGCTGTGGGTAAGAAGTTCCCTTTGCAACTACATGGTTTCAGGTTCTGTCCCACTGCATGGCACTGTGAGCAAGTGTTTTCTACTGTAGGTTTTGGTTGATTAGTGCTTTGTGAGTTAAATTTGGTAGATAGAAACTGTATTGATGCCTGTCGCGCATATGTTTACAGTTCAGATTGTTTATGTCCCATAACAAAGTGGTTCAACAAAGATATTAATAGAATAAGTACTAGATTTTAATTTTTTTAAAATCCACTGGTGTTGATATGATCAACTTAATCACTTCTAGGCATTGCTCCAACTTGGTCGCAGTGTAATGACTGAAACCAATAAAAGAATAAAAGAATAGGAATATGACAATTAGTCTGGCTTTGTTAGGTTGATATCAGATTTCAAATCATGAGAGTGTGAAAAGTAATGGCAGTTTACAGTTGAGTGCTTAACATATTGTAAGTCATCTGGTTTTGTTAAAGTAACCCACAGAGTCAAACAATGTTCCATTCAGAAATTCCATATCAAAAGACCATTATTTTCATTCTAGTAGAAATAGAACATGAAGAATGTTTCTTTAGTATGGATTCTTTCAATATTCTTTGTTACATTAAACAATTCCTTTGGCTCTTTCTGTTAGCACTATTACTTTTGTAGTTACTCATCATCATCATCATCAATTTATGCATTTTTCCATCCCTGCATGGGTCAGTTGGTTCAGTCCAGTATAGCTTCTCTCCATTTGCAGTGTTCCTTTATCTCCTCTGTGAAGTACAGCATTTGGAGATCAGTTTTAACGCTCTATTCCTGGATTTTTCTCAGTCTTCCTCTACTGTAGCTTCCTTCCCCTGGCATGTCTTCACTTAGCGTTCATTATCCATATGCATCACATGTCCATACCATTGCAATATTCTCTCTTGTATGCCACATCTGATTTCTCTTAGAAACTATCACATGTATATTGTATAACCATCATCACCATCACCCCCCTCCACAACACCCATAATCCCCATCATCATCATCATAATCTCCATTGTCTTCATGGGTTGGACAGAATTCTATAGCTGGATGCTTTCCTGATGCCAACACTTCATTTTAAGTATGATTCTCATTCCACCGATCTTGAACCTCTGAACTGCTAAGTTGTGGAACATTTATGCAGGATATTAACAAATAGCACTAGATGTTGAAGTGCTGTCAACATGAAGACGTGTGGCCACAAATACACATAAATACTTGGGCTTCTCTGCAGTTTCTATCTACCAAATTTCACTTGAGAAAGTAGTAACTCCAAGGCTATAAGTAGAAGACTTTTGCTCAAAGAGCTACACAGTGAGATTGAACTCGAAACCACGTGGAATCTCTTAATGACACAGTTATGCTTACACCTTCTAATATACCTTTAAACTACATTCTTTCAAGAACATGTTGTAGAAATTCACCTCCATATTTTTCTGGTGACTCTCCAGAAACTCTTTGGTACTATTTGTTCTTATGTAGAAACTATCAATCTGAGAAAGAGGCCATATTGAAATTAATCTTTAACAAACTACCAAGATTGGAAGTTCAATATATGATTAAATGTCTACCAAATATAAACAAAATTTTTGAGTTCATGGAAGCTAGGAAAAGATTCAACAACAGAAACTTCTAGCTGTTTTTCACCCACCCTTGTTTCCTATTTTCCTTTTCTTTTTCGTTTTCTTTTTCTTAGGCATAACTGCCTCCCATAGGCCTTCAATATTTGAATTTTTTTTATTATTATATATTCTTTTTTTTATTACTTGTCTCACTTGCTCTTTTTGATTACCAACTGTAAGGAGTACTCGATATTTCCCTTATGCTGTCATGGCTTACTAGCTCTACATGGACGTTTAAATTGATTAAATAAATAAATATATATATTAGTGCTTGGTTATGTTTCTGTTGTCTCATTTATGTACAGTCTCATGTTCTCCCTAGTGCACAGGGGAGGTTGTCATGTCTTTAACACAACTGAGGGTCCTCCTAGCCCTTGGTTTGGCAAGCTCTATATCTGACATGATTTTTTGTGCCTTGTCATGTGTTTTTGATTGATAGTATGGAGGTGCGTGGTCTAGTGGTAAGGGTGTTGGATTTATGATCATATTGTCTGTCGTGGGTTCGATTCCTAGGCTGGGTGGTGTGTTGCGTTCTTGAGCAAAAACACTTCATTTCACATTGCTCCACTATACTCAACTGAAAATGAGTACCAACAATAGCTGGAGGTTTAAACCTGTGATGGACTGGTGTCCTATCCAGAGGGGAGTCTTGTACTCTCAGTCGCTTCACACCATAAAACTGGGATAAGCACCGGCCTGGTGAGCCTCCTGGCTTGAGACTGATAGGCTCTTCTAAAGTACTACATTTTTTTTCTTGAAAAACTAAATCTTGAAATACAATTCTGACAAGCTTGAAGTTAGAAAGCTGCATGAATAGATTTCAACAGTATCTTTTTATCTCATTGAGTGGAGTCTTATATTGTGTTTCATAAAGAAGCAAATATGAAAAATAAAATGTTTTTAATTAAAGACTGACATGTAGTTAAACACAACATCGTTTCATGTTATCATATGCCATCTATTTTAAATAATTTCTGATGATAAATGTTATGTTTAAGGCTGAATGTAAATAGCATTAGATATAATATACTTTAGCAAGGTGATATTTTATCTAAATCAATTTATAATCATAGCTAAATAACTAATCACGTAGTATTCTTTTGACCTGTACAGGATATATGCTATATAAAATAGTTTGGATAATAAATATTTTGTCTGCTACCTCCATCAGCATTACCACCACTATCAGTTGCATTATCATCATCCTCATCACCCCCACTTCCACCATCTTCATGTTTTAAGACCGTATTCCCTGCTAAATCAGGGGTTGGTCCTTGCAGGCCTCATGATAGGCTTCATACATATTATGGAGCCCCTTTCAGGTAATGTTTACAGCCAGATGTACTTCCTTGTGCCAACCCTTTTAATTGCCTCTTACAACACAGGGATACATTGTACCTATTCTAAACCAGATACACACAGGAAAATGCTACAAAAAACAGTAGTACTTTTTAAATATTGGGTTAAGTAAATAAAAATTAACTTCTATGATGTTTTCATGTTCATTAAAATAATGAATGTTGATATTAAACTAATGTTAACTTTCTTGTTACCATATTTCAAATAAAAAATATAGCCTATAATTTTCAAATAGATCAAATAGATCATTTTGAAAATAATCAAGAATTTGGTAGAATTTAGAAATATAACATTCTCATTATTAAGCTGGTGTTAAGAGCAAAAATTCTTACTCTCACAATAAATTTTTTTTTAAGTATAAATATTTTAAAATAAACAGCCTGGTTTCATAGAACCAACAGTGGTTTCAGACAGTTTGGTATCAAAAGGGTTAAAAGTATTAAACTGGAAAAACTAATCCTATATTATACTGAGTACTTTACTTGAGACACATGATGAAGATATAGCCCACATTGTAAAGTGGACGTGTAGGGGCCACGGAAAAAAAGCACCCAGCACTCACTGTAAATGAGGTTGGTGTTAGGAAGGGCATCCAGCTATAGAAATCAAGCCAGAATCAGTTCTCGTAGGAGCAAGACAAGGTCAGCTGACCGGACACTGCCCACAACAGGACAACCCGTCTAACCCATGCTAGCATGGAAGAACGGGCGTAAAACGATGATGAGGCTGATGATGATATATATATATATATATATATATTTTTTTTTTTTGAGGGGAAAGCCTTTTGCAGCTAGCAGTGGCAGTAGCTCCCTGAACTTCTTCCATCCCATTCTTATCCCTGGAAAGTACAATAACTAGGGTAAGAACGGGATGGAAGAAGTTCAGGGAGCTACTGCCACTGCTAGCTGCAAAAGGCTTTCCCCTCAAAATGAAAGGCAGACTGTATGATGCGTGTATACGAACAGCAATGTTACATGGTAGTGAGACCTGGGTGCTGTCTGTGGAAGACTTGCGTAGATTAGAAAGAAACAAAGCCTGCATGCTCCGATGGATGTGTAATAGTAATATATGCGAACGGCAAAGCATAAATGAATTGAGAGAGAGACTGAGCATAAGAGGAATCAAATGCTGTGTGCAGGAGAGGCGGTTGCGTTGGTATGGATATGTAATGCGTATGAAGGATGACAGCTGCATAAAAAGGTGCAGAGCATTAGAAGTCGATGGAAACCGCAGAGTGGGGAGACCGAAGAAGACCTGGGATGAGGTGATAAAAGCCGACCTTACCCAATTACACCTCTCAAAGGCGATGACACACGACCGTGACCTCTGGCGTCACGCAGTAATACAGAAGACCCAACCCCCCACGGGTACAAGCCGAAGCTGAAGCATATAGACAATATGCCCCCACACCCTCCCACTGCAAAGTGGTCGTGGAGGTGCCACGGCAAAAAAGCACCCAGCACTCACTGTAAATCAGGTTGGTGTTAGGAAGGGCATCCAGCTGTAGAAATCAAGCCCGAATCAGTTCCCGTATGAGCAAGACAAGGTCAGCCGACCGGACACTGCCCACAACAGGACAACCCGTCTAACCCATGCTAGCGTGGAAGAACAGACGTAAAACAGTGATGATGATGATGATGATGTAAGCATGGAAAAGCGGAAGTAAAATGTTGATGATATATATATAGGTAAAATTCCGTTATAACGAATACCATTATAACAAATTTTTCAGTATAACAAATTTTTTTTCAATCCCAAGGTAATAACAAACAAACGCTCGATTTGTTTCGGTCGATCTCATTATAAAGAATTTTTTGTTACAACAAATTTTTTTATACCCTCTGAATTTCGTTATAACGAAATTTCACTGTATATATATATGACATTCTAAAACATTTTCTGAAATGAATCACTAAATAAAAACAAGACAAGCTACAACATACTAATGATGTTAAAACAATCTGAACAAATGCATAGAAGCCATACTAGGGCTCATAACAGTACACACAAAAAATAGCTCTGCTAGGAACAGCTCATATCCTGCACTCGTTTCAATAGCACAGTTCAAATAGAATAATCTTCACATGCTGTACAATAAATACCTAATAGAATAAAACAATACAACTCACACATGTACTTTATAAGATTGGTACTTAATAAAATAGAACAACTCACTGTACACACACCACATAACAGAACAAAACAAACACTAAAATAACTCAACAAATAACAAAACAAGACTGGTGTACATCACTAACAGGAGGAATCTATATTCCACTCATCTTTGCAAAAATATGAACACTATGCTACACACACCTCAAGAACATGGAGATGCACCAGGTGATGCAGTAGAAACTTGCATTAAACTCCTGAAGTTATAATAATAATATGTGATGTGATTCTAGAACATTTTTTGAAATGAATCAATCAGCCTTTTGGCTAAGATCAAAGTATACTGCTGCTGCTGCTGCTACTACTACTACTACTACTACTACTACTACTACTACTACTACTACTACTACTACTGATAATAATAATAATAATAATAATAATGGTAATAATAATCAAATACTAATTACTTAAGGGATTAGATGGCTACTTATGCTTAAGTGGAGTATTGGTAATTATAATAAAGAGATCTTTTTATTTAATGTCAGTCTTTTATTTCTATTCCCAGTATGACAGATGAAGTCTTTGATCATAATTTAGTTAATGGTTTCTAATATAGGCACAACGTTAGATATTTTTGGAAAAAGAAACAATGATTTATATCAACTGCAATACATGTTAACCCCTTTGATACCATATCACCTGAAACTGCTTCTGGATCCAATCAAAGATTCTAGTTTTAAGTAAAATGTGCTTTTGTTTGTGTTTATAAACTGGGAAATATAAACTAGAAACATAATTAAAAGGATTTAAAACTAAATGTCATCAGTTAAATTATATTCTAGTAACTTTATTATTGATATTATTAATGAATAATTATATATCATCATTGTTTAACATCCATCTTGCACGCTAGCTACACACACACTTATATATATGTATCATTATCATCATCATCATCGTTTTTATGTCTCAGTGAGACCACCTTTGCAATTGGTGATATATTGCTTATGTCCTGAAACTTAGTGGTTCAACACTGATGAAGATGAGTGGAATGATTAGTTTACTTATTTTCAAGTACCATACTTGAAAACAAATAAGGGTTGATGTCAGTAAGGGCACCCACCCATAGAACACTGCCTTTAAAAGTCTCATCCAACCCAAAGCCAGTATAGCCAAGCAGATGTAAAATGATCATGATGATTATGATGATATCCATATATACTTACTCTCATATGCATTTAAAAATCCCAGACAATGAGAACTCTGTTAACTTACCATACATTAATACATGATGATACAGGATCCTAATTATAGAAATAAAACACTTTGAAGTAGGTAACTGCAGATGGTCATAAAATAGAGATCTTACATACACTTGGAGGAAATGATTTATAAATAGACCAACTGATGTCTATTTTATTTTCTTCAATACAAATGGGTCAAACCCGTACAGAATGTTAATTAGTAAACTAGAAGCATTTATTATTTGTGTCCCCTTGGCATTGTCAGTATAGAAACTCCATTATTTAAGAACAGGCTAAGTTCTTGGAGTTTGTAAGTCCAAATGTTTGTATTTCCAACATTACTCTTGTCACAATATTATACAAAACAATAAACATTTTCAGGTCATTTTTCTTGCTGAAACAAAGATTAACTCTTTAGCATTTACATTACTCTATATATATTATTGTATGTTTGTGGTAAAGGCTTTACCTCACATAATTATTTCACATAATATCGGATCTATGAGATTTTGATGTTATTTATTTTGAGAACAATACCTTAACATCAGTATGAACACCCAGTTATGGCTGGTTTGAACAGAAAGAGGTGAGAGAATTCTGGCTGGTTAAATGGTAAAGGATTAACTTTGTGGGTGTATGATAGGCTTCATACTCATCATGGGGTCTTTTTTGAGGCAATGTTTTGTAGCCAGATACCCTTGTGGTGCCAGCCCTTTTAGTTACCTTTAACCTTGATACACACAGATATTAAGTTATATACAATACTCTGTGTGTATGTTTATCTAAAAAAACAATACTGACATTGTAATTAAGGAAGCGGACAAGGGAAGTAGTCATCATTATGGATGTTAAACACTATAAAAATTCTATGTTCTCTCTCTTACAAGACACTAACTACTATGAAAGAGTAAAAAACTACCAGCAATCAAAAACGATGACCAGATTAAACACATTCATTTGTCGATACCAGGAAGACTTAACTAAAAAAGGAACACGATTATTTAACACATTTTGAATACAAAACCAGCAACCTTTACGGACTTCCAAAGATCCACGAGTGTAAAATAATTAACGATGCCTGTAAAGAATTCACCTCATCCTGCGTGAACACACAACACCCCACTGACCTTATACTTTTTTCCTTATACTTTCACTCGTGTAGGATATCTCGTTTTTTTTTCACTTTGGAAAAAAAACCTCATTTTCTAATATATATATATATATATATATATATATATATATATATATATATATATATATATATATATATATATATATATATAGGAACCAGTAAGACCCCGACGGCTGAGCTCAAGCCGTTTCGACGGCTAATTCTGGACTAAATGAAAATTTATCCTGGTATTTAAATAGCCGAGCTGCTCAAGGGGTAATTCCATATATGGTCAAAGTGATTGTCACAAGGATTGGTCACAAGTTAGTAGTAATTCTGTGATGGCAAATTAGTGGGGGAAGGGGTAGCTAAACCTGCCAGTAGGAGAAAAATGATGTGAAAATCATAGCTAGTGCCTTTTATTAGAAATATAGTAAAAGTAGCTAGGGCACAAACTTGAACAACAATGAATATTATATTTAAACATAGTGCAGTTATAGTTATCTCACCAATGTTAGTATTGTCATCTCACCTTCCTTGTTTTCCTTCATGTTACTTGCTGTCATAGGTTATAAAAGTCAACAATACCGTATCAACCATTATTTTATGTTTTCCACACTGGCAAGGGTTTAGACAGGTTGGAGAACCATGTCTTACTCATATGTTCCAGTTTGGTATGGTTTCTTTACCCGGAAGCCCTTAATGCAAACCACTTTATGGAGTGTACTGGGTGCATTTTATCATGGTACCAGCACTACCACTTTTGAGAGGGGGCTGTGTGCATTGTATCATGGCACCAACATTACCACTTACTAGGTATACTCGTTACATTTTATCATGACATCAGCACCACCACTTTACAGAATGTACTGGGGAGATTTTATCATAGCTCCAGCACTACAGACTCTCTGATATATTTCTATGTGACTTATTCCCAAGTCATGTTAGGCCTGATTCACCAACTAATTGCTAGTGTAACTTGGACTTTATCTACTTTAGGTACTTTTAGCTACCAACTTCCATTACTTCTTCCCCCATGGACTAATGAGCATGTCTACATGGTCATTTAACTTGGCTAACAAAAGTAGTAATTACTGAAACTTATTAGCTTTAACTAATAATACTTATAAGTAATTATACTTCCTATCTTTCACTAAGTCAGTCATCTACTTTGCAGATCTACTACAACTAAAATAAATGTTGATTATATCTATCTACACGCACGCACGCACGCACGCACGCACGCACACGCGCACACACACACACACACACACACACACACACACACACACACACACACACACACACACACCTATCATCATATGCCTGCTTTCCATGCTGGCATGGGCTGTTATGGTCCAAGTCACATCACTACTTACTTGCAGGTACTGCACTCCTAGATAAACTGGAGGGACACATCTCACTTATTTATATATTCCATTTTTGACATGGTTTCTATGGCTGGATACCCTTCTTAATGCCAACTAGTTTAAAGAGTGTATTGGGTGCTCTTTATCATGGCATCAGCACTAAAGAGATTGTCAGATTTTCAGATAAACTGAAGAATTTTTCTCAGATTTAATACACAATAATTAGATTAGGTTTGAAAACCAAAATCTTCATTTTGATTTTATTCCTACTTTCTGGCAGAAGCATGTAAATTACTTCCCATTAAACATTCTTTTTTTTTTGTCCTTAAGCAAATCTCTTCTACTTTTCCAGATTTACTTTTGTGTGTGTATGTGTGCATGCGCACGCACACACACACACACACACACACACTATTGTTTTAGACGTTTTAAATTGATATGCAGTTTCATATTTTACTTTTTATAAGTTAGTCAAAGAAGGAAGGACAGTGCCCAGACTCTTTGTAAGCTCTGTTAGACTGGCAGTAGGATCAATATGGTTCATACTTAACCTGAGCATCTGTAATTTAAGTCTGTTGTAAGGCCTTGCAAACTTTGTTCTTGTTTTCAGTGCTTTGAGTTAAAATCCTGCTGAAGTCAAACTTTACCTCTTACCCTTTTAGGGTCCATAAAATAAAGTACCAGTCCTGAGTAATGGATTGGCAAGGATTATTAGTGTGTTGGATGAGAAGCCTTGTAGTATTTGTTCTGACTTACTTAGGTGGTAGATTTAATCCATTGCCCTGCTTAAACATCACTACCTAGTCTTTGGGCGCCTTTAGTAGTATACCCTCTATCAAAAGTATTTAACACCAGGTCCTTGGTTTAATGATGCCTCCCTCTCTCTCCTTCCTGAAAAGTGTCATAAGCACTGCCATTCCCACTCTGACTAAATGCACAAACAGAAAATAAACTTCAGATCCAGTGAGACAATATGCTATCTTATTTTGTATTGTGCTACATCCTGAAATTAATCTCTTGTCTTCTTTTTATTCTTATTATCATTGGCATAGTGACATTTGAAAGGAAATTTCTCTCTTATTAACATTTCTTCATGACTACAATTTACAAAAGTTCAGGATAAGGGTAAAATGTTGGGTGTCATTTTCTTTTTCCTGTATATAGCATTAAAAAAAAATCTTTTGACATGTCTCTAGTGGGTAGTGATGATAGGTCCTACCTAATTTGTGCTTTAATTTTAATGTAATCATTATTAGCTACTTTACTTATTATGGTCACACTGCTATATTATAACTGTATGTCTTTAAATAAAATTTAACATACATAGTCTGTGTGGCTAAGGTGTTTGTTTCGCAACCTTGTGGTTCTCAGCCTTGAGTGGAATTTGGTAGATGGAAACTGCAGAAGCTATTCTTGTGTGTGTGTGTGTGTGTGTGTCATAACTCAGAGATTCAACAAAAAAAAGATAAATTACGTATCAGATGTGAAAAAATTAGTACTGAAGGAGTTATGATTGATTAAATCAAGGCAGTACCACAGTATGGCCACAATCTAATATCTGAAACCAGTAACAGAATGAAACAATTTAATAATAAAGCAAAACATAATTTGCATTGAATGGCTTGCCCCATCTCCTTTATAATGAAAGAACTAGCTACTACACTAACCCTTGTCCAGGTTTATTAATATCTAAAATATTTTCTTTTCTTCTTTAGGCCCTCAACTCATGATGTAGTCTTGAGGTGCTGTCACATGAATTTGGTATATTTTGAATAAACTTTTTAAAATGATATTTACAATCTTTACTTAATCTAGAAATGTTGATTTACTTAGAATTGTTCCATCCAATCCATTCAGATGATAAAGTTGTGCTTTATAAAAACAAATAAAAATATAAGAAGCAAATATAAAACCTAAAATAAAATTTTACTCTTACATTTGATAATCCAGTGCAAATAGCATATACATTTAGGCTATCAAGGGATGCCAGACACCATCTGCTTTCTTCAAGGTTATCCGTATGACCTAACACTCCCTCTAAGCCAGTGCAATGTCCATGCTCTCTCAGCCATAAGCCCCACCAAAGATTTACCAGCAAGACCAAGGAGACTGAGCACTCTAGTGTTGTCATGAGTTAGTGATGGTACCACAATAAAATGTACCAGCCCACATTATAAGGTGGTACTTCTGGTGCCATGACTAAAGCACCCAGTCTACCCTGTAAGGTGGTAGTGCAGGTACATTGACGAAAAGTACACAGTCTATCCAGAGTCGCAATAAAATATTCCCAGTACATGCTGTAAAGTGGTTGGTATTAGAAAGTATATGAGCAGGACTTAGTCACCTGACTGGTCTGGCCTCAGCACATGACAGCTGTCTATTCCATGCAAGCATAGAAAATGAACTTTAAGCAGTGATAATGATGATGATCTATTATTTTTCTAGAAAAACATGTTATATTTTTCCAAATGCTGCACTAATTTACATAATTACTCTAAATTAGAATTATTTTTCTAATCAGTAAAATTTTCCAACATCTATTGCTTGGGGGTATATTGTATTCTTTTTTTTTTTTTTCTCACTGGAATTAAAAAGACCAAATTTTAGAAAAAAAAATCACATAAGCTATGACTTCTTTGAGAAAATGTGCTCCTATGTAAGATTTCATCAACCTATGTACAAAACTGTGACCTATAAACTTGAAACTCATACATATTAAGATAGAAAAGCACTCAGCCCATCCTGTGAGGTGGTAGTGCTGGTGCTATGAAAAAAATCTCCCAGTTCACATTGAAATGTAGTTGGCATTAGGAAGGGCATCCAGGCATAGAAAACCCAACCAAAAATGGATCGTATGTGCAAGATGCAATCACCCAACCTGTCTGGCAACAAAACGTGGCAACCAGTCTATAACTTATACAAGTGTGGAAAACACAAATAGTGATGATGTTTAGTGAAATGCCAACAAAAGAATCTTTGCAGTCGTGTTTGATCTGTTAGAAATGGCAGCTGAATTAGCCTCTACCATTCTAAAAACAGAACGACAGATTTGATAATGTAACTGTAAATACAATATTCTTATATTCTTTTACTGGTTTCTGTCATTAGACTGGAACCATGCTGTGACAAGAGATTTAATTAATCCTCTTGCCCCTGGTACCTATTTTTTCAAGCTTGGTGCATCTTTTATCTTGTTCTTCTTGTCAAACCACTAAGATGAAAATACAAACACGCACATATACACATCATCATCATCATCATCATTATTTTACATGTTTTCCGGGTGGTGGATTGGCAGTATTGGTAGAGGGTCGGACGCCATGCTTTGACGCATAGAGTTACGGCCCTTGCCATTCTGAGTTCAAATCCCGCCGAGGTTAACTTTGCCTTTCATCCTTACGGGGTCGATAAAATAAAGTACCAGTAATACACTGGGTAATTGCTGGCCTTGTGCCTAAAGTAGAAACAATTATTTTACATGTTTTCCATGCTGGCAAGAGTTGGATGGGTTGTTACTGTCCAAAATTAAACTAGTTTGGGAACCATGCCTTGTTCATATTTTGGCATGGTTTTTATGGCTGGATACTTTTCTCCTTTTTTCTCCCCCTCCCTCTCATTATCTATCCTAAAGAAACTTATAAATAATGAATCTGACCAACTTTATTTAACATTCCTGATGATTTGATACAAATGAAACAGTGCTAGTCATGTAGAATTCATCTTTATATAATATAAAGGGGATTTGCACTTAGAAAGCTCTCCTCCGAGGTGCAAGTCTGGGCAAGGTTGTTTGTGGAAGACGAGCAGTCACCAATGCATATCAGTCTTCCCTCTCCATGCCACTGATGTTATCCAAGGGAAAGACAATGGTTGATACAGCTTGGCACTACTGGCGCCGCAACTCATTTTTACAGTGGAGTAAACTGGAGCAATGTGAAATAAAGTGTCTTGTTCAAGGACACAATACATCACTCGGTCTGAGTATTGAACTCACAACCTCACGATTGTAAGTCCAACATGCTAACTACTAAGCCATATGCCTTCATATATATATATCAAATTAAAAGGTAGAATTAAAAACTCATAGTAATCCCCTATGATCCAATGAGATCCAGGAAGAGAGACCGATCTCTTTATCATACATGGAGGTTTGTACAATTTGATTTATTCTTTTAATTAATTTGTATATGCCACTCCGTCCATATTTTTTTATGTGCTTTACCAGGGTTGTACTTTATCCCCTATTATCCGACATAATTTATTATGTGTCTTTTTCTCATTACTATGATATATATATATAATAAGATCCTGTAAAGTGAAATCCTTAACCATGCCTGTACTTATATGATTGAAGAAAAGATGGGAATAAAAGCTGGTTTGTTTATAGGTATATCAGTAGTAGACAGCTAAGTAGTATTGGACACGCATACACAGGCACAGTGTCATTCAGAAATGAATGATACTGGTGATACTATGGTTAAAATTTCTTCCAACCATTCTTGACATTGCCTCTGATAAATGTAGAACGGAAAAACGTTTTCCTCTATTAATAGTCACAAAATTAAATATAATACTGATAATATTCCCATCACACATTTCAAATAAATTCACTACATCTGGAAGCAATGAAAAGGATCTTCTGTAGGCTTCTAACCTAAATATCAAATATGTGTGCTATTTCAATAATTTAACAAACATTGCCAGTATTTTAGTAATTTTTAATCACTTTGTAATCGATGTACAACTTAACCATGTTGAACATTTAAACTTGCTATCTTAATGTTCCAAATCTGACATCCTGTAAATTCTGATACAAGTCAGTAAACACTGCTAAACTCAACACTGATATATATATTTTTAATATTACTCTTTTGGTGGGAAGTGGGAGGCAGAGAAGAGAAGATATATTTTTAACCCTTTTGATACCTAACCACCTGAAACCGACCTTAATTCTATGATATAAAACTGTTTGTTTTAAACTGTTATCTCCATCATCATCATCGAGTGAAGGTGCATGGCTGAGTGGTCAGAGAATTGGATTCATAATTGGGAGGTTGTGAGTTTGATTCCCAGACCAGGCGATGCGTTATGTCTTTTCACGTTGCTCCTTCTTTCTGGATTTGCGACTGGTAGATAGTATTAGCAATTGGAAAGACCAATGGAAACATTGTTTCCTCAGTCTTATTTGACGAGATCCACCCTGCTCGTTAAGTGAATGATGTCAGGGATCTTGTTGATCGACTGATTTCATCATCATCATTTAAAATCTGTTTTTCCTGCTAGCAAGGGTTAGATGTATTTATCTTTTGTTGCGTCATGTTCCAAACACCAGCTTAAAAATAAGAATTTTATATTACTAAATCCCTTCAAATTCTTAAATCCCTTCAATTTCATAATTGAAAATCATAGGCAGTGTTATTGTCAAAAATGAATGGGTGGGGAATAAGGTTTCTCCTAATCCATATATCAATCTCAATTGATAGTACATTTGTGAAAGGAATGGTAAGGAAACACTCCAAATAGAAATATATAGATATAGTGATAGATAGATGGTGTACAGAAACAATTCCATCCCATAATAATGGTTTCTGATTTAGACACTAGGCCAACAGTGTTTTGGGAAAGGGAATGTCTTTCCCATCCTGATACCTTCAACTATTGTTTCTGCCTAATGGCTGTCTTGTCGGTGAATTTAGTAGATGAAAACTGTATGAATGTGTGTTTGTGTCTCTTTATTCAACTTCACTAGTACAGATGATGATATTTGTTTATGTACCACATAAACAGAGGTCTCACTGTGCAGTGATGAGATGTGCACAGATCCATATCTTACTTAAAATAATAAAATAGAATACAAAATGGGAATTCTGCTTCAATATTTCTCATCCAACCCAACAGACATAAAACTGATGATGGTGTGCTTTTGGTTTGTGAACCAGGAAACACTATGTTTAATTTTTTAAGGAAGTCTTTTATCCTTTGTGTATTTCCTTGAATTGCAAACTGGTCTTTATATCACTTTTTTTTTTAAGCTTAACTATATTTTGTTATTGTTTCCTTTTCCCCTGACAAGTCTTTTCAAATAGTTTGTTATATCTAAAAGGAAGTACATTGCCTTTTATGTGTCTTGTCTTTACATTTTAAGTTTCCAATATCATTTAGATCATACTGATCTCTTTCTTAGTTCTTTCTACCTTCATGTTTCTTTTTGTGTTTATTCTACAGTTGTATTGATTGGCAATACATATCAATATCTATTCCAGACTTAGTCTAAGGTCAAACTATAGAATATCTTATGTCTTTTTATATACTTAGGTTTGATGAAAATATATTTAGATCAGAAATTCAGAATTTCATCATCATCATTTTTACATCCATTTTCCCATTATTAATTTATTTATTTATTCAGATTAGAGTCCTCACCTTGGTTGTTATAGTCACATTCTGGTCATACCCCTCCTGTTTTTATACTAGCATGTTTTCGACAAGACATTTTAGAAGTAGTATTCTACAGTTGGATGCCCTTCTTGATGCTAACCCTTATTTTTAAGAAAGGTTCTTATTCTACTAATCTTCACCTATCAAACCACTAAACTGCAGAATAAATTATGTGAGACTAACTATATTGATTAAGTGATGTCAGTGTTAAAACATTTGCTGAGGCACACACAAACACACTCACATTATGTGTGTATGTCTTTTGTCTTTGCTTTACATTGACACCAGTTGGGCAGCCAGTGACACTTATGTTCCTCATAAACAATATGTCCACAGCTAAAAAAAAAAAAAAATGCCTGGAAAAAGCATCCAAGCTGTGAAAGTAAATATGATAATTGTTATTTCATAGAAATAACACAAAAAACACAGTTTACATGGTCACTAAAAGGATTATCATGTTTCCCAGCATTTAAAACCTATTTTGAGTTGCTACATTTTGATAAAATAGCTTAACATAAAAGGATTAACTTAACCTTCAGCTTCTAGACACGGGGTAAATTTTCCAGGCTTATTTTGAAGAGTAGGGGAGTGTTGTCTTCCGTGCAGAGAAATACTGTGAGTTACAAGATTATAATTTCTTAACTATTAATGTCGTCTTTA
Source organism: Eledone cirrhosa (assembly GCA_964016885.1). NCBI lineage: Eukaryota > Metazoa > Mollusca > Cephalopoda > Octopoda > Eledonidae > Eledone > Eledone cirrhosa. The sequence continues at coordinate 293,262,335 of OZ024742.1, forward strand.
AGATTGTTATGCCATGCCATGGCTCTTTAACACTCGATTGAGTTGTAGAGACACAGTTGTGATATACATTGCCCCTTTGGCATTTAAACCTAGTGGAGCCCTTCCCTCTCTAGAGAAAGAGAGAGAGTTAGAAAAGGTATTGATTGGACTGGTATTTTATTCATGGAAAGGACGAAAAGCAAAGTTGACCTCGGCAGAGTTTGATCTCAGAGAGCTGGAATAAATACTGCAAAGCATTTTATCCAATATTCTAATAAATCTGCCAATTCAATTTTGTTTGAGATTGTATATTTTCAATATGTGAATCTATATTATTTTGATCGGTTTGATTGTCATATTACTGGATGTGTCCCAGTCAGACTGTATTCAGACTAGAAACTTTTAACTCAACTCAGACAATTGTTAAACATTTTTAATGTCAGTATGATGACTTGCAATGTTATTTGTTGTATATGTTACAGAATTATGATATACAGATCTAAGATTATCTATTCATGGTTGTAACTCAAAAGAAAGCATAATTGTCAAGGTCAACTTTGCTTTTCATCCTTTCGAGGTCAACAAAATAAAATATTAGCTAGGGTTGGTGGATTGCTGAAATTGTTAGAGCATTGGACAAGATGCCTTGGTGTATTTTTCTGCTTTTTTGCATTTTGAGATTCAATCCCAATGTGAACCCATTTAAAATGAAATTTCCAGCTCATACTTATGCAGGTTTTGCTGGCTGCTTACAAGGTTGTATTCCATTAGAGGTTTTTCGAATGTTTTAATGATAATAGCACCACTCCTATAAAAAAAAAAAGCAAAATGAAATGAAGTATAGAACTACAACACTCTCTCCCTTCCCGCTCTCACTCTTTCTTTCTCACTCTCTATGTATGTATGTATATATATATATATATATATAAGCAAAAGGGATCTTTCCTTTTACTATCCAGGAAAAACTTGTTTAAGAACTCAAAGCCCTACTCAGTTCATGAATTGAACCCACTATCTTATCTTGAGTTCAACATCCTAACCACTAGGCTATGCATGGACGATAGACTTTATCTATACTCTTACGACCACTTGGCCCTTGCATTCAAGCCAGGTCTCTGGTTTGAGGATAACTCATTCCCTTCCACCGGTTTCACAACTTCTGAAAAGGCCATAGGCACTGACTAAATAGTAAAGAAAAAAAACCCAATTTTTGTTTATTCATAAATAGAGGCTTTCTTTTCACATATTTTTGAAGTATTGAAAAATATATATAAATAAGTATATAAAATAGTTGTTTCTTTGAAATTTTTCATATACCATCTTTTTTTTTTTTTTTTTGGCTTCTAATGTTTGTGTGCGCATTGAATACATTTTGAAGACTCCATTTTCTGTTGTTTGATGCTCAAATAATGAAATATATGATTGATAATATTGATTTGTTTAGAGAATTACTGCTTTCTTTCCCTGTTAAGTGGAATCTTTTATTTTATGTTGATGGTGCGAATTGGAAAGTAAATTTCATCTATTTTTTTTTCTGAATCATTTTTTTTTTTCATAGTTAAATCAATAATATTAAGAACATTCTCTTCAGTTCTATTACAAAAATTATAATTTTGGAATTTTCATTTGATTTATATGAAGTCCTGAAAGTGGTAGATGGCATATTAAAAAAAAAATTTTTTTTTACTGTTTAGTCAGGGAGATAAGGGCAGTGTCCAATGACCATTTTTCTGAGCCTCAGAGACAGATTGGTGGGAGCAAAGGAGAAAGGTATCCTCAAACTGCAGACCTGTTCCAAATGCAGTTAGGTGGTAGTATTAACCCTTTAACATTTAAACTGGCTGTATCCAGCCAGAATTCTCTCACCTCTTTCTGTTCAAATTTGTTGTAACTGGCCACTTATACTGATATTGGGGTATTATTCTCAATATAAATAATATCAAAATCGCATAGATTCAATATTATGTGAGATAAAGCCTTTACCGTGAAAATATAATAGTAAATATAGAGTAATGTAAATGCTAAAGGGTTAAAAAGTTCCATTATTTTATTATGGTTTTTCAGGCTGGTTGTCCTTCCTAATGCTCACCACTTTACAGAGTATACTGGGTGTATTTTATCATAATACCAGCATTACTGATTTCATTGCTTTATACTCCTTTTTCCTGCTGGCATAGTTTGGACAGGCCATTACTATCTGAGACAAAATGGGTCCAATAACCATATTTTGATATGGTTTCTATGATTGGACCTCCTTTTTATTGCCAATCATTTTTTAGAGTGTACTGGGTCCATTTTATCATTATCATGGCACTACCACTACCACTTAACATAGTGACATCAGCTTGTCTTAATTAATGTTTTGTAATTTATTATTGAAGATGAGGAAACAATATTGTGCATCACATCTCTATCCCCTAAAACAATTTAAAATTAAACCCCAACAACTCTCCCTACAAATTCTGGTTATCACATTCATTGATCTTTTCCTGGGCACTGGGTTTTGACAAACATTAGGCTGGTGTCATAACTTGCTGTCATATCTGCCAACATCAACCTAGCACTTGAGTGTCAGATAAATAAGTGGTTGTAATTCTGTTTTAAATTAAATTTGATATTGAAATAGTGTGCACTTTGGTTGGTAGTTCACTTAATTTCTAATTAAAAAATCACTGCATATGATTTTCAAATAATTTTGAAGATAGATAGGAGGGATTTAATAAAATAACTTTCACATAAGGTGTTGTTTGAAACATAATGTAGCAAACATTCTTACATAGGTTTATGATGGAAGGTTTTTAGATAAATATATAAAGTTTTGTATTGTAGAACCAATGAATTTCATTAGAAATATGATCATGAAAGGGTTAAATTGCCTGTTGTGTTGGTAATTTTTTCTGGAAAGTAGCACCAATAATACAAATTAGTACTGCCTTGTGTAACCTGAAAGATTTTTACTATGTAGCTATAGATTACTCACTTTCAGTGCCACACTGACTTGAATTTAACTTGACTTTATTAAACTCAAAAGCATAAAAACTGCAGTTAGTTTGATTTATGCACTGTGTTACTGAGAACATGCAGGAATATCTTGAGAAATTAATTTCTTATCAAGACTAAACATGTGTTAAACATATCAATATTTTATGGTGTACTTCTCCTCTTTCTTCTCCTACTTTTTCCTGATATGGTTGTGGGAGCAGAGTCCTCAAACACTCATTCTAGTGGGTCCTGGCAGAAGCAACTATCTCCATCTGATTTGTCTGGAATGTCTAAATGAGACCATCCAAACTCATGGATGTTATTCAATCATCTTGCTCGGGGTCTACCCCTGGGTCTTCAGCCAGTTGGTTTTGCCTGTAAAATCTGTCCAGCGAAATCTGTTATTATTTATGCCTTTTACTAGTTTAACTGCTAAAAAAACTGAGATATTTCTAACTCTAGTGAAGAAACCCCAGCCTCTTTTATGTATTATCATCTGTGTTCAGTACATAGTTCCTTCTATAAGAGATTGTCAGGCTTTGGCCACATCTAAAAATTGACACTTCCAAATGGCATTAACCCTTTTATATCAAACTGCCTGAAATCATCTCTGGTTCTACAATACAAAACTGTTTATTTTATCTAAAAAAATGTCATCATAATTTTATGTAAGAACCTTTGTTATGCTCCAAACACCAGCTTAAAACGAAAGAGTCAGTTATATTATTAAATCGATCCAAATTCTTGATTACTTTCAAAATTATTTGAAAATCATAAGTAGTGTTTTTTTATTATTAGAAATACAGTAACAAAAGGGTTAAATGTTGCTTACTTAAACAGAAAGTAGTAGTTAAAGAGCTTTAATACTGATCACAGCTGGATGATCCTAAGTGATGAACCTGTAAGAGTCCGTAAACATCATAGTTAGGAAAGGTTATAACAGATAAGTTGTTGTTATGGCTCACACCTGTGTAGGTTCTTTAGGCTTTCTACAATGTTGCTTTTCATAAGAGGTCTCTTGGGTATTTTATTGATAGGGGCCTCAGTCCTATCAGATAACTTGCCGGCTTGGAAAGACTTGATAAAAGTTGGTAACACAGAGAGAAGCTAAGATACTTGGTAGAAAGCATAACTAAGTTTTATTTAGCTAGAAGAAAGGTGGAGATTAGGAGATTTGATATTGTCAGTGTTTTGAGGATATTAAAGGTATTATGAGGGTATTAATGTATTCTTTTATTCTGTGAGAGTTATTAACTCTTAACATACTGTATCACATGGAACTGAATTAGCCAGACCATCAAAGGTACAAAACAATACAAGAGCATCACATTAAAATTAGTCTTTAGTCTAAATGCTGCAATTTTTCATAATCTGTCCATTGATAAAGATAATATAAACATTTGAATTAACAAAACCATTTGTAGATATTTTCTATATATTACTAGTTGTTAAAAATTAAGGGTATTCATATAATAATAATAATGAAAATATTGTGTACAGTGCTCAGGTGTACTACAACTCATCAAAAGTGTATGCATAGTACATAGGGCAATGTACAAACGTCAGGAAAATGAACAGTGCATGAGTCATGATATACACGTGTGTATGGAAGGGGGACATCAGGTGTAGTTTTTGCGAATTTCGGGAAGCATGAGGGTTTTAAAGGATGCAGTGTCTCGGCAGCTAACAACTGACGCAGGCAGTTTGTTCCATGCTTCAGCAACTCTGAGCGTGAAAAAATGTTTCCGAAAGTCATGGGAGCTGTGCTGTTTTCTGACTTTGTAGGCATGTCCACGTGTGTTTTTTCTGCAATGAGGATATAAAGAGTAATGTTTTGTGCTATAAACCATGAAGTATTTCAAATTTCAAGACAGTCATTATGTTTGTATTGACATAAGCAGATTTAGGTGTTGAGTTCTACTCTGTTGTTGATTTGCATTATCCTGAAATATTAAGGTCCATTAAACACCTCCTTCAAAGTAACATCTAAACAACTTAATGTCCTGTTTGCGTTTCTGTAGCCCTAAAAAAAACACAGCTCTTCCATTGGTGTTGCAGTGCTTAGATTCTGTTAGCGAAGAAGCTTTCTTCCTTTTGTTAAAAAAGTCATCAACAGCAGATATGACATTATCATCACCACAATATTGGATCCCAGCCAAGTGTTCTTTCATGTTAGGGAACAAATGATAGTCATATGGGGCCAAATAAGGAGTGTAGGGAGGGTAATCAACCAGTTCAAAGCCACAGTCATGCACAGCAGCCATTGAAACCAAGGATTGTGCTAGAGCATTGTCCTGATGAAACAAGACTCCTTTCGTCAGTTTTCCTGGGTGTTTGGTCTTGATAGCCTTTCGCAACTGCCTCAGCAAGTTGGCATAGTACTCTCTATTGATGATGTGGCCCTTTTGAAGATAGTCAATTAACACAAAAAACTGGGGTGGTCATCTTCCCTGCAGATGAAACGACTTTGGCCTTCTTTGGAGCAGGTAAGGAAGGGTGTTTCTGCATCATGGATTATCTCTTTGTCTTTGACTTAAATTGATGAATCCAACACTCATCCTATCCTAGGTTAGGAAATGTTAAAATAAACCAGCTGGATCTGCCTGAAACAATATCAGATTTTCCTGCGATGTGATCAACCTGGTGCACTTTTCATCAAGTGTCTTGCTCAAGGACACAATGCACCATCTTGACCACTAAGCCATGCACCTTTGTATGAAACTTATATATTGGCTGAGTCTTGTATTGTTTTGATAATTATATACATAATGTACTAAGTTCTTCAAAGAAATATAAGTCGCTATGATGTGAGATTACTGAATCTTAACATTTGATTGCTTCCAAACCTTGTCACTGTTAGCTCCTTTGAGAGCAAACCACCTGAAACCATCCCTGATTCTATAGCACCAAGTTGTTTGTTTAAAGTATTTATCATCATCATCATCATAAGTCTTTGTTAACAAGGGTGGGATGGGTTGTCTCAGACTAAATTGAAGCTACTGATATCTCAGATGGGCTGTATCTCACATAACTTCTCACATATTACAGAGTGCACTTGGTGCATTTCATTGTGACACCAGTACTAATGAGATTGTCATGTCTTAGACACACTTGAAGTGTCCTCTTGATTCTGTTTGGCAAGTTTTCTACTGCTGAATGCCCTTCCTATCACCAACCACATTATAGGATGTACTGGGTGCATTTTTTATGGCACCAATACTAGATAGGTTGTCATACTGGAACTTTATATTTATCTAAAAGCCTTCCATCATAATTTTATGTAAGAACATTTACTGAATTATGTTTAGCATTTAAACCGGCCATATCCAGCCAGAATTCTCTTACCTCTTTCTGTTCAAACTGGCTGTAACCAGCCACTCATACTTATGTTAAGGCATTGTTCTCAAAATAAGTAATATCAAAATCTCATAGATTTGATATTATGTGAGATAAAGGGTTTACCGTGAAAATACAATAGTAAATATAGAGTAATGTGAATGCTAAAGGGTTAATAATGAAGAAATTTGTTATATTACTTTTCAATTCTTGATTTTTAAAATCATGAAAATCGTACGTAGTGACTTTGAGTAGAAATATGGTAGTGAAGGGTTAAATCATTACACTATCTATTAGACATTCTTTTGAGGCTGACTGTCAAATTATTTGAATTTTTGAATCTCACATAAGTAATGATAGTATATTGGCAGAGTTGTTGGGACATTAGTATTTGTCCCCGCTCACTGCACTTTAAATCACAGAGAACAATTTAGTTTTTCATTCATTTGGAATCAAAGTGTAAAGTACAAGATGGTGGAATGGCAGAATTACTAGTCAGACAGCTAGGAGACTTTGTGGTATCTCAGCTTGATCTGTGTTTTCTGAGTTCAAATCTTCTCTTTTTCTACCAGTAGCTGTGACCAAATGATAGTATCAGCAAAGGAAAGACCAATGGAAACATTGTTTCCTTGGTCCAATCTGATGAACGGCTTTTTTTTCCTTTTTATAGCAATGTACTGAGTGTATCCTTCTCACCGAGCTTCATATTAAATATTTCATGACATCATGAAAAACATATTAAAGGGGGTGTGGAATAATTAGTGAATTGTTTCAATATATTATATAAACAATGTTTGTAATTATTTTAGTCAAACTCATTAATTTTCCTGCAGTCTCTGTTCATTTGTTTGTTTTATAATTATTCAATTGCATCTAAATTTTCCCTTTGTCTATTTTTATCTGATTTTGATCATGTTCACTGTCATTGTATTATCTCTCAAGACTAACAATTTAGCAAAGAAATATGCAAAAAACAGGTTTAACCATTGCTAGCAGGGAAAGCAGACGTTAAATGATGATGATTGTTAATTGAAATGTTTACATTATCTTTTCTAGACTAAATACTTGAATTTTTAATGTGACACTGTCATAGTGTTGTTTTGTATTTTTCAAGAAATGTCTTGCTAATGTGGTGTCATGCAGTTCAGGATATTGAAAGTTTTAGAAAATTACCACAGGTTTTTGTAAAATCCTGTTCTATTTATTTTTTAACCCTATCAATTTATGGACACTTATTTTAATTTTCAAAATATATTTAGGTTCAAAGATATGACCTCTTCCTCATTTGTTAACCCTTTTGATACCAACCCACAGTTATAGAATTGCTGGTTCTATATAAAAAAAAAGAAAGACAAAAAAACCCTCCCATTTTAAAGGGTTCCTATTTAAATTAACATCATCCAACCTTTCATTACTTTCTTACAAATACCATCTTAATTGTGAAATAATAATTTTAGTAAATCCCTCCAAATTCTGTATTAACTATTAACCTCCTGTAATGATTTAGTAGAAATATCTAAAAATGGGTTTGTTAATTTATTGTATACTAGCAGAATGGCCCGGCGTTGCTCGGGGTTTGCTCCAGGGTTCTTATATATTTGATATATATTTATCCTTATCGAGCCTCGTGAAATAAATACGTTTGTTTATATTTTGTTATTGTGTATGCAAAAATATCTGTACACGAATATATAATTATATATATATATATATATTAAAGTTTAAGCAAAGAATTGCTGTTTTTACCCTTAACAGGATCTTCTGAAACTAAAAAAATCAATCTGTGAACGCAGAAGTAAATAATTCGAAAAACGTTACACATTATATATATATATATACACACACTATGTATACATATACACACACACACACATATAGCGACGTCATAATGTTGTAATGTAGACAGCCAGACGTACAGACAGATATTATAAGGGCACAACATTATATCTATGTATCTATCTAAAAAGAAAGACTAAGAATTATAGAGAGAGATCGCTAAATCGCCTAATGCGGTCCCTAGGGCATTGAAAATTTGAAATATTTTTTGCTCAAAACACTCACAGGACCATGTGTAAAGTTTGAAAACAATCGGTTGGGGTGGTTCTCAAGTTTTAGGGTGTCAGACAGACATTCTTTGTTTTAGATATATAGATATATATTCATGTACAGATATTTTTGCATACACAAAAACAAAATATAAACAAACGTATTTATTTCACAAAAGCACAAAATGTAGACACCAGCCTGAGGCCGAGGTATTCCGAACTTCTCTCTACTGTTTCGCCCTTATAATATCTGCCTGTATGTCTGGCTGTCTGCATTACGACATTGACTTTGCTATCTGTGTGTGTATATATTTATATATCGTGTGTGTGTGTGTGTGTGTATATATATATATATTTATTTATATATTATCATCATCATCATCATCATTAACGTCCGTGTTCCACGCTTGCATGGGTTTGGACGGGGGTAGTCCCACTTGAGGCAAGAGTGATTGTCTCGCTCGCATAGGACTGTATATATATATATATATATATATATATATATATATATATATATATATATATATATATATATATATATATTGTTATGCTTTGGGAGGGTCATGTTGCCAATAAGAAACACACGCACCAGTTGCTTTCACTCCAGTTTATTATAAATTAAATTTATAAATTTAAGAATTTATAAATTTCCGGTTGGTTGGTTGGTTCCATAACCGGACGGTTGTTCATATATTGTCAAAATTATAATAAATTGGAGTGAAAGCAACTGGTGCGTGTGTTTCTTATTGGCAACATAACCCTCCCAAAGCATAACAATATCGGTTTCAACACACGTTTTCAGATAAAGAATCTTCTTAAACAAATTCAGAAACGAAATATATATATATATAGTGTGTAACGTTTTTCGAAATATTTACTTGTGTGTTCACAGATTGATTTTTTTTAGTTTCAGAAGATCCCGTTATATATCATCATCATCATCATCATCGTCGTTTAACGTCCGTGTTCCACGCTTGCATGGGTTTGGACGGGGGTTTTCCCACTTGAGGCAAGAGTGATTGTCTTGCTCGCATAGGACTGTCTGGCGGGTTTTCTACAGCTGGATGCCCTTCCTAACACCAACCACATTTACAGTGTGGGGCTGGGAGGTTTTTACCGTGTTGCCTACACGGCCACATTACAGCGTGGACTGTCTGGCGGATTTTCTACAGCTGGATGCCCTTCCTAACACCAACCACATTTACAGTGTGGGGCTGGGAGGTTTTTACCGTGTTGCCTACACGGCCACATTACAGCGTAGACTGTGTTTTTTTTTTGTCGTGACACCTACACGATCTCATTTGTTTCGGCCTGGATGTTGTGGCACCAACATAACTTTACATTGAAAGGGGCGGTGTGGATGGGGTGGGGGTGGTGGGACGGGGGTGTATTTTGTTAGAGATGCCTACTGACTGTAGTAGGTTTTACTTTGTATTTAGGTAAGGCGGGTCTTCTCTATTACTGAGTAACGCCAAAGGTTTCGGTCCAGTGACATTGTCTTGGAGAGGTGTAAGTGTGTGAGGTCGGAATTTATCAGCTCGTCCCAGGTTTTTCTGGGTCTGCCTACTCCTTAGCTACCGTCTAACTTTATTGCCCTGCACTTTGTTATACAGCTATCGTCTTTCATGCGCATCATGTGACCATACCAACGTAACCTTCTCTCGAGTAAACAACATCTGATCCCTCTTATTTCTAATTTTTTCCTTAGTTTGCTTATGCTTTGCCGTTCACGTATGTTACTATTACACTATATATATATATATATATATATATATTTATTAAAATAACAGATTAAAGTTTAAGCAAAGAATCGCTGCTTTCACCCTTAACGGGATCTTCTGAAACTATTATTATTATTACTATATATATATATATATATATATATATATATATATATATATATATATATCTATATATAGATCAGGGGAGCACTCTAGTCAGTTAGATTTTATCCTCATCAGAGGACGTGACAGATGGACGGTCGTAAACACAAAAGCCTTCCCTAGTGAGGAATGTACATCCCAACATAGCTTAGTTGTCAGCGACCTCACGGTCAGAACTAGACGAGCCCTGAAACAGAGGCCAACCTGGAGAAGAAAGATCTGGAAGCTGAAAGTCCCCTCAACCAGTAACAGATTTAAAGATATTTTACTCAACGCCTACGACAGTAAAGAAGAACAGATAGAGACATTTAACGTAGAAGAGAACTGGGAGTTCCTAAAAAATAACTTACTAGAGGCGACGGATGAGGTTTGTGGCTGGAGTAAGACCTCAAGCAGGAGGAGAGTGACTTGGTGGTGGAACAATAAGGTAGATGAAGCAGTCAAGGCCAAGAGACAGGCATGGAAAGAATGGAAGAACGGGGGGAGCAGGGTACATTACATAGAGACCAAGAGGGAAGCTAGGCGACAAGTATACTTAGCTAGGAGGGAAGCAGAGGATAGAAAATTCAAGCATGTTTTACAACGTGAGGACCAGAAACAGGAGGTATTCAAGATTGCGAGGCAGTGTGTCAGAGATAGTTGTGATGTCATTGGAGAGAAGTGTATCCGGAATGATAAAGGTGAGCTTGCCCTCACAAGTGCTGAGAAGAAAGATGCATGGAAGAGTCATTATGATAGATTACTAAATGAGGAGAATGCATGGGAAGAAGAGACCCTACCCCACGTAGACCCTATAGAGGGACCAGCAGTACAAGTCAGCGGCAGCGTAGTAAGTAAGGCAATCAGAGATATGAAGATAGGGAAGGCAACCGGTCCATCGGGTATAGCTGCCGAGATGCTGAAGGCATCTGGGTCTGTAGGTCACACTATAACCACACGTATCGTTAACCAGGTAATACTAGAGGGGGCCATACCAAAAGATTGGTGCAGTAGCATCATTGTCAACTGCTACAAAGGTAAAGGCGATGCACTAGATAGAGGAAACTATAGAGGTATAAAGTTGATGGACCAGGTCATGAAAGTAACAGAAAGAGTTATAGCACAGCTGATTAGGGACCGGGTGAATATAGACGAGATGCAATTTGGGTTTGTTCCAGGGAAAGGCACCACTGATGCGCTCTTCCTTGTGAGGCAATTACAGGAAAAGTACCTAGCTAAAAGTAAGCCACTCTACTTGGCATTTGTCGACCTTGAGAAAGCCTTTGACAGAGTTCCACGTGCAGTAATCTGGTGGGCTCTTAGAAAACTAGGAGTAGATGAATGGCTTGTGAAAGCGGTACAAGCCATGTATAGGGGAGCAGTCAGCAAAGTTAGGATTGGCAATGAGTATAGCGAGGAATTTAGCGTACAGGTTGGGGTCCACCAGGGCTCTGTTCTTAGCCCTCTCCTGTTCATCATAGTCCTGCAGGCAATAACGGAGGAGTTTAAGACCGGATGCCCATGGGAACTCCTGTATGCTGATGACCTCGCACTCATAGCTGAATCTATGGTAGAACTAGAGAATAAATTCCAAACCTGGAAGCAGGGACTAGAGAGAAAGGGCCTCAAAGTCAACATGACAAAGACTAAGGTCCTTATAAGTAGACGAGAAAACAGAACCCAGATCCCCTCAGGGAAATGGCCTTGCTCAGTATGTAGGAAAGGTGTAGGTAGGAACTCCATTCTTTGCCCCAAATGCAAACAATGGGTACACAAGAGATGTAGCGGGATCTCAGGAAGCTTAATTAAGAATGTAGGATTCACATGCAGCAGCTGTGCTGAAACAGCAAGCAAACAGCCACAGGAAACAAGTACCACCAATCTCTGGGAGGGCCCTGTAGAAACAGTAGACAGCTTCTGCTACCTAGGTGACCGAATTAGCAACGGAGGTGGGTGCTCAGAAAGTACAATAACTAGGGTAAGAACGGGATGGAAGAAGTTTAGGGAACTACTACCACTGCTAGCTGCAAAAGGCTTCTCCCTCAGAATGAAAGGCAGACTGTATGATGCGTGTATCCGAACAGCGATGTTGCATGGTAGTGAGACCTGGGCGCTGAAGGTGGAAGACTTACGTAGATTAGAGAGAAACGAAGCCTGCATGCTCCGATGGATGTGTAACAGTAATATACGTGAACGACAAAGCATAAATGAATTGAGAGAGAGACTGAGCATAAGAGGAATCAAATGCTGCGTGCAGGAGAGGCGGTTACGCTGGTATGGACATGTGATGCGTATGAAGGATGACAGCTGCATAAAAAGGTGCAGAGCACTAGAAGTTGATGGAAACCGCGGAGTGGGGAGACCCAAGATGACTTGGGATGAGGTGATAAAAGCCGACCTTACCCAACTACACCTCTCAAAGTCAATGACACACGACCGTGACTTCTGGCGTCACGCAGTAATACAGGGTACCCGACCTCCCATGGGTACATGCTGAAGCATATAAACAATATGCCCCCCCCCCCCCCACCGCAAGGTGGTCGTGGAGGTGCCACGGCAAAAAAGCACCCAGCCCACACTGTAAAGTGGACGTGTAGGCGCCACGAAAAAGCACCCAGCACTCACTGTAAATGAGGTTGGTGTTAGGAAGGGCATCCAGCTGTAGAAATCAAGCCAGATCAGTTCCTGTATGAGCAAGGCATGGTCAGCCGACCAGACACTGCCCACAACAGGACAACCCGTCTAACCCATGCTAGCGTGGAAGAACGGACGTAAAACGGTGATGATGATGATGATCTAGCGTATTTTCAAACCTTAATTCCTAACGTATTTTCAAACCTCAATCCCTAATTCTAGCGTATCTTCAAAACAAAAAAAACAAAATCCTTTCCTTCTTCCTTCTTCGAAGGCATGGGGCGGTCAAACGCCTAACACACACAACCATCATGCCCCCCCCCCCTCTCTCTCTCTATATATATATATATATGATAGGAATTCACTTCGCCAAATTTCATTGCTAGCTGTCTCTACCCCACGATAATCATGTAACGTAATGTACAGATTTCATTTCTCTTCCTCCACAAATCCTAATTCTAGCGTATTTTAATTCTAATTCTAGCGTATTTTCAAAACAATCCATATTTCGTATCAAGTCCAAATAGCCAATCTATCGCTAAAACAAACTACATTTTTTTGTTTTTATTAATTGTTAAATACAAAAGTTTTTGGTCGTATTGAACAGAACAAATTTTGTATTTTTGTTAATCGCTTGTTAAATGCAAGGACCCCATTCAATCATTACCTTCTATCTAGCTACCCAACACCCCTCCCACCACCATTGCTATTACGTGGACCAATCATAAAACAGAGCCCCCACGCATCACCAGTATTATTACGCGGACCAATCAGAAGCCAGAGGCCTATACTATCGCTTGCCTGGTTGCCTTTCGATATATGATGGATGGATGGACTGCGGAATCCTGGAGAGTGGAGGAGAGAGAGAGAAAAATCTGGACGCTCAAGCGACAATGCCAAAGATAAAGACAAATTCACCTCTTGGACGAGAATGCGAGCACTCATTGTTTCGACCGCGGACGGCTAACATAACCCCATCGCCCCCGCCCCCCACCGCCCCCAACCCCCAAACGCAATCCAAAACTTCAGAGTTGGTACCATAAATGTAGGCACCCTAAAGGGTCGCGCTAACGAGGTTATAGAAATGCTTGAACGTAAGGAGGTCGATGTTTGTTGTATTCAAGAGACCAGGTGGAGGGGTGGGTCTGCTAGGTTCATTGAGGGTAAAAAACGATGTTATAAGCTTTTCTGGGTGGGAAACGACGATGGGCTGGGTGGAGTAGGAATCATGGTAGCAGAAAAGTGGGCAGATAAGATAATAGACGTAAATAGAGTGAACGACAGAATAATTAAAATACGACTTGTCCTCAATAGAACTACGGTGACAGTAATATCTGCGTACGCACCCCAATCCGGACTGCCCGGCACTATAAAAGACAGATTCTATGAGACACTGATGCTAACTACCTCCCAAATATCCGACAGTGACTATATAATTATCGCAGGCGACCTAAATGGTCACGTTGGACAACATTGTGACGGCTACGGCGAAATCCATGGAGGCTATGGGTTTGGTACTAGAAATGAGGAAGGCTCCAGAATCCTGGAATTCTGTGATGCAAATAACCTAACTATCTGTAACACTAACTTCAAAAAACGTGACAATCACCTGATCACCTATAGATCCGGGGAACACACAAGCCAGGTAGATTATATCCTTACCAGAAGACGTGACAGAGTGTCTGTTGTAAACACTAAATCCCTCCCCCATGAAGAATGCACCTCCCAACATAGACTGATAATTAGCGACCTCATAGTCAGGACGAGACGTACTCGACAGCAGAAGAGGACTATCCTCAGGAGAAAAATATGGAAGCTAAAGGACCCCACAGCCAGGAATAAATTTCAAAGCATATTACTTGATGCTTTCGACAGTAAGGAAGAACATTTAGAGTCGGACAATATAGAGGGAGAGTGGGAATTTCTGAAAGCAAACCTGCTGTTGGCGACAGACGAAGTCTGTGGCTGGAGCAGGCCTGTAGGCAGGAGGAGAGTAACATGGTGGTGGAACAGTAAGGTGGAGGGGTCAATTAAGGCCAAAAAGCAGGCTTGGAAAGTATGGCGGGATGGGGGAAGTAGAGAAGACTATCAAGTGGCCAGGAGGGAAGCTAGGAGACAAGTGTACTTAACAAGAAGGGAAGCTGAGGAAAGAAAGTTCAAGCATGTTCTACAACGCGATGACCAAAAACGTGAGGTGTTCAGGATTGCTAGGCAATGCGTCAAGGAAAACCGTGATATTGTCGGGGAGAAGTGTGTACTAAACGACGATGGCACACTTGCCATCACCGACGCTGATAAGAAGGTAGCTTGGAAGTGTCACTATGAAAGGCTACTAAATGAGGAGAATAAATGGGAGAAAGACAGTCTCCCCCATATCGACCCAATAGAGGGACCAGCAGTGTTAGTCGAGGGGAGTATAATAAGTAAGGCAATCAAGGATATGAAGACGGGTAAGGCGGCTGGGCCTTCGGAAATAGTTGCTGAGATGCTGAAGGCATCTGGCACGGTGGGACACACCATGGTCACCCGCATAGTTAACCAAGTCGTACAGAATGGGGTTGTTCCGAAGGACTGGCATAGCAGCATCATCGTTAACTGTTATAAGGGTAAAGGAGACGCCCTAGATAGGAGTAACTATAGAGGCATTAAATTAATCGACCAGGTCATGAAGGTCACGGAAAAAGTAATAGCGCAACTAATCAGAGAGAGAATTGACCTAGATGAAATGCAGTTCGGGTTTGTGTCAGGCAAAAGTACCACAGACGCTCTTTTCATAGTACGACAACTACAGGAGAAGTACCTAGCTAAAGGTAAACCCCTCTACTTAGCTTTTGTCGACTTGGAGAAAGCCTTCGACAGAGTCCCCCGCTCCATTATCTGGTGGGCTCTTAGAAAACTAGGCGTTGACGAATGGCTTGTGAGGGCTATACAAGCCATGTATAAAGAAACAGTCAGCAAGGTTAGAATTAACAACGAATATAGTGAAGAGTTTAGCGTAAAAGTTGGCGTCCATAAGGGCTCTGTTCTCAGCCCACTACTATTTATTATTGCCCTTCAGGCTATAACAGAGGAGTTCAAGACAGGCTGCCCATGGGAACTCCTATACGCAGACGACCTGACACTCATAGCGGAATCAATGGCCGAGCTAGAGAAGAAATTCCAAACATGGAAGCACGGCCTAGAGTCAAAAGGACTTAAAATTAACCTGGCTAAGACCAAAGTACTAGTTTGTAGGAAAGAAAACAAGGCGGCGGTCCCTTCTGGGAAATGGTCGTGCTCGGTGTGTAGGAAAGGCGTAGGTAGCAACTCCATTTTATGTCCTAAATGCAAAGTATGGGTGCATAAAAGATGTAGTGGGATCACAGGTAAGCTAACTAAGAACATAGATTTTACATGTGGCCGGTGCTCTGGTGCAATAAGTAGCAGCAAGTGCCCACAAAATACTAGCTCTTTCAATTGCGCAGAGGGTTCTATAGAAATAGTGGACAGCTTCCGTTACCTGGGCGATAAAATCAGCAGTGGGGGAGGGTGCTCTGAAAGTACTGTAGCTAGAGTCAGAACTGGTTGGAAAAAGTTCAGAGAGCTTATACCACTATTAGCTGCTAAAGGGTTCTCCCTAAAAATGAAAGGCAGGTTGTACGATGCCTGCATACGAACAGCAATGCTGCATGGCAGTGAGACCTGGGCATTGTGTGCAGAGGATATACGCAGACTAGAGAGGAACGAAGCTTGCATGCTCCGCTGGATGTGTAACAGTAATATACGTGAACGGCAAAGCATAAACGAACTAAGGAAAAAATTAGAGATAAGAGGGATCAGATGTTGTTTACTCGAGAGAAGGCTACGTTGGTATGGACACGTGATGCGCATGAAAGTCGATAGCTGTATAACAAAGTGCAGGGCAATAAAGATAGACGGTAGTCACGGAATAGGCAGACCTAGAAAAACCTGGGACGAGCTGATAAACTCCGACATCACACACTTACACCTCTCCAAGACAATGTCACTGGACCGAGACCTTTGGTGGTACTCAGTAACAGAGAAGACCCGCCTTACCTAAATATATAGTAAAACCTACTCCAGCCAGTAGGCATCTCTAACAAAATACACCCCGTCCCACCACCACCACCCCCACCCCATCCACACCACCCCGTTCTATGTAAAGTTATGTTGGTGCCGCGCCATCGAGGCCGAAACAAATGAGATCGTGTAGGTGTCACGACAAAAAAACACACAGTCCACGCTGTAATGTGGCCGTGTAGGCAACACGGTAAAAACCTCCCAGACCCACACTGTAAATGTGGTTGGTGTTAGGAAGGGCATCCAACTGTAGAAAACCTGCCAGACAGTCCTATGCGAGCAAGACAATCACTCTTGCCTCAAGTGGGACTACCCCCGTCCAAACCCATGCAAGCGTGGAACACGGACGTTAAACATTGATGATGATGATGATGATGATGATATGAGAGAGAGAGATGTAAAAAGCAAAAACTATATTCTTAAACATTTTAGATATCAAAATATTAAAACTTCATAAAAATATTCTCTCCTCATAGAAATTTACAGAACCATGCCATCTAAACATAATGTGTTGATTAGCTACCTTGTCTTATACATGGGATTTAGGTTTTTGCCCATTTATCAGACAAAGGGGCAGCATATTGCATTGACTTATACATGAGTATATACATTAAATATTTCGAGTCACTATACTAGTGAATAAATCATTCTTAAAACTTGCCGTAATAGGATTAAAGAATTTAATTATTAATATGATGCAGTCACAGCGCTATTTTGTACTTTTGAAGAATGTCTTGTTAATGTGATTTCATGTGGTACAGGACATTAAGAGATAATTAATTCAAATACTGTTTCATTAGAAATATGGTAATGGAAAAATATTCGAAATTTCTTCCATTAATTCTGAAATTATTATTTCATATTGATTGAAAATTAAGATTTTAGCATGCACAGTGTATTCTAACCAATTAATTGCATCATGGAAGAATCATTTTAACTATTTCTAGAAAACATGAAAGCACCTTAATTTGTCGTCTTCAAATTTTCACTGCAACTCTTTGCAAGCTGGCACAATCCATCTGCGTTGCTGTTATTGCATGTCAGCTTCATTTTATAAAACATTGCATCTCACTTAGGATCTATACTATACTGTGTATATTCAGATTAGTATAGATAAATGGTATCCCTGAAAGTTGTAAGAAGCAACTAAATTAGTTGGCTCCAGAAAAGGCAACAGACGTCAAAAAAACACCATGATGACTATGTTTAGGGCCTGCAAACTGAACTCATGTTTCAGCAGGGAAAATGGCCCTAAATCTTTTGTTGTTGTCACATAAGATCCTTAGTTGGAAAGATGAACCTATATTGTTGTTTTTATCACATAGGATCTACAGTAGGACAGATGAACATTTTTGTATTTCAAAAAACAAAGAGAAAAGGATGTAATTAAATGAGCAAGATGTGGCCCCCTGGCCCTTGCGATAAAGTATCAATATGGTTTTAATGACCTATCCGACCCAGGCCAGCATGGAAAACTGGATATAAAATAGTGATGAATGTTTTAAAAATGTTCACTTTTAATAATTTTATTGTATATATTTCCACTCTCTTATACAATATGAAGTGTTATTTAATAATTGTAATTATGCTTACAATTTCAATTATTTTTAAAAATAGTGAAATAGGTTTTACATTCTGAACAAATAACAAAGAAAATCTATTTAAAAAAAAACAAACCCTCTCTGTCCTGTATCCCCCCTTACTGTTTCCATTAGTTACTGATTACTGTAGTAGTAAGTAGCTTTAGATGTGATAAATGGGTAGGGAAGGTCAACAGTCTTAATGGCCTGTATGTGCTTATTTAACAAACATCAGCAGCATTAAATGACTCTAGCTCTCTCTCTTGCTCTCTATATCTACTATGTAACACACTACCATCATCACATCAACCCTTCACAAAGCTAAGACACATGCTAGCTGCTAGCAGCCAGCTGGGACACAAACCAGATTTTGGGGGCAAAAATATATATAACTGTTCTATAACTCTTAAAGAAAATATAATAACCGTTCCTCTGTAGTATCTTGGTATTAATATCAATTATTTACAAAGAAATCATTCCATAATTTCCAGTCATATATACACACTGTGTATATATATGTTTGTGTGAATTTCCAAAGCATGTAAGTTAATATTTAATTCACTTTGTTGTCCTTCCAGGATGTAGTGGTTTTTATAAACTTATATTTTGTTTTTAGTTATTTGAATGCATAACAATCTGTTTACATGTTTATATATATATATATATATATATATATATATATATATATATATATATATATATATATATATATATATATATATATATATATATTAGAAAGAGTCGAGGCCTGACTCTTTCTAATATAATCACACTACTATCCCAAGTATTGGGTACTCTGTTGAATAATGGTCTAATCCTCATATATATATACATTTTGTATACATATATATGTAATACATCTTTGTGTATGCATGTGTGGCGTGTGTGTGAATGATTAAGTTACATCTGTATAAATATGATTTTGAATAATTTTTGTAAATTTCTAAAAGGAATTTATTCAAATTATGTATAGGTTTCCTATATATATTTTTGTTATAAAAATAACTACTTTGAGTTAGTTTATTTATCTATATTGTTATATAGAAAATGTAATTATGATCACAGTAATGGTGATAGATATAAAGTTCCATAGCTTTTATATTTATAATATTTTGGCTTCATTATTTAATATTTCAAGGCCATACATAACAAGATTTGATAGATATGTTGCATGGAGCTTTTTTCATCCAATGTTTTCTTTGAGTATATATTGGTATATATTTCAGCCTTTGTATACATTCTTTCATTATGTTAAAAATATTAACCCTTTTATTACCAAATTTCTAATGAAAAACAAGAATTTTGAAGGATTTAGTAAAATAACTTTTCCATGTTTGAGCTGGTGTTTGAAACATAACAAAACATTCTTATATACAACTGTTGGAATATTTTTAGATAAATATAAGCACTTTAAAATACAGTCTAGTATCCTAGAACCAAGGGCAGTTTAGCATCAAAAGGATTAAGGTTGGTAAAATATGTCTACTATTTCTACATAACATTATGAAGCAAGTTTTATATTCAAATATGAAACATTTGATCATTAGAACCATGGGTGGTTTCAGATGCTTTAGTATTAGAAAAGTGAATTGAACATCATTAAACTTTTTTGATACTGGACCTCGTTCTATGACATTAAGCTTCTTTTTTTTAAATGCTTATATTTATTTAAAAACCTTCAAATTATGTTCCAAAACTTCAGTTTAACCCTTTCATAACTGCATTAATAATGAAATACACTTTATTTTAATTAATGAAGAATTTCCAGGTATTTACTAAAATTATTATTTCATTATTAAGATAGTAACTGAATGTAAGGTTCTTATATAAAATTATGTTGGAAGATTTTAATTTAAATTAGAAATGGATAGTTTTGTTTCATAGAACCAGAGTTGGTTTTGGCCTGGTTGGTAACTAAAGGGTTAATAACGAGACAGTGAGTTATATTAATCTCTGCAAATTCTTGAATATTTTCATTAAAAACATTATTTTTTCATCAGACACAATTTTAGTTTATTTTAAATTGAGGAATAAAAGTTTAATTTTTTGTTACAATAGCAAAATTGTAGTTGCTGACAGTTTTTTTTCTCTTAAACTAAGTTTGTTTCTGGCTTCTATTTATCCATTTCACCCTTTCATTACCATATTTCTAATGAATTACACTGTATTTAAATTAACTCTTGAAGAATTTTGAGGGCTTTACTAAACCATTATTTCATTATGAAATAGGTCTTATATCAAATTACATTGGAAGATTTGTTTGTTCTATAGAAACAGAAGAGATTTTGGCTGGGTTGACCCTTACATTACCATATTTCTAATGAAAGATATGATTTTCAAATGATTTTGAAAATAAAGAATTTGGAAGGATTTTTAAGCTGGAGTTTGAAATATAATTTAAAGATTCTTACATAGAATTATGATGGAAGGGTTTTTAGATAAATATTGTGGTGATCCACACAATAAATGCACTCAGTACATGCTGTAAAGTGATTGGTGATAGGAAGTGCACTGGGAGAACGTAAGACCATACATTAGCAAGACGATAGATCCCTGGCTTGTCTGGGAGATCAGTAACCACTGCTTCAATACTGACTTGGTCTATGTGTTGGACACATTCTTTGCATTATTTGTTTCAACTCTTGAGTTAAAATTCAACTTTATCTTTCATCCTTCCAAGTCAATAAAATAAAGTACCAGCCAAATACTGGGGTTGATATAATTGATTTTTCCCCTCCACTTCAAAATTATTGGCCTTCTGTCAAAATTAGAAATTATTTTCAACATGTTTAGAAATTTGTGTTTTCATTGCAGGCTTACTTGGGATTAGATATAGCATGTTTTTTCCTTTCTCTAATCTACCTATATTTTTTTTTAAATGTTTATCTTCTGGATCCTTCGCTGCCTTACTGTCATCATCATCACCATCACCAGCATCATCACCACCTCCATCATCACCACCACCTCCATCATCATCACCACCTCCATCATCACCACCACCTCCATCATCATCACCACCTCCATCATCACCACCACCTCCATCATCATCACCACCACCAGCATCATCATCATCATCATCATCACCACCACCACCACCACCATCACCACCACCACCATCATCGGCCTCATCATCACCACCTCCATCACCACCAGCATCATCATCACTACCTCCATCATCACCACCAGCATCACCACCACCACCACCATCGGCCTCATCACCACCACCATCATTTTTTGTATCTGGTTTTTCCCAGCTTGTATGAGTTAGATGAGTCCTCTCCAGTACTGTCTCTCTTGTTTCTTTCCTTTGTCATCTTCTTTATGAGGTTTAGTTTCTTGAGATTGGTTTTCCTACCTCTGCCAAGGTTTTGATCTTCCTCTACCATGGCTTCCTTCTATATGGAACTTTTGCCACTTCTTCACCCAGTAATCAGCATCTATATACTTTACACTTTCAAACCAGTGCCCTAAACCCAACTGCCACATTGTGCGTGTACATGCATGTGTTTGTGTTTATGTATGTTTGTGTGATAGTGTGTTTTTGTTTGTTTGCATATGTTTATGTGTGTGTATATGAGTATTTGAGAAAATCAGTAAATACACATACACACACACACACACACACACACACACACACACACACACACACACACACACCAATCTAGCTTTAGCAAGTAAATATTACATAGTATATCATCATCATCACTGTTGTCATTGTTATCATCACCATTTCTACTATTACTGGTCATCGTCAATATCATCCCCATCATCACCACCACCATCATCACCACCCCATCATCACATTATTGTTGTCACCATTATCATGTCATGATCATGTATGAATAAATAATCTAGAGCAACACCCAAAATACTATAGCTCAATTGCTAAACACACTAACATAATAAATGTGTAGTTATTCTATTAAATATTCAACAAACAAATGAACTATATTTACTTACATAGCTTCCTTTGCCATTTAGCTTAGTGGTTAGAATGATAGGCTTATAATTGTAAGGTCATGAGTTTGATTCCTGGACCAGGTGGCACATTGTGTCCTTGAGCAAGATATTTCATGTTGCCAAGCTGCATCAGCCTTTGCCTTTCCCTTGGGCAATATTATTTTATAGTGAGACGGGACTTACAATGCATGAGCAACTGTCAGTTTTCCACAAAACACTTTGTCCAGGCTTGTGCCTCAGAGAGGCAAACCTATGGTCAGTCAGTTATGAGTGCAGAACCCATGGCCAGTCATGACCAAAGGGTGGGGTGAAGTGGGGTTTTGGGGTTTTCTTTAGCTTCAACATTTCATATAATCTATTCTATTACAGCTATGGAGCTATATCTGTGATTTGAAAGTCAGGAGTCAAACTTGAAAAGCACATTAATCCTTTAGATACCAAACCACCTGAAACTGACCCTTGTTCTGTTATAGAAAGCTGTATGTTTTAAAGTGATTTTATTTATCCAAAAATCTTACATAATTTTATGTAAGAACCTTTCTTAAGTTATGTTCCAAACATCAGCTTATTAATATGGAAGTTTTTGATTTTTTTCAAAATTTCAGAATCCTAGGTAGCATTTTTCATTAGAAATATAGCAACAAAAAGGTTAAGTTCAACCCCCCTCCCCCATTGGTATAGCATCAGTTATAATAAAATAAATTAAACACCACTCTGCCTATGTATTGAGTTTTGTTTCTCCTTTTCTTTTACATACATTCACTAATACACTCATTGTTGCCTGCATTCAATAGACTTTTAGTCAAGGACATTCCAGCTGTGATCATCACATGTTTCCAAGACAATGTCTATAGAACTACATTATCCAATGTGCCCATCATTTTATTTTTATCAAGATAAGATGATTTGAGGTTGTTTTGTCTATTGCTAGCAAGTTAGTGACAATACAGAAGCTCTCTCATTGGTTTGTACACTATATCAGTGGTTCCCAACCTAGGGCTCATGGAATCTTGGGGCTCCACCTAGATAGTACTGGGAATCTGTACTAAGTTCAACATTTCAAGTCCTTTGCGAAAACTATAATATACACACAGAATTGGGTGTCTACTTTTCTCTGAGTAGAAACATTTCTATCTTTTGTTATTCTTAAAGTATAACAATCTGGGAGTTAAGCAATTGTAGTGGGGGGTCCATGGGAAAATACATTTAAGTTAAAGGGGTCCTTGGTAAAAAAAAAGGTTGGGAACCACTGCACTGTATAATGAGTTACACAGTAAAACTATGTGCTGCAAATCTGCCAAACCGTTCCCAACACTGAAAAATTAGGATGTAGTTACCATCTAGTACTTACTTTTGTGGCCTGAATGTGGAAAAGAATTAATAAAAGATGGTTTTATGTTAACCCTTTCATTACCATATTTCTAATAAAAGACACTGTCTATGATTTTCAAATAATTTTGAAACTAGTCGAGAATTTGAAGTGTCTTAATAATATAATCAACTTTCTCATTGATAAACTGTTGTTGTTTAAGGCGGCGAATCGGTAGAATGTCAGACAACGTTCTGAGTTCAATTCCCGTTGAGGTTAGCTTTGCCTTTCATCCTTATGGCGTTGATAAAATAAAGTACCAATAATGCACTAGGGTCAATTTATTTATTCCCCTTCCCCCAAAATTGTTGGCCTTGTGCCTAAATCAGAAATCATTATTAATCCTTTAGCATTTAAACTGGTCGTATCGGGCCAGAATTCTCTCACCTCTTTCTGTTCAAACCTGCCGTAATCAGTTGCTCATACTTATATTAAGGTATTGTTCTCAAAATAAATAATATCAAAATCTTGTAGATTCAATATTATATAAGATAAAGTGTTTACCGGGAAAATACAATAGTAAATATAGAGTAATGTAAATACTAAAGGGTTAAGCTGTTGTTGGAAACACAACTTAACAAAAGTTCTTAGATAAAATTATGGATAGTAGATTTTAGATAAATACATTATAATACTCAGTTATGTATTGTAGAACCAAGGGTGGTTTCAGGTGGTTTGGTATGAAAAGGGTTTAAAAGAAAAGAGCAAAATCAAACTATTTCCCATTACCAGATATTTCTTTATCAATATTTAAAAGATAATTCCATACATTATTGGAAGATTATTTATATTCACCAAACATAAAGTAGAAAGTGATTTTTGTTTTTTTTCCTGTATTTTTTTTTCTCACTCTGAATAGGAAGACTACTCTCTAGGATAAAGATTTAGCTATGCTGTGTATAAGAAGAATTATAATGTGTCTAAGACTAGAGTTCCTGATATGAGCAATTTTCAGTGACAGACTTAATCCATTATCCAGACCCTTGAGTGTTTTTAATAGCATCCTTGATGCTAGTTTTCAAGCCATGTCTCTACTTTGAGGATATCTCCCCCCCTTCCATTCATAGCGGCCATGAAAAGTGTCATAGGCACTGCTCTTTCCGCTTTAACTAAACAGAAAAACAAAACAAAAAAAAGCATGAAATAACTGTGTATCCCAGTTTTTTTAATATATATGCAATAGCTCTGCATGTTGTTAGGAGCAACTAAAAGGGTTGGCACCAGGAAAGGCATCCAGCCATAAAACTATGTAAAAAAATTCCATCTAACCTATGCCAGCATAGAAAATGTGAATGTAAAGATGCTGATAAGCTGTGATGGTGCTTTTGATGTCTGTTCATAGTATCAGTGCTGGTTTGGTGTAAGCTAAGTTGCATGTAGATGATGCCTGAGTGCTGAAAGAAGAGACGTGAAGAGTGGTATCAGCTGTATAGATGTGAAACATTGTCAGAGGTGACAGCATGTTGGTTATTAATGTAAATGGGAGCGATGTGGAATAACCTTTTCATAATTTAATGTAGTAGAACCATTACGAAAGTTCAAACAAGAAATTTTTTTTTATCAAAGTGCACATAAATTTTAATGAAATTATCACAATTAAAAGAAGTAGAAAAAAGAGGAGGGAGAAGAAATGGGGAGGTAGCAAATTCTACAACCTTGGCTGGCAAGTATAGCTTAGCTGTGCCTCATGAACAAGATGGTGAAAGTGTTGCTGTGAACAACAGCCAGTGATACTCACTGCTTCAGCCATTCCACCTCACAAGCTACTTTCCTCAGGTGGAATACTATCATCCTAATTTAAGAGTCACAATCAAACAAAGGAAAATCATGCCTGAAATTTAGTCATCTCCTGTTTCTCAGCTTTATCAATATAACTTAGTATGATTATGAAGAAATTGTTAAAATAATCTTAATCAAATAATTGTTTCTACTTTAGGCACAAGCCAGCAATTGCCCAGTGTATTACTGGTACTTTATTTTATTGACCCCGTAAGGATGAAAGGCAAAGTCAACCTCGGCGGGAGTTGAACTCGGAATGTAAAGGGACGTAACTATGCTGGAAAGCATGGCGTCCAACCCTCTACCGATACTGCCAATCCACCACCATCAAATAATTGTTTCTACTTTTGGCACAAGGCCAGCAATTACCCAGTACATTACTGGTACTTTATTTTATCGACCCCGTAAGGATGAAAGGCAAAGTTAACCTCGGCGGGATTTGAACTCAGACCGTAAAGGGATGTAACTATGCTGGAGGACGTATCAAATAATTGTTTCTACTTTAGGCACAAGGCCAGCAAATACTCAGTGCATTACTGGTACTTTATTTTATCGACCCCGTAAGGATGAAAGGCAAAGTCAACCTCGGCGGGATTTGAACTCAGATCGTAAAGGGACGTAACTATGCTGGAAAGCATGGCGTCCGACCCTCTACTGATACTGCCAATCCGTATCAAATAATGATTTCTAGCTTTCACTCAATGCCACAAATGATATAGGGAGGGGGTGTGCTGATTGAATTGACCCAGAGCTTGACTGGTACTTATTTTATAGACATTGAAAGGTCAAATTTGACAGGCTTTGTCTTTTATATGAATAGCCTACTTCTGGTAAATTCAACCTGTTGCCATGTTTAATACCACCACCTGGCTGTTGGGTGCTATTAGTGGAGCCTATTTTGTTGCAAGTATTCAAATGAGATCTTAGGTTTGAAGATAACTTCCCTCCTTCTGGTCAGCTTTGGAAGCCCTTACCCACTCAAAACTGTATCTGGCTTTATGAAATAAAATCATCCATTTTAAAGGGTTCCTGTTTAAATAAATAAAAAAGTCCAACATAATTTTATATAAAAACATTTTGTTTTATTACAAATACCATCTTAATAAGGGAACAATTAATAATTTTAGTATATTCTTCCAAATTCTTCATTAATTAAAATAGTGTATTTCATTAGAAATTTTTTAACAAAAGGACTAAAAAGTTCATGGGTACTACTATTCCCTGCTAACTGTGATAAAATAAAAAATAAAGAACAAGATCTGAATACAGCTAAGATATTTATCTGGCACTCTTATCATTTCTTGTACCCAACCTCCATGTCTTCTAATAGAAAGGCAGTTGCTTAACTCTAGATTAATTTTTCTGACATAATATTATTTGTATCATTCTAAAATTAATCCGGCCACACAAGCATACAACAAGCACATACTTTAGAATAAACAAGAACAAGATAAACAGCTGGATGCCCTTCCTATCATCAACATTGCCAACCACCTTACAGTATGTACTATGTGCATTTCATCATGGCACAACACTACCATCTTACAGGATGGACAGGGTGCTTTTTATCATGGCACAAAACTAACATCTTTATAATATTTGTTTTATTTAAAAACTTACCAATATCATTTTCTATAAAAACTTTTAAAGAATTTTCAAGAAACCAGCTTAATCCCTTTTAATATCAAGCTACCTGAAATTGGTCCTGGTTCTATAATACTAAATTGTTTAATAAAAATAAAACTTCCATCATAATTTTATGTAAGGATCTTTTTAAAGTTAAGTTCCAGGCACCAGCTTAATATCTCACTGAATTCTTGATTATTTTCAAAATAATTTGAAGACCGTCCCTAGTGTCTTTCATAAGAAATATGGTAGCAATGGTAAAATAATTGTTTCTACTTTTGGCACAAGGCCAGCAATTATCCCAATGAAACAATTTATTACTTTGTTGAATCCACACAAATTCCTTATTTTAAAATTAATGGAGACATAAGGGACCATATTTAATTAAGAAATATGGTCACATCAGCTGAAGTAGAATATTGAACTTATTTGTTTATACCCATTTAAACTAGAAGGAAAAATACCAAAAGTGTAGTGTGTGTGTGTGTGTGTGTGTGTAACTAAATGCTTGAAAACAAGGAAGAGAAAATTTAAGTTTGGTTGGCAGGGGGTGGAGATTCTGGCGCTATTTAAAATCCAAAATAGTAAAGCATTTCGGAGATAAATTCAGCTGGCAGTTAACAAGATGCCTGGTCATTTCTAAAAATATACACCACTCAGTCTTAACCATTTCTAACACACACATACACTCTACTGATTGCATTTAATTCTGTTTGTACTGTAGCTAAAACACATTCTTTTATAGTTTTACTAATTCTCATCAGTGTTATCATTTTTATGTCCGCCTTTCTATGCTGGCATGGGTTGCATAAGACTTTTTGAGGCAACCTTTTACAGCCGGATGCTTGCCTGATGCCAATGCTTTTAGTCACTTTATGCATACAGGGATGCTGTATCTCTATTCTAAAAACTGTGATGATGATGATGGTTTCTGATTTAGGTGCAAAGTCAACACTCTTTTTAGAGGTGGAAGTCAATTATATCAACCCCAGTGCATTACTGGTACTTTATTTTATTGACCTCCATAAAGATGAAAGGCAAAGTTAACCCCAGCAAGATTTGCACACAGAGTGAATCCAAAACTATATGCAGTTGTACATAAAACTCCTTAATCACACAGCCAAACTTGCCTGTACCTTTATCATCATCAACATCATTTTATGTCTGCTTTCTATTTTGTTCATATTCCATATTAGGCAGGGTTTCTATGGCTGGATGCTCTTCCTAATAGTAACTATCTTACATAGTGTATTGGGTGCATTTTTGTGGCATTAGCACAACCAGTTTACAGAGTGACTGGGTGCATTTTATCTTGACACTAATACACTTTAGTGAAGATAAATACAAACAGATTTTGATATCACTAACCATTGAGATGAAATAAAGAAATGGTTATTATTATAACACGTTTTTAAATGGCTTAACTAATTCTTAATGAATCAACATTAATGCTTAGCAACTTGGATCCTGTATTAAGAATATTAGAAACTATATCGACTATTGTCCACATACTTCTCTCCATAAATTCTTCATTGTTCTAGAAGATTACCAACACAACATAGATGCAAGCCTATTTCCTTGTTACAGACAGATTCTAAATTAATCCCATCAATTTGGCCTTCTCCATGACTGTCAACAATGCACAGGGACAGACTTTCAAGCGAGTCGGTGTCTACTTGAATGATCCAGCATTCAGCCATGGGCAACTGTATGTTGCTGCATCTCGAGTGTGCGATCCTGATGGTATAAAATTTGCAATTGATATCACTAACAGAGGAACAACCCTGAATATTGTCTATAATGAAGCTTTGAGCTGATGTATGCTATCAATAAGCGACGTAAATGATTCAGACATTGGTGTCCTTTGATCAGTATTGTGAGTTTTGACAGAGTTATCATTTATGTTCAATGTCATTTAATGTCATTATGAGCAATAAAAACAAACAAGTATTGGTAAAAATTGCTTTCACTGCTATGTTGCGCAATAAATACCAACAAGTATTGGTAGAAATTGCCTTCACTGCTATGAATATTCGACGTAAATGATTCAGACATTGGTGTCCTTTGATCAGTATTGTGAGTTTTGACAGAGTTATCATTTCTGTTCAATGTTATTTATTGTCGATAATGAGCAATAAAAACCAACAAGAATTAGTAGAAATTGCCTTCAAATTTATCGCTTCTGATAGCGGTGGTAATAAAACCTCATCATATGCTGAGTCTGGCAAAAGGTTTAGTGCCTATGGCTGGCCAGGGCTAGAGTAATATTGAAAAACGATTTTATTTTCGAAGTAGAGTTCAAACCAGGCCACCTCTCTGAGTTGAACTCTGGGCAATATTGACTGTCTATTACTCAGTGGCTAAGAGCCTGGAAATTACTGAATACATTTTTGTGTCATATAATTTGTTGTTTTATTATTATAGCTGACCACTTATAGATAAGCATGTTATCCATATCCATATTAATTTGGCATTTGTATAAACCATTTCAAATAAATAGGGACCTTTTTTATATTGACGGACATCTTTTATATTAATTATCTATATCTATATCTACATATAATATAAAATATTGGAACTTCCATCATCTTTTTGAGAAACGTGGAACAACCACGTCTATGCAATGATACACGTTTTACAGTCAGGCAGAAGATGAACCATCTCCTAGAGGTCACTATTCTAGGTGGGAGTACCTAGAATTGTTCATATACTATGCACAAACGGTACAACGAAGAATCTGGTATATCTGGAAGATTTTTTTACTGTTTTTGGTATCACACAGACACCACGGACTCGCCTCATACTGTCACCAGACAAATATCCAATACAGTCATTTTCTATTTTACCTGTTTTCTCTTATCATCTGTTTACTCGGGCGAAACTAGGTACGTCAGCTAGTTTATGTAATTACAATACTGTGAGTAGCATTGTCTTCCACATTGACTCTTAGTTCTCTAATGATTTCTTCATCATCATCATCCTTTGAGAACCATTTCATGTCTAATCATGACACAGATTGCATTTAATTTCTGGAAAATATCGAAACAAAAGGACAGTCATTGTGTAATGTAGTACTGTGACAGATAATGTCCAATACCAATGTTGGATGGTAATTAATTCTTATGTTCTGGCTTCATTTCCAGCTTATTTCTCATCTAGATGATCTACTCTCTGTTATCATTTATATAGCAATATGCATAAATTAAAGTAGATCTTTTTTTTTTTATAAAGTATACTGCTACCAAAGCCATTGCTATCACTGTCACCATCATTGTTGCTACTGCAACCACCACCACCACTATTACCTCCCCACCCAACCACAGCAACCATCATCACCCCTATTGCCGCCACCAGCACTACTACTGCCAACATTGCTACCACCATCATCACTACCACCAATACTATTAATACCACTACTACCACCATCACCACTACTATCACCATCACCACTACTATCACCATCACCACTACTATCACTATCACCACTACAAACCACCACTACCATGGTACTGCTGCTGTGACAGTCATTCATCAAGTCATTGTCATCATTCTAGTTTGCTATCATCATTGTCAGCAGGTGATCATATTAAAAACTACCTATTGTGTGTGTGTGTCTGTGTGTGGAATAATATATATATATATATATATATATATATATATATAAATATAAAAGACGTAAAATAAGAAAATATTTTTTAAAAAAATTTTAAAAAATTTTTTTACTTACTTACTTAAATTTTCACTCCAACTAATTAGTTTCTGCAATGGGATAAAGACAGTTACATAATCCAACTGTCGAGAATTCATTGCGTCATCAGGGAGTCTATTCTCAGCTGAGCCTCCAGGCAATGCGCGGACACTGGCGGCTCATATAAAAATAATACTTCGGTAGAAAGAACAGCTAGGCGAGGACTGGATTCTATGTACTGAAATTCTCACTGCTTCCAGTCAAATGACCGATTCTAAAGAATCAATCACGTGACATAGAGGCTAGTTAGAAAGAATGGGATGGTAAGATGACTGACGCCTACTAACACCCCAAAAAAAATTTTGAAGTGGTTTTGGCAGGTTTGCTCGACAAATCAGTGATTTGGAGATAAATATAGATAATTTAATATTTCAACTAACATAGACGCACAGATGTACGTCCATGCCAGCAAATACACAGGTTATGTCATAGTACCTAGGTGGTTCAATGCAGGAGGGTGCAGAACAATAATATAAAAGACGTAAAATAAGAAAATATTTTTTAAAAAAATTTTAAAAAAATTTTTTACTTACTTACTTAAATTTTCACTCCAACTAATTAGTTTCTGCAATGGGATAAAGACAGTTACATAATCCAACTGTCGAGAATTCATTGCGTCATCAGGGAGTCTATTCTCAGCTGAGCCTCCAGGCAATGCGCGGACACTGGCGGCTCATATAAAAATAATACTTCGGTAGAAAGAACAGCTAGGCGAGGACTGGATTCTATGTACTGAAATTCTCACTGCTTCCAGTCAAATGACCGATTCTAAAGAATCAATCACGTGACATAGAGGCTAGTTAGAAGGAATGGGATGGTAAGATGACTGACGCCTACTAACACCCCAAAAAAAATTTTGAAGTGGTTTTGGCAGGTTTGCTCGACAAATCAGTGATTTGGAGATAAATATAGATAATTTAATATATCAACTAACATAGACGCACAGATGTACGTCCATGCCAGCAAATACACAGGTTATGTCATAGTACCTAGGTGGTTCAATGCAGGAGGGTGCAGAACAATAATATAAGACGTAAAATAAGAAAATATTTTTTTAAAAAATTTTTAAAAAATTTTTTTACTTACTTACTTAAATTTTCACTCCAACTAATTAGTTTCTGCAATGGGATAAAGACAGTTACATAATCCAACTGTCGAGAATTCATTGCGTCATCAGGGAGTCTATTCTCAGCTGAGCCTCCAGGCAATGCGCGGACACTGGCGGCTCATATAAAAATAATACTTCGGTAGAAAGAACAGCTAGGCGAGGACTGGATTCTATGTACTGAAATTCTCACTGCTTCCAGTCAAATGACCGATTCTAAAGAATCAATCACGTGACATAGAGGCTAGTTAGAAGGAATGGGATGGTAAGATGACTGACGCCTACTAACACCCCAAAAAAAATTTTGTGCGTCTATGTTAGTTGATATATTAAATTATCTATATATATAAATATATATATATATATATATATATATAAACTTCAGGAAAAAAACCCAGAAAAATCTAGTGAGTCATAGACTATCACGTCATATCCCTCACACTTAGCCACCACTTCATCACTATGATTACTACTATCACCACTACCATTACTACTATCACCACTACCATTACTACTACCACCACTACCATTACTACTACCATCACCACTTATGTCAATCCATATAGAATTGCAGATGTCAATTCAGATGACATGAAACACAACAAAAATGTGAGAAAGAATACTCACTTATCAATTAATGATATAGCCTAGCTGGTGTGGGAGAACATCCTCTGGAATGCATAACCCCATGTTCAAAACACCTAGTGGTTTGAGAGGGCAGAATGAAAAAAGCATTACCCTAGTGGATAGTAAGGGAGATATGTTGAAATAGCCATTCCAACTGGGGTTTCTCTCATGTAGGATGCCAACTCTGTCACAATAACAAGGAGGTGGTACAAAGACCAAGAATATTAGAAGTCTCTGCCGCTGCAAGTTCAATGACAAATGTATTGGAAAGTAGCTGATATTTGATAAGCTTGTGATCTTCAGCTTGTCAGGCAGTGGAGCCTGGTTATGTTGCCGAAAGCACCAAGCTGCCATGTTGCACCCTAGATGAGGGGCTTACCAATGTGGAACAGAAAGATTGTGATGCCATCTGGCCTTTTGCCATCCCTTCAATCCAACCTCACTGCCTTGAGCTGTAAAGGTAAGCAGTGTCCAAGACCTGCTTTCTGATCTCATTGAGAGCAGCATGACAGTGGGTAAAGGTGAAAGCATCCACTGTGAATTCACAGTAGCATTTGTATTGCTTGTAGATCTGGCGACCATGCCGTAGGGAACACTGATTGAGACAGTTGTAGTCTAGTTGATAGCATTGGGGTTTGGAAACAGTGGAAACATGCCAGATGGTGCTGGTCAAGCAGGTGCTTTCTGAAGCCTTATTGTACTGGATTGCATCCCATTTGCATTGGGGGATTGGATGTCCACAGAGTGGAGGCCTGGCTGCTTCCAGGTCATCTAGGCCACTTTGCGTTCCCTGATCACAGTAGGTTCTGATTTGTTGTAGACAACCTTGTTAATGAGTATACAACAGAAGGTCACCTATGAAAAAATGCTGACAATATCAACGTGACCGAAGACTGGAGACCAAGGCCACTGCATCTGATGTGTAAGGTCGCCTGTTGCCAGCCAGTGTTATTGGATGTTGTATATCTCCTTAGCATGGATTTTATGATTTAGTGCTGTGCAAACATGAACAAAAAAAAAAAAAGATGACATACACACAATTATGTACACATTCACATTGACCACGTGAAAGATAATAGAGGATTCTCGTTACCTGAGATGGTGTGGTTTATATTTCTCTGAGAAATAACATCAGATCCAATATTTTTTTTCTTTTTTTTTCTGTGAATGAAATTACATGAAACCACTATGAGAATTAATAATTAATAATTAAGCTATGACGATGATGATGAATATCATCATCATCACTGTCATACATCTGTTTTCCCTCTTAGTAAATATTTATTACTAATAATTAGTGATATTTAATAAATCAAAGAATGTTCTTTTTTTTGTACTTTTATTGATTATCTATATAGACTAACAAAGTTCTTAAAAGTTCTAAAATTGAAGAATTGAGACTATTTAAGGATCTTTGGATTCTGAAATGAATTATGAATAGTAATTGGTGAAGAAGTTTGCTTTGCAACTACATGGTTTCAGTTTCAATCCTACTACATAACACCTTAGGCAAATATCTTCTATTATTATAGCCTTGGGATAACCATCATCATCATCATTTTTACATCCGTTTTTCCACACTTGCATGGGTTGGGAGGGTCCTTCTCAGCATGGTGTCTCTCCACATGTTGCATTCCTTCGTCATCTCTTCTGCCTGTCTTAGCGGTTTGAGGTCAGCTCTCTCAACCTCTGCACAGGTCTTTCTTGGTCTGCCTCTACAACGGCCTTCTTCCACTGGCATTTATTCACCCAACGATCATTGCCCATGTACATCACATGTCCATACCAATGCAGTCTTCTATCCTGCACACCACCCCAGATTCCTTTTAACCCCAGCTTCTCCTATAGCTCATCCAAACTCCGACTTTTTCTCACATTTACGTTCCATATCCAATGGAATATACACATGTCCTCTGCAGTCACAGCCCATGTTTCACTACTATGCAGCATCACACTTCATACACAGGTGTTATACAGTCGTCCTTGTAACCAATGCCTTGTAATTAAAATCTGTACAGAAACTAATCAGATACTGTGTGTGTGATATTATTTGGGCAGCTGGTGAGATTATGTCCCTGCATAAACAATGTTCTGCAATTTAGCAATTCACCAAAGATTGGAAAGGGGTACCTTAATTATTTTGAAGTATCTCTACTTGAAAACAATTATGGGTTCATATCAGGAAGAACATCTGGCCTTGGCATACTGCTTCAGAAAACGTTGTATAACCCATGCTAGCATGTATAACAGATTTAAGATCATTAATTAATGGTTTAAGGCCGGTGGATTGGCAGTATCGGTAGAGGGTCGGACGCCATGCTTTGTAGCATAGTTACGTCCCTTTACGATCTGAGTTCAAATCCCGCGGAGGTTGACTTTGCCTTTCATCCTTACGGGGTCGATAAAATAAAGTACCAGTAATGCACTGGGTAATTGCTGGCCTTGTGCCTAAAGTAGAAACAATTAATTAATGGATTAAATGAATACAACGATATGAAATATTTGACTGTTATGTCTCAGAGTATTTGTTTATTTGCTTTTGCTATGGCAACTCTAATGTCACTTGGTCATAGACACAGTTCTGTCAACTATAATTTATATATAGTCTTAATGATGAAAAATCTGTTTCATAGCCAATGTAAATGTTTGATTATATTGATCATGCTGCAAAATGAAGGATGAAATTACATGAGTTAATGCTGATGCCAGAATAAAATGCACCCAGTGCATTCTGTAGAGTGTGGGAACAAATGTGAAGTGCAGTCACCTTAGCCCATCTGAAAATTACAATAGCTCTAAATAAGTACTGACATGGTCTGTGCTCTCCTATCCAACCTTTGCTAGTAGGGAAAACAGATGTTAAATAATTATTTCCCTTTAGGCACATGGCCTGCAATTTGAAGGGCAGGGGGTAAGTTGATTAAATCAACCCCAGTGCATTACTGTTACTTTATTTTATCGACCCTGTAAGGATGAAAGGCAAAGCTAACCTCAATGGGATTTGAACTCAAACCATAAAGGGCAGAAACTCTATGCCGCAAAGTATGTTGTCCGACGCTCTACTGATTCTGCTAATCCACCATGTTAAATAATGAGGATGACCACTTCCATTGCTATTGTATTAACAATACAGCACTGTTTTATTGTGAATGTGTAGGGTTTAGAGGTTAAGGTTTTCAGTTCACAATTGTATGGTTATTGATTCCCAGTAGTGCATTGTGTCCTTGAAAAAGACACTTTATTTCACATTCCTTCAGTCCACTCAGCCAGAAAAAAATATAATTTAAGGAGCCAGTCTTGTTACACCTCCCTGAGAACTAACTATGTTAAGGGTGCATGTGTTTGTAGAATGCTCAGCCACTTGCATTTTAATTTCATAAATAGGATGTTCCATTGTTCAAACAACTGGAATACTACACACACACACAGTTTTATTTAAATAACATTTATACCTGATTAATGGATTTTTGCTCAAAAAAATTATCTCCACAGTTTCCTACTTCACATCTCTAATTAATATAGCTATACATGTGACATTTTAATTGGTTTAGCATCAAGAAATAATTGTTTAATTAATTACATATCTTTAACTAATAAACATTGTTATCATTTTACATCTACTTTCCATGCTGATGTGGGTTGGACAGATTGTTACAGTTTGAATGAGTTATTTAAAATTACTGTCCTCCTCATTCATGCATTTTATTTTAACATGATTTTTATGGCTGGATGCCCTTCCTAAAACCAACCACTTGGGTGCATTTTAAACAGTGCCGTTCCCTCCCTAACTTTTTCCACCTTTGTGGGTACTCATGGGTTCCAAATAATAGGGGTTGGGGGTTGGAATAGCTAGTAGTTTCTCAACTTGATACATGAAAATGATTTTTTATGTTGTTTAAATTTGTATGTATTTATGTATGTTTGTATATATCTCTCTAACTTATCTTTTATTTCTAATTCTATCTTCTGATAAAGAAGTAGTGTCTGAAACGTTAAGACTCTTTTAATGCTATTTCAAGTGTTATATTTCTTCAATGTACTGTGTTGTTTGCTTTGTTATTTCTGCCTAACAAATTTCACTCACAAGGCATTGATATTGGTCAGGTTACCATGTAGTGGGACTGAACCTGAAACAAGTTGTGAAGCAAGCCCCTTAACTATACACCCATGCCTGTGCCCTTGTTCACTTTTTATCTGTTTTACAGTATATATTGGAAAAAGTAAATGAATATTGAATGATTTCCTGTTAAAAACTGATTCTGCTAAAAGGAATTCAGTGTTCTGTGTTTAATTCATGACAAGCCCACTGGTTGAAAGTCAAGGCAAAGATATTGTGTCAGTAGGGAGGTTGGAGGTGATGGTATGTGACACATTGTCTCAACTGTGACTATGCCTCTCATGTACTCCCTTCTCTAGAGTATACCCATAGTTCTAGGGCTCACTCACTACTCTGAAAAGCATGACACATTTTAAAGAATGAATGAATGTTATAATTTCTTTCACCCCTCCTTTTTGCCCCCTTTTTATCACAGTTCTATCACTAATATATTTGATATTCATGACTGCCTCTTGCTGTTGCAGTGACTGACTGCTAAATTATTTTCCCTTTCCCCCACTGAAAAAATTTTGAACTTGAAATTAGTTTTGTATATTAGGAGAGAGACAGATAAGCGTAACTGTTGAAGAATTAATTATATTATATTATATTATATTATATTTCACAAAATTATTCTCTCTCTCTTGAAAAAAATTTTGACTCTCATTTGATAATGAATTTTATAAGTTTTGATATTAATCCCAGGATGTATGCAACATTGCTTCGAGGTAGGTTTTTGTTTTTTGTTACATCAGTAATCTACCGGCTGGCTATTCAAAGTTTGTTGGGTATCATTAATAATGGATCTTCTTTAATCCTTTTGTTACCATATTTTTAATGAAAAATACTGCCTATGATATTCGAAGGATTTTGAAATACTGCTTATGGTTTTTAAATCAATTTGAAAAAAATCCAGAATTTAAATGGATTTAGTAATGTAACTTTCTTTTCGAACATAATTTAAAGTTCTTACATAGAATTATGATGTAAAGTTTTTAGATAAATATAAATACTTTAAAATAAGCAATCTTGTACCTCACCCTCAATATCTGCAGCAGTAATGCTGTGAGTGTTTTAGGTTATCTCAAAAATATTTAAAAGGCAACACCAGCACTCTTTCTTGTATATAATTGAGGGAGAGTGCATTTCTTTGTTAATTATATATGTATTTGTAATAAATCTATTATTTAAAAGATTTACTTTAACTCTTTCATTACCATATTTCTAATGAAAGCTGCTTCTTATGATACAGTAATGTAATGAAAACTTACATAATTATCTCATATAATATTGAATCTATGAGATTTTGATATTATTTATTTTGACAACAATACCTTAATATCAGTTTGAACAGAAAGCGGTGAGAGAATTCTGGCCGGATACGGTCGGTTTAATTGCTAAAGGGTAAATCCATCACCCAATTTAACACTTTTGATACCAAACTGACTATAACCATACAGATCTATTTATTTTAAAGTGTTTATATTTATTTAAAAGCCTTCCTCGGCAATTTTTATGTAAAATGCTTAATAATGAGAAAGGTATTTTACTAAATCCCTCAAATATTTCAGAATTATGTGAAGCATTTTTGTCCTTCCTGAGTTCAAATCCCGCCGACGTTAACTTTGCCTTTCATCCTTATGGGGTCGATAAAATAAAGTAATGCACTGGGTAATTGCTGGCCTTGTGCCAAAAGTAGAAACAATTAAAATTATAGTATCAAAAGGGTTAACACCACAACCTGGCCCATACTCTCAGGTCTCGAATAATGACCCTCTCCCCCAAACAACACCACCACCACTTATTAAGTTTTCAGACACCTCTCCCTTCCGTTCTTTTCCAAACCCTTCGCTTATTAAATTTTGCTAATCTATCTCTCTCCAGCAAAATTTTATTTTATGTGGTAGCATTCCTGCAACAATTTTCTTTATACATTAAAAAACATTATATATGAAAAAAAAAATTCATTACTAGAACTCCCATGTGTTATAAAACAAATAGAATGGGTTGGGGGTCTCAATATGTAAACTAAACAACTAATTCTGGTTTTTAAAAAAATCAAGGGAGTCAACCTAGAAAAAATTATCGATTTTTTTTTTTTTTTTTTTTTTTTTTTTCCCCCCACCCCTTCCCTCCAATCGCACTTCTTCCACCCATCACTATTTCTGACTTGAGAGTAGGTGTCTTTAGTAGTGTCCACTCTGTTGTAAATGCATGAAATAGATCTCTGGTTTGAAGATACCTTATTACCTCTTCCCATTAGTTATAGAGGCACTGTAAGGTTATGGGCACTGTTCTTTCTTGTGTAACTAAACGCTAGAAACATTTTAATATTATATGGGGTTTAAATTCATTTTATATATAAAGTCACTTAAATACTTCATTCTGCTTAGATAATTGAAAATATATTTTTTTAAATATACTGACCTAAGATCATATATGTATGTGTGTATGTGTGCATGCAGGTGTGTGTGTGTGTGTGTGTGTGTATATATATATATATATATATATATATATATATATATATATATACTACTATTATATATCTAGTCCTTATTTGTTTTTTTACATAAGAAAGCCAAAATAAGAAAATTATGGAAATATATAGAGCATACTTGCAATTTACTTAATCGTTTCTGTATGTGAGTAAATAATTTGATAAGAAATAGATAAAATAAATTGTGGTATTATAGATATAAAATGAGACAGGATTCTTGGAGGAAAAAACAGTGTGTTGCTATTATGTCTAATTTAAACCAGCATAGGGAAAAATACATAATGATGGTTTGGGGATATTTAAAATATAGGTAATGAAATTTTAAACTACTCATTTTAGTTTGTCATGTATCATTTAATATATATCTATATATGTTATGTGTTAAGTATTTTCATAGAAAATGTAAAGAAAAGAAGAGTGCTCTATAGTACAGAGCTATTTAATTACATAATAAACATCACAATATAATTATTCCATTACCAAAGGTTTCAGGAAACTAGACGATCCTTACAGAAACGTCCAGCTCATTCATCAGATGAAATAGTTATGCAAATAATAATATATATATATATATCATCATTTCATTTTACGTCCGCTTTTTCCCTGCAAGGGTGAGGCGGGAACTGATTCTGGCTTGATTTCTACAGCTGGATGCCCTTCCTAACACCAACCTCATTTACAGTGAGTGCTGGATGCTTTTTTGCCGTGGCACCTCCACAACCACTTTGCAGTGGAATGATATGGACCCCAGTCCCTATCATCTCATTTCTACAGCTGAGTAAACTGGAGCAATGTGAAATAAAGTGTCTTGCTGAAGGAAACAACACATCACCCGGTCTGAGAATTGAACTCACAACCTTTCGATTGCAAGGCCAATGCTCTAACCACTAAGCCATGTGCCTCTCTCTCTCTCTCTCTCTCTCTCTCTCTCTCTCTCTCTCTCTCTCTCTCTCTCTCTCTCTCTCTCTCTCTATATATATATATCACATACATAAATGCACAAACAAAAATCTATAGTTCTGGTCTTTCATTACTCACAGACACACGCACACATACAGGGCGACTCAAAAATGAAACTGGTCCCATTTTTATTTTTGTCTACAATCAGGGCTCTGTTGAGCCCACATAAAATCAGTCTCCAAAGTTATTTTACATCCATTTTTGCAACTCATTGGAGGTATGATGACTTGCTATGCCTTGCTGGAACCAGAACTTATTCATAAGAGATAAGTACATAGCCTGTAGCTCCTTTTTGAAGTCTCCCAGGACCTCCTCATTGTGTACCTTTGTGGCTGTAACAGTGACATCATATTCCTCGAAGAAGAATAGGGCAATCAACCCGCTCTCAGAAATGGCTGCCCAGATAGTACATTTAGCTGAATGGAGAGGTTTCCCAGCCATTTTAATGGGTTTCTCTGACCCCAGAACACATAGATCTTAGTTGATTTTCCCCTCTAAATGAAAGTGGGTTTCATCAGAGGTCCACTGCAGATTCAGAAAATTGGGGTTG
Organism: Eledone cirrhosa; assembly: GCA_964016885.1. Lineage (NCBI taxonomy): Eukaryota > Metazoa > Mollusca > Cephalopoda > Octopoda > Eledonidae > Eledone > Eledone cirrhosa. Next base: position 293,303,150 of record OZ024742.1, read on the forward strand.
TTTTCCATTTTCTTCAGCATTTTCACAGCCATAGCCTTTCTCTTGATCTTATCAGCTACAGTAAACTTTTGTTTAGTCTGTAGGGGTACCTCTTTGACAACCCTTCTGCAAGTTTCTGTGGAGAGACCCAAGGAATGGCTTCTACACAGTGTTCGTTTTGGGCTCTGTTCAACAGACTCTCGGCCTGTCAATAACTTTATATGTACACTTCCTGGGTCTTCCAGAGTGGGTAGGACGGTCCTCAGACATTCTATTAAGGTTCTCCACAGTCCCATAGGTTTCAAACTTCTTCACCCAGTTTTGTATATTAGTTTTGAAGGAATTTGTCCATTAAAAAAAAAAGCATAATATTACTCCTGGATCTGCTTGTATGAGCCACACTTATAGTAGTGTTTCTCACAGAAAATCTTGTGCTGGAGCTCTCATTGAAGTCTTGCCTTCTCAGACGTATCTGCCATGTCCTGAAATTTAAGGTTAAAAAATGAATATACAATGATAAAACATGCACAGGGTATGTCACGTTCTGAGGCTTGACAGGTCAGATGACTGTGTCTTGCTCATATATTCCATTCTGGCATGGTTTCTATGGGCATTTTAAGCCTGGCAGAGCCCATCCTTCTTCAGGCCTGAGTACAGCAGATTTCTTCCTGTGAGAGGAAGAATCAACCCCAGTACATTTTTTTTTTCTTGACTTCAAAAGGATGAAAGGCAAAAATAAAGTATAGCCTAGCATCAGGAAGGCCATCCACTCATTGAAAAACTGCTTCAAAAAGTCTTGTTTGACCTATGCCAGCATGGGAAAGTGGACACAAAAATGAAATAATAATAACGATGATAATAATAATTTTATGTTAATTTCTGAGATGTTTTAAAAAAGCTATTTAGCAGAAATCTGATTATTTTTCTATCATATTTGGGAAGGATGTAATAAGATCTAATTCTCCTTGTATCTCATGATGGCTCATTCTGATCATGAGAGATAAGAGAGATGGCTAGGCTGGGTAAGTAGGTAGGCTGAATGATGTTGGTGTCATTTTATGTAAAGTTTTAAATATGTAGAGGTTAATGTTTGGGTGGTGATGGGAGGGGGAGAGACTGATGACAGGATTAGGTTGTATCAAACTGGAGCAGTCATCTGCATGACAAGAAGGGGTGAAGAGGTGTTGGGGTGATGTTCACTTGCAGGGTTTAAGAAGACATGCAGATATATGTGGAATGTACTCTCTCTTACACACGCATGGAAATGCTTACACACATACACACACATAAATGCTCAGATGTGTGTGCACACATGCTCAAACACACAGAAAGGCTCACGTGTGTGCGTACACATGGACAAACACACACACGTGGGTGTTGAAAAGTGGAGAATTAAGTAAAACAAACTATTTGAAAGGGGTGCTTGATACAAGTAGCAGGTGTTTGGAAAGAAACTAATTTGTTTTACAGATACTTTTTTAAATGCCCCCCCCCCCCCCCCCCCCCCTTATTGTCATCATCATCATCATCATCATCATCATCATCATCTTAACCAATCAATTAATGAATTAATTCTGTTTTCTTACTAATAAATGCTTTGTGAAGATTTTAGTGGATTAAAATGTGTTAACTTGACAGTTGTTATGGCATTTTATTAAATGCCTCGACATTTGTTCTGGTTCTTTGAGTTCAAATACAGCTGAAACCAACTTTGCCTTTTATCCTTTTTGAAGTCGATAAATAAAATGCCAGTCCAGAGGCAGTGGTTTGGTGTGTCGTATGTGATGTTTTGTGATATCTGTTCTGGCCTTGTGTATTCTGAATTCCAATTCCACCTTCTGTCGCTAGGAAAGCAGTGATGCTTCTGCCAAGTGTTGTGATTAGCAGCACGTGTTTTTAAGAAAGATATTTCATTTATCATTGCTCTTCAGGATTTGACTGGGACCTCTATCATTGAAACATCCAAGAAACCTCACCAACTGCTTTACAGTGTGTACTGGGTGCATTTTATCATGGCACCAACATTAGAGGTTATGCTTTGCATAAAGTACCAGGCCATGGTGGTGAATTAGTGGAAATGTTAGAGCATCAGATAGAATTCCTTGAGATGTCCAATCTAGCATTTGCTATTCTGAGTTTAAATTTCACCTAAGGTTTAAATCCCACCGATGGTCAAGGCTAATCCTCCAACCCTGAGATTACAACTGTTTATGAAAGATAGAATTGGTGAAAGAGGATTGTGACCAGCTACTACAGTCAAATGACAATGACGATGATGGGCTTTTTTTTTAGTTCAGATTCTGCCCAGGGATTAATTTCAAATACCACTGATGACCTGGGCAAATCATCTGACCATAGCACCATAACTAGTTAGGGTGGAGGAGGATTGTGTTTATCTGCTATTGTAGTTGAACAATGATGGTGATGATGGAGGAGGGGTATTGTGGCTGTCTATTATTCCAGTTGAATGATGATGATGGTGCAAAATCATTTGAATTAAAAATCAGACGATACTTACAATTGCTGGTCTTTCCTTATATATGTTTTTCATATACAATTATTAGAGATCAGCTAAATCTATGTATGTTATAAATATTGATGTATTTTATTAATGTCATATTGAGGAAATAATTACTGCAACACAGTAATTATGTATAAAAACACAGAATATGTGGATAAAAACAAATTAGCTTATGGCCTAATGTATTTGGATATTTGAATAACAAATCTGAAATTATATACTTTTTGTTCTGTTATTGGATTCAGTCATTGGATTGCAGCCTTGCTGGAGCAGCGTGCTTGCATGAATTGTTTGGACATGACATTTGTGGCGGGTTTTCTGTAGCTGGATGTCTTTCCTGATGCTAGCATACATGCCAATACTAGAGAAGCTATCGTGCCATTGACATAACTAAAGAGTCCTCCCAACCCTTTTTGGCATGGTTTTTACAGTAGGCTGTCCTTCCTATTGTCAGCCACCTTACAGGTTTTACTGGGTGCATTTTTCATGACACCAGAATTAGAAAGGTTGTCAATGACTCAAATGAAGAACTTTCTCTACTCTATGGTTGAGAAGGAGGATAAGTATCGTGTTATATGTGTATGACAAGTGTGGTGGTATTTGACAGGGTGATAAGGAGGAGGGAAGAGGTGACTCCTGATGGGGGGGGGGGGGGGGGTAGAAAGGATTTGAACCCACAACCTTATAATTGTGAGTTCAGCACATTAACCACTAGGTCAACACATTCATATTTTACTTTGTTTGACACCTTAGATGATACATGTGAGCTTCATGTCTATTCATGCAAGCAATGAATTAATGTCATTAATGAATTTCTAAACATGATTTGTCATTTAAAACATCTTCAAAATCGGTGATATTTTCAGATCCTTCGGTTCTTCCAGTTTCATCAAGTAGGAGGATTTGTTGTGTTGTTTTCCAAAGTAGTTTATGGTATAAATAGTTGAAAATGTTACTTGGAAATGTTACTTCTAATGAGTTCACAAACAATAGAAATACTTTAAGAATTAAAAAAATATATATAAACACAAAACTGTTTTCTACCTATATTTGATGTTGTTATTATATTTTGTTGCAAAGTTGTATATTCATACAATGTGAGATGAAGTGTTTATAATCCTGGATGCCCTTTCTACTAACCAATCAACTGTAAAGTAGAAATGTTGCCATGGTAATAGTTACAAAACCTAACACAGACCTAGGAATGTATTTTATCTATGAACATTGCACAAGTGAAGGCATGTTGCGCAATGTTTTGGGTGCTGGACTCATTGCATGTTCAATTCCTGGACCGGGCACTGTATTGTGTTTTTGAGCAAGATGCTTTATTTTCTGTTGCTTTTCACAATAAGACTGGGACCCTATGAGAACCACTCTCATAGGAAGCCAACTAAACTTACATAGGCGTTAGTTGTAAATTTCATCCCCCACCCCCACCACTACCAATATTATGTCTGTGTACTTAAACAAGAACTACCTTCTTAATCCTTAACATCCTGTAATTATTTAGAAAATATCTAAAATCAAATTTGTTAATTCAAATATTTACAGTATCTTTAATACTGAACAGATTGTTCTGAAACTTTGCATTATTGGAATAAATGTCATGCAGTAATAGTGCTGTTTAGTAGTTATAAAGAATTTCTTGCTAATGCGTTTTCATGTTTACAGTATGTTTGGAGTTAATAAGCAATCTAAATACAATGTTTATTTACAATAATTAGAAATTATTCATTTGTAATGTAATGGACGTTAAACGAAGATGATGATGATGAATGTGACTCAATAACTGAAAGTAACATCCAGTTATTAAAATATTTATATTCTCAAACATACACATAACTAAAATTGGAAGTAAAGCAACATCCCTCCCATTCTAACAAAGATAAAAATGTGTATAAAACAGTTTTGAAATGAAACGCATTCTAATTTCATAAACAAAAAGATAAGACAGCATATATATATATATATATATATATATATATAAATGAAAGGTATAGAAAACATTGTAGCAAAAGCCAACAGTATTCCATAATATATATATATATATATAAAAAACATGAGAAGAAAGAAGAATACTGCGTGGTTGTACACGGGTTACATATGATAAAATTAGTCCTTCGTCAGTGATTTGCCAACCATCATTGTCACTGGTTTCAGCCATTAGACTGCGGCCCTTCTCAGATACTGACTTGATTTAGTTAACAAAATCGACACCAGTATGTATTTTCTCAGCTCTGGGTCTCATTTTATTGATCCCTCATACATTCCAATCTGGCATGTTTTCTATGGTTGTATGTCCTTTCTAATGGCAATCACTTCACAGTATGTACTGGGTGCACTTTATCATGACACTGGCACTACTACCTGACATGGTAGACTGGGTGCCTTTTATCGTGACACTAGCTCTACCACTTTTCAACACTAGGGTGCTCATTGTGTCCTCAGTCTGTGATGAGAGGAGTGGGTGAGTGGAAGAACCTTTATGCCCAAGACGCCAGCTTAATAATAAGAAAGATAGTTCTAGTACTAAATCTCTCTGAATTTTTGATTATTTTCAAAATTATTTGAAAATTATAGGCAGTATCTTTTCTTAGAAATAGGTAATGAAAGGGTTAAACTTATCTTTCTCTGTCAGGAAAGTCACAAATTATTTTACCTGGCACTCAACCATCTTAGTAATATATATATTTTTTATTTTACATTACTTTAGCTCTATTTTCATTACAATGATGTTAAAATAACGATGTTTTATAATAATAGATAACTTATCATAAAAAAAAAACTATTTCACATCATAAGATGCAGCCAGTAAAAAGAATCTGCTGTTAACACTTCAACACATCAAACCTGTATAAAAATCATATACTTAAGAGAGAATCTATTACATTCATTCCCCGTGCTTTAAATATTTTACATTTATGAGAAAATTTCTCACTTCATGACTCCTAACACTTCAGAAATCAATACACCCTCCTACCGATTCCACCACAACTATCTCACATATGTTCTATTCTGAAAAACCTTAGAGAAAGTAAAAATATTTCTATCTTCTGTATATCAGTATAACCAACATTTTTATGCATGCATCTGTTTATAGCAACTTTTCACACAGGATTTTAATATTCAGTTTAAGATGTTGCTATTTAACTTTTAAGGTCCTGTACCACATGAAATTATACTAGAAATACATTCTGACTTTATGGAAATCATAGCAGTAATATGTTCTACATGATGAATGTGTGTGTTGTGTGCATATATATATCTCTTTAGCATTTACATTATTCTATATTTACTATTATATTTTCACGGTAAACACTTTATCTTATATAATTATCTCACATAATATCGAATCTACAAGATTTTGATGTTATTTATTTTAAGAACAATACCTTATCAGTATCAGCAGCCAGTTATGGCCGGTTTGAACAGAAAGAGGTAAGATAATTCAGGCCAAATATGGCTAGTTTAAATGCTATATTGTGCACATGGTTGCAGGCATGACTGTGTGGTTAAGAAGTTTGCTTTGTAACCACATAATTTAAGGTTTTAGGCCATTCCATGAGTTGGTTGAGTATCTTGTCCTATAGTCTTTAAATGATCAATGCCTTGTGAGTGAAATTTGGTAGATGGAAACAGCATAGAAGCCTGTCGAGTGTGTGTATGTGCATGTGCTTGTGTGTGCACGCGCGCGCGTTCACATTGAAGTCCATTCAGCTGTAGAAACCATGTCAAAATATGGAACGTAAGGTTCTCCAGTGTGTCTAGTCTCAAACTGTGACAACCCATCCAACCCATGCTAGCATGGAAAATGGACATAAAATGATGATGATGTACATAATGTAAGCAACACCTGCTATTGTTTTTTGTGTGTTGTATATATATATATATATATACACACACACACACACTGGTGTATATATGTATATATATATATATATATATATATATATATATATATATATATATATATTTGTCTATATTTCCTTTATTATAAAGAAATCATTATTTCTACAGTACTGCCTTGTGCCTAAATCAGAAACCATTATTTCTGCAGTACAGCCCCTGGCTATCTCTATTTCTAGATCTGTATATTTGGATAGTGTTTTCTTCCCATTTCTTTCACAGTGTGATATATTGATTAGAAGATGCCTTAGTCACCATTCCTCTAGTGTTTGACAATAATATGTGAGGTATTGTTCACCTTCATTTCTTTGTGATCTGTGCAAACCAGCATATTTTTCTTTTAGTAAAGTTACTTTGTTCTTCTTCTGTATAACTTTATAGTAGATATCTTGTATAACCATCTCTTCTTGCTGGCCATTCTATTCTAATATCAGTGTTTTCTAGTGTATTGTTGATATATTCTGTCTCGGTCAAGACTAAGAAGAAACAATCAATGTCATTGTTTCTTTACATCCTTCACAAATTCAACACCTACTTATATTTTGCTTTGTTACAAGTTTTTGTCGTTTCTAGAGGGAAGTTCAACACAGCATGGCCGAATGGTTAAGAAGTTGTATTCACAATCATAAAGTTCTTAGTTTGAACCAATTCATGACAACTAGGGAAAGTAACTTTTTCTATAGTCTCTGGTTGACACAAATTATGTGAGTGAAATTAGGTAGATAGAAGCTGATTGGGAGCACATCAGATGGACTGTACCTGTATTTCAAAGGTCTAGCCATATCACAATGTGTCCTGCTGAGTGGGTCTTAGAATTCTTAATATTTGATGAGGATAGTTCTTAATGTCTTGTACCACATGAAACTGCATTGGCAAGCTATTCTTAAAAAGTAAAAAAAAAAAATAAAAATAAAAAACAAACCCCAGTAAATATTTTTTATTCTAATACAGCCAATTTTTAGAGCAATCTCTCCAGCAGTAAAGATACTATAAACATTTGAATTAATAAACCCATCTTTATAATGCTTCATGTATCAGATGGTTTAATAAATACTGTGTATTTGGTTTAGAGTAAATACACCATCACCTTGTGTCCTAAGAGACAACTAAAAATGTAGACATCCGGCTGTAAAACATTGCTTCAAAAAGGATACCATGATGAGCATGAAGCATGTCATAGGACCTGCATGACTAACCCCTGTTTTGCTGGGAAAATAGCCGTAAAACACTTATTTGTGTGTGTGTGTGTGTGTGTGTGTGTGTGTGTGTGTGTGTGTGTGTGTGTGTGTGTATGTGTGCGTGCTGCATTGATGTATGCTGCTAATTTCAAGCCTGGTATTGTAGATAAGTCTCCAGCTATAAAACTACTCCAAGATATTCATTGTATGCTACAATGGAAAATAAAGATGTTAAAAATAGAATTTTGAGTGTATTAATGGCAACCTTTCAAGAACATTTATGTGGTTTGAATTCAGTATGTGTCTTGACGTAGCTCTAAACATGAAATTGTTAATTGCTAAAGTAGCTATTGACCTAAGAAAGGAAATTTAGAATCCTGGAAGAAATTTTGACTGTGCTTAAGCCACAGTCATGTCAAAATGAGTCATTTAGTTGTAACTTATTTGATTAAAGCGTAAAGTATTTAAAAATAATTGTTGATAATGTTCTATGGACTATTATAACCATTATTGTTTTTATACTTACTGAATACTTGTGCTTACTAGTAATATGGTGATAATAATGGCACTTGTTTTCATAAATCTTTATTAACCCTTTCATGGTGATAGTTCTAATAGAAAACACTCTATTTCAATTAAATGAAGAATTACTATTTCATTACTTAGATATTATTTAATTACTTAACATATGGTTTTTATATAAAATTATGTTGGAAGGTTTTAATTTAAATAGGAACCCTTTAAACTGGGAGGCTTCATTTCATAGAACCAGATCCAGTTTTGGCTAGGTTAGCATCAAAACATTTAAAGAAATTTTATATTTGAGAAACTTTGATTAAATGCAATTTTTTCATTAAAATATTATTGTGTATATTTCACTTCATCAATCCTCCTCCTCCCCACCTCTCTTCATCCCCCACCTCTACTCCTCTGCATCCTCATCAATATGTGTGTGGGATAAAAAGGACTGAAAAATAACTTATAAAAAAAAAGTTGCAGTTATTTTTCTAAAAAATGTGGGTGCAAAAACTGCATACAATTAAGTACCAAAATCTGTCCTGGGTTTGAACGAACACACTTGCATACACATGCTCACTGGCAAATGAGCATGTAGGGCTGGCTTGTCACGTTAGTATTCACTCTATATGAATATCAGTGTCGGAAACAAATATAACATTGATGATGCCTTCTGTAAAAACAAAAATGATTTCCATATGTGTAAAACATATGCATAAAACATATGCATAGTTTTCTATCAGCTATTAGATGTTACATAGATTATCAGTCAGTCATGAGAAGCTATTTAAAAGCACAAGTTAATCTGTTCATTTTGGGCATAACACACATTGCTAAGATATCTATGCTTTGGGTCTTTGCTAGACTGCACAGGCAATATTTTGGAGTATTTAAGATAAATATTTTTTCTTTTCTTTTTGTTTAAACACACTGTAAATATGGTTGGCATTAAGAAGGGCATCCAGCTGTAGAAACCAAGTCAAAATCAGTTCTTGTGTGAGCAAAACACAGTCCCCTGACCTAATCTCTCACAAAGGGGAAGCCCATCCTACCTATGCTAGCATGGAAAATGGATGTTAAATGATGATGATGGTAATGATGATGATAACTGCAAGTGATGTTGCAAACAGCATTTACAAAAAGCATCATGTGACACTTGTATATGCCAAAAACTGAAACCAAATATAAACACAAAAGAGGGTGTGACTTGTCCAACACTGAGTGTATCATCTCAACGTTGACTTTTATATAGGTCAAAGGTAGAAACTAAAATATTATAAATAGACAGTGTGGTGGGACTTATGAAAGTCGATAGCTGTATAACAAAGTGCAGGGCAATAAAGATAGACGGTAGCCACGGAATAGGCAGACCTAGAAAAACCTGGGACGAGCTGATAAACTCCGACCTCACACACTTACACCTCACCAAGACAATGTCACTGGACCGAGACCTTTGGCGGTACTCAGTAACAGAGAAGACCCGCCTTACCTAAATACATAGTAAAACCTACTACAGCCAGTAGGCATCTCTAACAAAATACACCCCGTCCCACCACACCACCCCGTTCTATGTAAAGTTATGTTGGTGCCGCGCCATCCAGGCCGAAACAAATGAGATTGTGTAGGTGTCACGACAAAAAAACACACAGTCCACGCTGTAATGTGGCCGTGTAGGCAACATGGTAAAAACCTCCCAGACCCACACTGTAAATGTGGTTGGTGTTAGGAAGGGCATCCAACTGTAGAAAACCTGCCAGATAGTCCTATGCGAGCAAGACAATCACTCTTGCCTCAAGTGGGACTACCCCCGTCCAAACCCATGCAAGCGTGGAACACGGACGCTAAACGTTGATGATGATGATGATACACAACAACTAGAAATTGATTAACATATAAATAAACATATGAAACAATCACAGGGGATTATTTTTACAAGTGTGTAAACACACATAGCTAGGTAGGTAACTAAATAAAGTTAACTAGAACTTCAAAAATAGATACCTTATAATATAATTAATCTTCCCTGTATATATTCCATTAAAGAAATATATTTCACCAATTAATCGAATGGTAAACCACGGATGCCGATACTTGGATTTTCAACAAGGAAGAAGTCCAGCTGTCCTGTGTTTACGCATTAAGTTCAAATCAGCGACTGGCCAGTAACACGTGCTGTATCTACTAAAAATAGACACATTATACCAGCTTCGTCCCAGTGGCGTGATTAGGGTTATTGAAAACTAGAAACAGCAGTCAAGTACTTTCAACAGAGTTAGCTCTACAATTAAGGAGCCGTATTTATATATCTATATCCAAAATTAAGATAAATCAAAATGAATTTAATCTAAATCAAAATTATGGGTGTCATGCCACAAGGCATGCACCATATCACCCGTAAAATAAGCTCCAAGATTCTAATGAATAGGTCTGAACTTAATGCGTAAACACAGGACAGCTGGACTTCTTCCTTGTTGAAAATCCAAGTATCGGCATCCGTGGTTTACCATTCGATTAATTGGTGAAATATATTTCTTTAATGGAATATATACAGGGAAGATTAATCATATTATAAGGTATCTATTTTTGAAGTTCTAGTCAACTTTATTTAGTTACCTATCTAGCTATGTGTGCTTACACACTTGTAAAAATTATCCCCTGTGATTGTTTCATATGTTTATTTATATGTTAATCAATTTCTAGTTGTTATAAAATGCTCGGACCTATTCATTAGAATCTTGGAGCTTATTTTACGGGTGATATGGCACATGCCTTGTGGCATGACACCCATAATTTTGATTTAGATTAAATTCATTTTGATTTATCTTAATTTTGGATATAGATATATATACACATACATACATACACACACATATAGATACACTGTTTCCATGTTTCTCATTTCTGCATCTGATATGAGACATCTGAGATCTGTTTTAACTACCACTTTCTTGGTATTCATATTTTGCATGTCCAATATTACATTTTTTTTTATTATTGCCAAAACTGTTCTCATGCACATCAATGAATACTTTTGATACCCAAGCACATTTTCAATTCTGTTGAAGTATGTATTTTATATCTAATAGATCTTACTTAACTCTTTAGCATTTACATTACTCTATATTTACTATTGTATTTTTGTGATAAAGGCTTTATCTCACATAATTATCCCACATAATATCGAATCTAAGATTTTGATATTATTTATTTTGAGAACGGTGAATTGGCAGTATCGGTAGAGGGTTGGACGCCATGCTTTCTAGCATAGTTACGTCCCTTTACAGTCTGAGTTCAAATCCCACCGAGGTTAACTTTGCCTTTCATCCTTACGGGGTCGATAAAATAAAGTACCAGTAATGTACTGGGTAATTGCTGGCCTTGCGCCTAAAGTAGAAACAATTATTTATTTTGAGAACAATACCTTAACATCAGTATGAGCAGCTGGTTACGTCTGGTTTGAACAGAAAGAGGTGAGAGAACTCTGGCTGGATATGGCCGGTTTAAATGCTAAAGGGTTAATCAACTCCTTTACAATAATGTCACATCCTTTATTAGTTCATGTAATATTTTTTCTTCAGTAGCAATTGAAAAATACTGTTGCTCTGCCAGGATAAAAGCCTTGATTGGCTACACTTGTGATTAAAGTCATCATAAACCATTCTGATGTTTTCAACATTACCTTAGTTGTATTTTACACCATCTCTTGTATAATATTTATAGCTGGGTTTCTGTTTTCCTCTCTAGGTTTACTATTTTCTATGTAGTTTTTTATCAGAAAACTGTCAATTAACCCTTTATCATTTTTCAAAGTGAGTCATATACTTTATAAAATATTGTTATACCTAGATTAAATTTATCTTAGATCTAATATGCGCTGCATTAACATCATTTTCTACCTATTTTCCATACTGGCATGGGTTGGATAGGTTGTCATGGTTCAAGACTTGATTAGTCAGAAAACCACATCATGCTCATATGTTCTATATTTGATTTGGTTTCTATGGCTGGATACTCTTCCTAATGCCAACCATTTTACAGTGTGTACTGGGTGAATTTTATCATGACATCAACGCTACTTCTTTACAGAGTGTACAGGATGCATTTTATTCTGGCATTTACATTAGAGAACTTGTCATGTACTTGGCAAAACTGAAGAGCTCTCTCTAGCCTATAATGCCTCTGTTCAATTGTCAACAACTTTACATAGTATACAGGGAACATTTTATCATAGTATCAACACTAGAGAGGTTGCCTTATCCATGACAGGTGTAAAAAAATATTTATTTGTAATCTGAATGAATGTACAAATTGAAATAGTAAAATTGTAAACACAACTTGTCTATGTTCTAATTGCCATCAAGTTTTTTGCCTTTTTAGATATAAATTTTCAATTAATTTTCTTTTCCTGGAAACCCCTTTAGCTATTCCATACAAAATCATAAGATCAATTTGAATCATGTTCATTGCCTAGGAGAGTAACAGGATAGATTACTATAAGAATTTAAATAAACATTCTTGAAGAAAAACGCTCAACTACTATCACTGAATCACATTTAAAAAATTAGTCTTTACTCTAATACAGCAAATTTTTACACTATTAAATATTTGAATAAACTAGCTTTTTTAAAGATATTTTCTGCTAAGTCATTACAGGATTTTAAGAGTTAAGTATAGGTGGCAAATTGGCAGAGTTGTTAGAGTATTGGATAGAATGTCTTATCTGTTCAGGTTCACTGTGCTCTGAGTTCAAATCCCACCAATGTCAACTTTGCCTTTCATCCTTTTGGGGTTGATAAAGTACCAGGTTAGGGTGTTGAGCTCATGATCATAAACTTATCAGTTCAATTCCTGGACTAGGCAGCTGGTTATGTTTTGAAACAAAACATTTCATTTCATCGTGCTTTACATGATAGAGCTGAAACCCCTATCATTAAAACACTTGTGAAGCCTTGTATGAGATAGGCAGACAACACTTGACTGAGAGTACTCATTTCTCATAAGAATGAAAGCATTTTAGAGCACTTGTTTCCCTCCTCCTCTTTTATTTTACATTTGTATCCCATGAATTCTAAAGAAATATTTTAGAATGTTTTTGACAGATCATAGCATTTGTGTGCTAGATGGACAGTTGTTGTAATATAGATTATTTTTGTTAGTTGAGCCTAATCTTAAATGCTTAATATTTTGTGTGGTTTTTGAAACAAAATTCTGTTTACAATATAAAAATAAAAAACAAAACAAAACAAAAATAAAGATGAAAGCTGGTAAAATATATTTAAAACTTTCTGTAAAGTATCTATGTATGTTTTGTGAATAGGATATTTGTTTTTAGCGAGATATCTATGTATATAATCAATCAAATCTAAGGTTTCACTTATTGATCTGTACTTACAGCTCGAGACAAAGGACAAATAAGCAGGATTAAAAAGTTGAAGAGAAGAATATCTGCTAGTTTTGGACGTTTGAGTAAGTATTGCTTCTATTGTCATACAATATTATCATTGTCACTGTTGTCATCCTTATCATCATCATCACTTTTTTGAGGCAGGTTTTCTCAGGTCATCAACCTGTACTTATATTTTTAGATATAATATGTATAGTGATGGGAAGAGCATCCAGCTGTAGAAACCATGCCAAAATCAGAACATATGTAAGACATATAGCCCCTGGCCCATCAGGGATGACAGCAGCTCTGAGAAAGTACTGACTTGGTCTATGACGAACTGCCTAACCCATGCCAGTGTAAAAAAAAAATAGACGTTAAATGATGTTGATGATGATAATACCACTAAGTTGTTCGATGTATTAATTATGCAGGACATAAACAAACATCATTTCTTGGTTTAAATGGGGTTGATATAAAACTGAATACAAAAAACACACATCACCATCACTGTTTTATATCTATTTTCCATGCTGTCCTGAATTAGATGGGCTTCTTCGTGGTTTCCATTTACAAAATACACTCACAAAGCATTGCTCGATCTGAAGCTATAATAGAAGACACTTGCCTCAGGTGCCACAGAGTGAAAAAATGAAATTTTCAACTCACACTAATGTATGTTTTGCTGGTCTCTTTCAAAGTTACATCTCTTAGGAGTTACATGGGTTTTTTAATGATAGGGATCACCAGTCTTCATGTAGAGCAATATGAAATTAAGTCTCATGCTCAAGAACACATGCTGTTCAGTCCAGGAATCGGATCCATGACCTTACAATTGTGAGCCCAACATTGTAACAACTAGACCATTTGTGGGATCAAACCTGAAACCATGTAGTTGTGAAACAAATTTATTAACTACATGGTTTTGCTTCCATGTTTTAAATTGCCCCCCCCCCCCCCCCCATATAGTGAAACTAGACAGTTTGGCTTCTAACATTTCCAAATTCTAACTCAGACAAGTCTCTATAAACTAAAGTCTCATGTGTACCTGCTCTGTAGTGTTGTGGTAATCTGTGTTTGTAGCATGGTTTCAATCTCTGAGTCAGTTATTTCATTTAACTCACTCCTCATGTTGTTTTACTCTTTTGTGAATATTGTTGTCATTTCTCACTTACAAAAAATAGGCTCAACTGAAAGTAAAGATTTATTTTAGACATTAGGATAAATATTTTATCCAATTGATAGCTCAATTGAGTTGCTTCTATTTTGCCTCTTTAGAGTTGGCACCACAATTAAATGCATCCAGTACACTCTGTACAGTGGTTAGTGATCAAATGGAGACAGGATAGAGAGGACTCTTTAATCTTATCAAGGATGTGACAACTTCTTTAGATAATAAAATACACCCAGTACACTCTGTAAAGTAGTTGGTAATCAAACAGTGTTGTGCTGAGGGTTTGTCACCCTCTTCAGTGTTGGTACCACAATAAAATGTACACAGTACATTCTATAAAGTTGTTCGTGTTGGAAGGGCATTCACCTGTAGGAACATATGTGAGATGTGTTTTTTTTTTACCCATATCTATCTTTGAATAAGAACTCTCTCTGACCATCCAAGCCATGCCAACATAAGAATGGGTTGTACAACGATGATGGTGATAATAATTTATCACTTGAATACAAATATCTGAAGTAGCTATTGTGTTATGTATTAAGGCCTGTATCTATTGAGACATTACTAATTTTTCATTTAGTCATTTGCATAGCTTGAATATACATGCCTTCACATAAAATTATGTCATTAACAGTTATGCAATTAACATATTTTCCATATTAATTAGCTTAGATAATTTGCTCAGACTTGTTCAGAGATATTTGGACTGTTTCTACATCATACATCTTATCAGCATGCAGAATAGATTTAAAAAGACAAAATATGAACAAAATGTTTATCACTGCATAGCACGTTTTTTCTAATGTTGTAAGACCATATAAGGTGTTCTTGTCATTTAACTTGTATTTTCTGCAATACTAAATGTAAAACATCAAAATTAGTTAGTTTGTTTTTGCTTTAACCCTTTCATTACCATATTTTTCAAATCAGTTTGAAAAAAAAATCAAAATTTTGGACAGATTTTGTAATATAACTAACTTTCTCATTCTTTTATGTGGAGTTTTATGGTGGAAGGTTAAATAAATATGAGCTTATTAGTGACAACTTCTTTAGTGTTAATGCCATGATATAAAACACACCCAGTACTCTCTTTAAAGTGGCAGTAGTGGTACCACAAAAAATGCACCCTGTAAAGTGGTTAATGTTAGGAAGAGCATCACACCATAGAAACCATGGAACATATGAGCCAGATGAGATTGCTCTGATCTGTCCAACTCATGCCAGCTTGGAAAGCAGATGTAAAACGATGATGAAAAACCTTAAAACAAGCATTTTTATTTTGTCAAACCAGGGTTGCTTTCAAGCCGTTTGGTATCAAAAGTGTTAAAATTAAAACTGGCTTCTGAAAAGAAAAAAAATAACATTACAATAACTAAATGAGTGAAAACACAAATAACACAGAAATGGAAATTAAATACAAGTTAAAAAAGGTACAGGGCCCTTAACTCCTGATGGCGTTGCAGGGGTGTTGTCCTGACATACAGCATATCTTGGATATTTTAAGCCTGACAGAGCCCACCCCACTTCAGGTCGGAATGCTGTTAAACTTTTCCTGAGAAAGAAAGAGAAAGTGATAAATAGAGATAGGGGATGAACCAATCTTAGTACTGAATTAGTACTTTATTTATAGACCTCACAAGGTTGAAAGGCAAAGTTGACCTTGGTGAAATTTGAATGCAGAGCACAGTGAGGCATTTTTAATTTGACACTAATGACTGCCAATTTGCTGCCTTACCATATAAGATTCCATGTAATACTGCACTCTCTCAGTTATGCCTTTGTGCATCACTGGTGACACTGACATCATCATCATCATCATCATTGTTTTATGTCCATGGAAACTATGCTAAAAAGAGTAGGGAAGACTCTTTAGTCACATGCTGCCATGATAAAAAACATCCATTATAAAGTGATGGTCTTTAGGAAGGGCATACTGTCATAAAAACCCTGCCAAACTATGAATGTATGTAAATGAGGGATCATCATCATCATCATCATCATCGTTTAACATCCATCTTCCACGCTTGCATGGGTTTGGACGGGAGTTTTCCCATTTGAGGCAAGAGTGATTGTCTTGCTCGCATAGGACTGTCTGGAGGGTTTTCTACGGCTGGATGCCCTTCCTAACACCAACCACGTTTACAGTGTGGACTGAGAGGTTTTTACCGTGTTACCTACACGGCCACATTACAGCGTGGACTGTGTGTTTTTTTTGTCGTGACACCTACACGACCTCATTTGTTTCGGCCTGGATGTTGTGGTACCAACATAACTTCACATTGAAAGGGGTGGTGTGGATGGGGTGGGGGTAGTGGGACGGGGGTGTATTTTTGTTAGAGGTGCCTACTGACTGTAGGTTTCGCTTTGTACTTAGGCAAGGCGGGTCTTCTGTATTACTGAGTACCGCCAAAGATCTCTGTCCAGTGACATTGTCTTGGAGAGGTGTAAGTGTGTGAGGTCGGAATTTATCAAGTCGTCCCAGGTTTTTCTGGGTCTGCCTACTCCGTGGCTACCGTCTATTTTTATTGCCCTGCACTTTTTTATACAGCTGTCGTCTTTCATGCGCATCACGTGACCGTACCAACGTAGTCTTCTCTCGAGTAAACAACATCTGATTCCTCTTATTCCTAATTTCTCCCTTAGTTCATTTATGCTTTGCCGTTCACGTATATTACTATTACACATCCAACGGGGCATGCAAGCTTCGTTCCTCTCTAGTCTGCGTATATCCTCTGCACACAATGCCCAGGTCTCACTGCCATGCAACATTGCTGTTCGTATGCAGGCATCATACAGCCTGCCTTTCATTTTTAGGGAGAACCCTTTAGCGGCTAATAGTGGTATAAGCTCTCTGAACTTTTTCCATCCAGTTTTGACTCTAGCTACTGTACTTTCAGAGCACCCTCCCCCACTGCTGATTTTGTCACCCAGGTAACGGAAGGTGTCCACTATTTCTATAGAACCATCTGTGCAATGGAATGAGCTAGTATTCTGTGGGCACTTGCTGCTACTTATTGCACCTGAGCACCAGCCACATATACAATCTATATTCTTAGTTAGCTTACCTGTGATCCCACTACATCTTTTATGCACCCATACTTTGTATTTGGGACATAAAATGGAGTTTCTGCCTACTCCTTTCCTACACACTGAGCATGGCCATTTCCCAGATGGGACCAGTGCCCTATTTTCCTTCCTACAAACTAGAACTTTAGTCTTAGACAGATTAATTTTAAGGCCTTTTGATTCTAGGCCATGCTTCCATGTTTAGAATTTCTTCCCTAGTTCAGCTATTGATTCAGCTATGAGTGTTAGATCATCTGTGTATAGAAGTTCCCATGGGTAGCCGGTCTTGAACTCCTCTGTTATAGCCTGAAGGGCAATAATAAATAGAAGGGTGCTAAGGACGGAGCCCTGATGAACACCAACTTTTACGCTAAACTCTTCACTATATTCGTTGTTAATTCTAACCTTGCTGACTGTTTCTTTATACATGGCTTGCATAGCTCTCAAAAGCCATTCATCAACACCTAGTTTTCTAAGGGCCCACCAGATAATCGAGCGGGGTACTCTGTCAAAGGCTTTCTCCAAGTCAACAAAAGCTAAGTATAGGGGTTTACCTTTAGCTAGGTACTTCTCCTGTAGTTGTCGTACAATGTGAAGAGCGTCTGTGGTACTTTTACCTGACACAAACCCGAACTGCATTTCGTCTAGATCAATTCGCTCTCTGATTAGTTGCGCTATTACTTTTTCTGTGACCTTCATGACCTGGTCAATTAATTTAATGCCTCTATAGTTTTCCCCTATCTAGGGCATCTCCTTTACCCCTGTAGCAGTTAATGATGATGCTGCTGCGCCAGTCCTTCGGAACGACCCCATTCTGTATGACTTGGTTTACTATCCGGGTGACCATAGTGTGTCCCACCGTTTCAGATGCTTTCAGCATTTCAGCAACTATTTCCGAAGGCCCAGCCGCCTTGCCCGTCTTTATGTCTTTGATCACCTTACTTATTATACTACCTTCAACTTGCACTGCTGGTCCCTCTATTGGATCGATGTGGGGGAGACTGTCTTTCTCCCAATTATTCTCCTCATTTAGTAGCCTTTCGTAGTGACACTTCCAAGCTACCTTCTTATCAGCGTCAGTGATGGCAAGTACACCATCATCATTAAGGACACACTTCTCCCCGACAATATCACGGTTTTCATTGACACATATCCTAGCAATCCTGAACACCTCACGTTTTTGGTCCTCGCGTTGTAGAACATGCTTGAACTTTCTTTCCTCTGCTTCCCTTCTTGCGAAGTACACTTGTCTCCTAGCTTCCCTCCTGCCCACTTGATAGTCTCCTCTTCTTCCTCCATCCTGCCATGCTTTCCAAGCCTGCTTTTTGGCCTTGATTGACCCCTCCACCTTACTGTTCCACCACCAAGTTACTCTCCTCCTGCCTATAGGTCTGCTCCAGCCACAGGTTTCATCTGTCACCTTCAGCAGGTTAGCTTTCAGGAAATCCCACTGTTCCTCTATATTGTATGAATCTAATTGCTCTTCCTTACTATCAAAAGCATCAAGTAATATGCTTTTAAATTTATTACTGGCTATGGGGTCCTTTAACTTCCATATTTTTCTCCTGAGGATAGTCCTCTTCTGTTGTCGAGTACGCCTCGTCCTGACTATGAGGTCGCTAATTATGAGTCTATTTTGAGAGGTGCATTCTTCATGGGTGAGGGATTTAGTGTTTACAACAGACACTCTGTCACGTCTTCTGGTAAGGATATAATCTATCTGGATGGTGTGTTCCCCTGATCTATAGGTGATCAAGTGATTGTCTCGTTTTTTTAAGTTAGTGTTACAGATAGTTAGGTTATTTGCGTCACAGAATTCCAGGATTCTGGAGCCTTCCTCATTTCTAGTACCAAACCCATAGCCTCCATGGATTCCGTCATAGTTGTCACAATGTTGTTCAACGTGATCATTTAGGTCGCCAGCGATAACTATGTAGTCACTGTCGGTTATTTGGGAGGTAGTGAGCATTAACGTCTCAAGGGGGGGGGGGTTATCTTAGCCATCCACGGCCGAAATAAAGAAGAGGAGTCCTTGCATTCTCGTCCGGCAGCATGAGGTGAATTTGTCTTTATCTTTGGCATTGTCACAGAGTGTCCAGATTTTTTCTTTTCAAACTCTCCAGAATTCCGTAGTCCATCCATCATATCGAAAGGCAACCAGGTAAGTGATAGCATAGGCCGCTGACTTATGATTGGCCCACGTAATAATGATGGGGCGGGTGGGGTAGTTAGCGAGAAGGTTAAGGTTTAAATAAGATCCCCGTATTTTGGGCATAATTTAACAAGCATAAAAAATACAAGGTTTGTTTTGAAAAATACGATAGAATTATCTAATAGAAAAGCAAAGATCGGATTTTGGGCGAAATGATATAGTGACTCTAATTAAGTATTGGGTGCTGACTTAATCTCTAACAACCCGTCCAACCCATGCCAGTATGGAAAAGCGGATGTAAAATGATTTGTCCTGTTGATATTAAAAAGGTTAATATCTTGCTAGTTAGTTTTAATTGTTTATTTATGTCATCTGTGCTATCTAATTTATGTAATTAACTCCTAAGCAGCTTTATCAAGGCTGTACTTCAATGTATCTACTACAGAGGTTAATTGGTAGAGTTGTTAGAAAGTAGGAGAAAATGACTTGTGGTATTTGTTCTGGCTTTCTTCACTCCAGGACCAAACCCTTCCTGAGGTCAACTTCACCTTATAGGATATTATATATTTTGGGGTCGATAAAGTACCAGTCAAGGGGTTAGATTAATTGTGTTTAACTCATGTTCATAAAGTCATGGCTTTGATTCCAAGACTGCATAGTGCATTGTGTTCTTGAGCAGGACTCTTTTCATAAGACTAGGGTCTGTGTCATTGAAACACCTGAGAAATCTCTTATGAGATGCTATCTTGTAGGCCACCGAAATTAAATGTGAGCTATAAGAACAACAACATTGGCGGAATTGTTAAAGTATCAGATGAGATATCTAATGATATATTTTCCAACTCTTTGCATCCTGAGTTGTTGCCAACAGGAATTGTTCAGTCTGAGCATACAGAAGACACTTACCTAAGGCTTACCCATAATTTGCACCCAAAGAAAGACTCATACATCTGGACCAACAAGCTGCACGTAAACACAAACAAAGCCTACTATATCCAGACATGTTGGTTGTCAGTAAGCCAATTAATTAGGATAGTGTTATTACAGAAAAACTTATCAGAATTTGTAGTAAATTATAAAAACTTTATTATCATATCAGAATAAGTTCTCAGGTATTTAACCTTGGTCATTTTTATCTGCAAATTTTTTTTGTTTAAATTAAAAAAAGCTATCAAAGAGTTATAATTTTAAAAAAATAAATAAATAAATAAATAAAAAAATTAAATTTAAAAAAAAAAAATTCTAAAGCAAGGAATCTTATTTGATTCCAGGAAGTAATTAAGATACAACTCTTCAAATTTCTTTTACTAAATAGCTATAAAATATCGATAATTAAATGTTTTTTTTAGAATTTGTGTAAGCTTTATCTTCTGAGATATAAAATAGTTTTTAGAGTAATCAGAATTTATTAAAGGTCATGAGACTGACCTTGATAATGTTTGGTCTGTGATTTAATGGGTGTATAATTATAAAAGAATATGAATATGCAAATATTTCAAAGCCTCTGAAAAGGATCATGGACATTGCCCTTCCCTCTTTGACTAAGCAGTATAAAAACATTGTTTTAAATGTTTGATCATCTTTCCATTTCTATGTCTTCTTACACTCCTCAACTTCATTCTTCTGCTAAGATCAACTCTGTTTTTCATCCTTCTGTGTTCAATAAAATAAAATACCAGTCAAATGTTGGACCTCTATCAAATGAGTGTTCCAGAGGTTTGAAACAATGAAACAGCCTGCTCGTGAAATTAATGTAGAAGTGACTGAACATTCCACTGACACGTGTACCCATAATGTAGTTATCAGGGAGATTCAGCATGACACAGTATGTGAGAAGGCTGGTCCTTTTCAGTTATAACTACAATTGACTGGAGCAATGTGAAAGAAAGTCTCTTAGGAATTTCTGGCAGTGTATTGTGTTCTTGACTAACTGATAATCTTGTACTTTCATTACCGATCAAGTACTGGAGTTAATGTGATTGATTTCCTCTTCCCCCTAAATTGTTGACCTTGTGCCTAAATTAGAAACAATTATTAAAGTCATTGCTTCAAATTACAGACATTTTTGAAATTTCATTTTCTTCAATTAAAATATTTTTTATGAATGATCTTAACGTATTATCGATTTGAGTGTTTGCCAATGTTTTACACTTGACAAATTAAAAATGTTAAGTTAATAAATATTTCTTTTAGATTTCTCAAACCATTTTACATTTGAGACAGTAATTATTTAATTATATTATCTATAATTTCAAATTTCCTATTTTTCATTTTTACATAGTTTATTATTAAAGATAAAAATAAAGATAATACAATATTCACTTAACATATTGGAAATCTAATGAAAATGTAATTAAACTTATCTGAGTTGGCTAATTTATGGTTTGACTGTGTTTCCTTTTTTAAAATGAAAATCTTTTGTTTACTAATTTTTTCATACAAATGATTTAATAATGGTTTCTGATTTAGGCACAAGACCAACAATTTTTTCTTTTAGGAGAGGGGAAAGTCAATTAAATTGACCCCAATTCATTACTGGTGCTTTATTTTATCGACCCCATAAGGAGGCAAAGTTAACCTCGACGGGATTTGAACTCAGAACATAAAGAGCCATAACTCTATGCTACGAAGCATAGTGTCTGATGCTCTATTGATACTGCCAATCCACTGCCCAATGTTATAGATTTAATAAAAATACATCATACAAACAGCTTGGTTAATTTTCAGGAAAATAAAGTATGTAGTAGCTTTAGGTGGAGCTAGAAAACAATCTGAGGTAACACCAATACAAGAATATATAAAGGTGAACAGGAGCAAGTCTGAGGAATTTCTAACTAGTTGCTGCTTTCAGAGTACACACATTGTCTTTTACATCTACTTTTCTCACAAGGTCACTCTGCAACCCAGTGCTTACTGCCTTACACCCCTGATTCTGTCTTCCTCGTGTAACCCATGCCAGCATGGGTAGATGTTTGTACCCCTCTAATGTACTGCCAGATATCATTCACTCTTTACAAGGCCATCCCCATAACTCAGTGCTTACTCTCTCTCTCCCTGTCTCCAATTGTGGGATGGCTTCTTCTCTTAGAAAACGTGTAGTTTACTCCCCCACCCCATCACTGCCATACCCAGCTTAGCTGAGTATATAACATACATTTTAGCATTTTAAAATGGTAGTGCTGATGTGCCATGATAAAAAGCACTTCAAATGTTAAACCACTGACATACACAGATGCAAAAAAATAAAAATGTAAACACGCACGCGCATGCACACACACACACTGTGCAAGTGAGAAAGGTTCTCTGATCTGTCTGGTCTCAAACCATGACAATTTGTCCAATCCCTGCCAACATGGAAAACAGACATACAATGATGACGTTGTTAAATATATACACACATGACTAATTTCCACACAATTTTTGTCTAGCAAATTTTACTTATTCTCGGGTCATGAATTATAAACCCCCCCTCCCACTCATTAATTTTTCAGCCCCCCCCCCCCCCCCCCCCATCCCGTTCATATTCCACCTTTCCCCACTTCTTAAAATAAAATTTCACCGGATATAGATTAGAAAAAAATTTAAGTGGTAGCATTCCTGTGACAATTAATTTTCTTGATACATTAAAAAAAACATTATACATGACAAAAAAAGTACATTACTAGAAATGCCATACATTATAAAATAGATAGGATGGGTTGGGGCTTCAGTATGTAAACTAAACAACTAATTCTATTTTTTTTTAAATCAACGGAGACAACCTAGAAAAATTACCACCCCCATCCCCGTTTTTCCACCCCTCTATTATTTTGGATCTGAGAGTACAAGACATTGAGGTTATAGTAGAAGATACTTGTTCAAGGTGTCTCAGTGCAATCAGACTTGAAATCATGTGGTTGCAGAACAAACTGCTTCACCACATGGCTATGCCTGCACCTATTTGTTATTTATCAGACTAACAAACAAGCTTTCACATATTACTCAAATTGCTTAATTTAGCAGCTAAATTTTCTTCCAAGATATTCTCCTCTTCAACTTTTTAATTCTGCTTATTTTTTCCTTTGTCTCTGGCTGTATGTACAGATCAATAAGTGAAACTGAGATTTCATTGATTATGTACATAGATAACAATATCTCCTCAAATAAAAAAAAAATGTTTTTTTAAATGTCATATTGGATTATGTATTCATAGGTACATTATGTCTGAATAAATCTCATATTAGCTATGGCTGGAATATTTTTGAGTATAAGTTTACTCAAACATGACTGGTCTGTGACATCCAATCCAAGCCAATGTGGAAAGCAAATATAAAAATGATGTTAATATGTTTGCTACTAATGAATTGAAACAACTTATTCTATAACAAAGCTGTTCTGCTAGAGAATGGGTCGCATGTGGCAGGCAGCAATACAGCCTCCAGATATGATGGTTAGTTGTGATATAAGCTTGCTCCAGCTGGATGAATGTAGCTCCCAAGAAAACTAGTTATGACTATTAAATTTTCTTTGTGGTTGATTTGCATATAAATACTTCATCATCATCATTGAACGTCTGTTTTCCCTGCAAGCAAAGGATGGAGGCAGGAGGTGGGGTAATCCCAGACCAAACCAGTAATTGGAACTACTGATTTCTTAGACAGACCAGGTGTCACATTGCATTTACATACATTCCTGCACTCTAGGGTTAGTAAAATATAATAATTGCAAGGTCCTGGTAAGCATGGCCTATAACAGGGTTCAGACAACATAGTGGTCTGGGCCCAGGAAACTCAAGGTGGAGTCCATGAATATCTGATGCCCCCCCCCCCCCCCCCCACTCCTTCACCACTAAAACTTTTGGGTCTCTTTGAATTTTGAGAAGAGCTCCCTCCCAATGTAGTCATAATCTTTTTTGATAAATTTCTTTAGGAGGCCTTGCTAGCAAGTTGTGACACTGGTTTACCTTCAATTATTGGTTGTTGTTATTTCGCTTCACTTAAGTCTTTTTTGTTTGCTAACGTATGAATGTCACATCTCATTTCTTGTCTTCTATAGAGATAAAAAGGTCTTCAAATTTACGTAAAATCTAATAATGATTTCTTACAACAGTAAATCATATTGATTAGAATACTTGATTGTTACTTATTTTATTGGCCTCAGCAGGATTTGAACACAGATTTAAACTTCTTCATAAAAATTTAAAAGGATAAATGCATCTGACCTATGTAATTTTGCATTAAAACATGTACATGTTTAAAAATAGTAATTAACTCTTAAAGTTTTGTTTTTATAATTTTTATTTGTATTTCTTGCTAAGATTGTAAGATAGATAAATCTCATTTGATTTCAAGAATCAATTAAAATGTAAATCTTCAGGTTTCTAATTAGAGAATCATGAAATGTTGATATTTAGACTATTTTGGGGATGGTTTGGTGGTGATGGTGGTGGATAACTTGTGTAGAATATAAAATAGAAAAATATCTGACTATCTAGTATACTATATAACAATGATTTTGATAATGTGCATTTGGTAGTTTGATCAACTGATCATCCATCTTGTGGATTAATGTGTATTAAAGTATTCCACAGACACGTGTAAAAAAAAAAAAAAGACCCCCTTTGATCATGAGTGACCATGGCTTTTACACCTAGCAAGTTTCCCTTTGAGATACAAGCCCAGGCAAGGTGTTTTTGTGGAAGACCAGCAGTCGCTCATGCATACCAGTCTTCCTTCTCCACATCTCCAAAGTAATCCAAGGGAAAGGGACGATGTGTTTTGCACCTAGAAAGTTCCCCTTTGAGGAAGGCAAGTTGTTTTTTTTTTTTTTCTAGTTTATAATACACACTTTTTTATCCACAAAATTTAATGTCAAAATCTGCCTACAGTATACAGGCATGGCTAAGTGGTTAAGAAATTCACTTCAAATCATGAAGATCTGGGTTTGATCCCACTGCATGGCATCTCAAGCAAGTGTGTTTAACACACACTCAAGTCAACCTAAGTTTTGTAAATGAAATTTGGTTGACAAGAAACTGTTTAACCCTTTAGCATTTAACTGGCTACATCCACCCAGAATTATCTCACCTCATTCTGTTCAAACCAGCTGTAACTGGCCGCTCATACTTATGTTAAGGTATTGTTCTCAAAATAAATAATATCAAAATCTCATAGATTCAATATTGTGCAAGATAATTATGTGACATGAAGTATTTACCATGAAAATACAATAGTAAATATAGAGTAATGTAAATGGTAACGGGTTAATTAACTATACCTGTAATTCAAAGTATCATATATTGTGTCTGGACGATTTGGCTTGGGAATTACATTATAGGTATACATGTCTGTAGAATACTCAGCCACAAATGAAACCTCCAGTTCAATGAACAGCTGAATGCACATTTTCAAGCGTCCATTATCATGATAATAATTGTTTCTACTTTAGGCACAAGGCCAGCAATTACCCAGTGCATTACTGGTACTTTATTTTATCGACCCCGTAAGGATGAAAGGCAAAGTCAACCTCGGCAGGATTTGAACTCAGATCGTAAAGGGACGTAACTATGCTGGAAAGCATGGCGTCCGACCCTCTACCGATACTGCCAATCCACCGCCCTATTATCATGATAATAATGGTTTCTAATTTAGGTACAACATCCAACAATATTTTTTGGGGCGAAGTAGAAAGTCAATTATACCAATCACTAGTATTTTTATTATATCAACCCAGGAAGTATGAAAAGTGAAGTTAACCTCAGCAGGATATGAAACAAGGACTGTAATGAAATACTGTAATGTATTTGATCTAACACACTAATGATTCTACAAATCCACTGCTCTCATCATCATCATAACATGTATACTACATTTCATCCATGTATAAGTATAGCTGTATTGCTCTATTACATGTTCCAGTCGACAGGCTGTGGCCATGCTGGAGCACCATCATTACATGTTTTTTTTTTTTTTTTAAATAGTTTTCTTTATGCACTTTATACATTGATGCATCTTATATCTTGAAGAATTTGGTACTTATATTCTTTGACTAATTCTATTTTTTTTATTTTATTTGCAGCTATTAGTAAAGAAGAAACTATTCATGAAAGTGACCATGAGGTATTTCACATTTTCTTTATCATCTTTTCAAATTTACTAAAATTGCTGTTATTGACTTGAAACAATTTGTAAATCTTTCTAAATGTATTTCTTATTAACTACCATATATACTCAAATTTAAGCCAAGAAATATGTGACTAAAATATTGAGGGTAGATGGGGCTCAGCTTATATTTGGAGATCAATATTTCAACGATTTTCACTAACTTCAAATTCTACATTAATACGGTGCTAAAATATCTGGTGTCATTATTTCACAAGTTTTAGTTGTGCATTGAGAACATTTCCAGCAAATTTCTATTATTTAAATGTTTTAATATATAAATATCCCCTACATACAACCATACACACACTCTCTGACTGTTTTTCTTTCAATCTTGTTTTGTTTTATTTTTCTCGCTCGCTCTTTCTCACTCTATTTCTCCTCTCTCTCTGTCTCTTCCTCCCTCTTCTACTCTGAATTCTTAAACAGTGTTCTCTTAGTTGATTGATCTCTTTTAACTATTCCTTATTCATTTCAGTCTCTCACTAGTGTTTTTAATGATTTCCATAATGGTTAAGAAAATCTTTTTTTATATTTAAATAATACTTTCAACTGAAAATATATTTCCATTTCTTTATATTATATTAATTTAGAATTTCCTCATGCTTTTTTATTTTCTAATTATAAAGAAATAAAATTTTCTAAAAATGTGGGATGCAAAGTTGACCTCTGCAGAATTTGAACTCAGAGCACAGAGAACCAGAACACATAGTGCTGTGTATTTAAACCGGCCATATCTGGCCAGAATTCCCTCACCTCTTTCTGTTCAAACCAGCTGTAACTGGCCACTCATACTTATGTTAAGGTATTGTTCTCAAATTAAATAACATCAAAATAAATGTCACTTCAACATGTATGGCATATTGTGAATATTTTATGCAAAATTATCTCCTTGACTTACAAAACTCTAATACAAAATATATAGTACATTGTAAATGTAATGTGAAGGTGTGACTTATCTCCTTGACTTACAAAACTCTAGTACAAAATATATAGTACATTGTACATGTTGTAATGTGAAGGTGTGACTTATCTCCTTGACTTACAAAACTCTAGTACAAAATATATAGTACATTGTAAATGTTGTAATGTGAAGGTGTGACTTATTTACTGGACCTACATGATCTCAGTTCAAAATATATGGTATATTGTAAGTAAATGTATGTAAAATGTAGATATGAGTAATCTACTGGATCTACAAAAGTTGCTTTCAAAATACATGGTACTTTGCAAATGTATATAAAATCAAGATCTGACGTATCTACTAGACCTACAAAATCACAATTCAAAAGGTATGGTATATTGCAAATGCATGTAAAATGGAGGTGGGGCCTATCTACAGGACCTGTCACTTTCACTGGTAGGTGAAGAATGAACTCCAAGTGTGTACGTGTATTTTATTGGCCTCAAAAAATGAACAGTAAAGTTGACCTTGGTGGGATTTTGAACTGAGAATGCCAAGACAAGAGCTGAAACAAATACTACCAAGCCAATACTTTAATGACTCTTCTAATTCACCACCCTAACTCAGTTCCAAGTATATTGTAAATGTTGTACTCTCTGGTCCCAAATAACGGGAGAGGTGAAATAAGTGGGGGACTTGGAATAAGCAAGAGGCTTGGGATAAGCGGGTTGGGGTGGAAAATTAATTTTTTTAGGTTGTCTCTTGATTTTTTAAAAACCAGAATTAGTCATTTAGTTTACATATTGAGACCTCCAACCCATCCTATTTATTTTATAAAATATGGGGTTTCTTGTAATATACTTTTTTTTATCATGTATATTGTTTTTTTTAATGTTTAAAGAAAATTGTCAGGGGAATGCTACCACTTAAAATAAAATTTTGTTGGAGATAGATTAGCAAAATTTAATAAGCAGGAGGTGGGAGGGTTGAAATAAGATCGGTGGGTGTGGAATAAGAGGGGGGAGAAGATTATTTGAAACCTGAGGGTACACAACATGGAGGTGTGACTTTACTAGTGCAACTTATACATGAGCATATGTAGTGTTATGTTGTAGTTCTCTGAATGAGTTGTTGACATCAAAAATAAGGATAACCTTGACCATAGTACCTTTCACAATTAATTCCACAACTGTTTATAATCTTTTTCACATGTATATTGATTGAATTGGATTAACAAATGATATTAGCAGTTAATGTGATCAAACGTTTTATTAATTAATCTGTCATTTGAGACAGTCGACAATAATATTTTGTTCGGTATTCTCCTTGACAGTGTCTACAAACGTATTTTGTCATAAAGTGGTCATGTAGGTGTCACGACAAAAAGCCCCCAGTACTCACTGTAAATAAAGTTGGCATCAGGAAGGGCGTCCACCTGTAGAAACCAAGCCCAAATCAGTTCTGTATGAGCAAGACATGGTCATCTGACCTGGCATTGCCCACAATGCAACTCGTCTAACCCATGCTAGTGTGGAAAATGGATGTAAAATGGTGATGATGATGATGGTTTAATTAATATAAGTTCATTTTCCTCATTATTAACAAAAGGCGTGTGTTTGTGTATAATGTATGTTTATGTATGCATATATTCTTTACTTGTATGTATGTTTCTGGATGTGTGTATGTTTGTGTGTGTAATGGTTGGATGTTTGTGCATATGTTTGTACTTGTATGTTTATGTATATAATCTTTCTACATGTGTGTCTAAGTATATAATGTTGTTTGTGTTTGCATGTATGTATATAATGTGTATGTATGTGCACAGTTCTGAGTGGTTCATAAGTACTTAGCTGTTTTATATCAAGTGAGAAGAGTTAACAATCCCAGTTTTGTCTGTAGTGACATATTGAATCAATTGTCTCTGCACACACAACTTTCTTGGATACTGGTGTTATGAAAAATGCATCCAGTATACTCTGTAAAGGGATTGATGATAGTAAGAACACCCCACAATAGAAAACTTTCCAAACAGCCATGTGGTTATGTGTTCCATTCCACTATCTGGAACCTTGTGTAAATTTCTTGTACTATAGCTTGGGTCGACCAATGCTTTGTGATTGAATTTGGTAGATAGAAAACTGTGAGGAAGCCCATCATACATAGAAGCAATATGTGAGTGTGCACGCGCACGTGCATGGATGCATTTGTGTCTCTCTTTTCATATCAGCACAATTTGTTTATGCCCTGCATAAACTGAGTCCTGCAGCTGATTGGTTCAATGAAGATAAGCAGTATGACTTTGATAGGTTTCGGCCAGTATTGGCCCAGGCCATACCATGCTATTTTTTTTAAAAAGAGGGAAAGAACAATGTATGAGGTAGCATCAAGAAGGACATCAAGTTATGGAAAGACTGCCTAAAATAATCTTGTCCAACTCATGCTGGTATGAAAAAGTGAATATAAAAATGTTGATGGTAATGTTGATCGCCTCACCCCTTCCCCAGTGGAAATTTGTGGCCATTGTGTCAAAATTAGAAATAATTTATATTATCAGCACTTTATAAACTGAATTGCTTTTTTGTTCCCCTTATCTAATTGTAACAACATGATACAAAACTTGTTGATATAAGTGGAGGAAATATGTCTCTATAGGTGCAGGCATGTTTGTGTGGTTTAATGAGTTCACTTTGCAACCATGTGGTTTCAGGGGGATGTCTCTCTTTTTATAGCCTTGGCTTGATCAATGTTTTGTGTGTCTGATATTTGGTAGACAGAAACTACAGATGTCGTGCTCACTGCAGCCACACACGGGTTGAAAATCTGTCCAGTGAAACATGCATCTTCGACTATGGTTTGCTAATTTGTTGTGGAACTAACACTCTCTCTCTCTACACACACACACATACACTCACATATATATATATATATATACACACACACTCACATATATATATATATATATATATACACACACACTCACTCATATATATATATATATATATACTATATTATATTTTGAGAATAAACTCTGTCGTTTACAATAATTAAGCTCCAGGAAAAGGGGCTCTTCCGAGCAGTTAAATACATTAAAATATATGATAAACACGAAAGGTGTTTACATTGCAACAGACAAAGTTAGCTATTAATGAAATAAACTAATTAAAGTGAATACAATTTGTCTGTCTCGATATAAGTCAATAAAGACAGGCTTATATTGGCAACGACCATGATTCCTGGACAGATTTAAATTTCAAAATTCAAACCTGTTCTGTAGACGAATTTGAACCTCGAAACCCAAATCAGTTTCGCAATGGTGATATGTGAATTGAAAAATAAAGAGAATCGAAATGGAATAGAAATAAAAAAGTGAAATATCCAAATCTCATCAACAGGAATCCAGTAAAATTAGTACATCTCACATCAAAAATTTTGCAGGTCTGACTACACGTGCGTAGGCAGGCCAAACTAGCCGTCCCACATTCACGGTGCTAGAAATAACAGCCGCTTATGCAGGATTAAAGATCAGCTCTACAATAAAGGAGCCATACACTATATTATATTTTGAGAATAAACTCTCAGTCGTTTACAATAATTAAGCTCCAGGAAAAGGGGCTCTTCCGAGCAGTTAAATACATTAAAATATATGATAAACACGAAATGTGTTTACATTGCAACAGACAAAGTTAGCTATTAATGAAATAAACTAATTTCGATTCTCTTTATTTTTTCAATTCACATACCACCATTTCGATTCTCTTTATTTTTCAATTCACATACCACCGTTGCGAAACTGATTTGGGTTTCGAGGTTCAAATTCGTCTACAGAACAGGTTTGAATTTTGAAATTTAAATCTGTCCAGGAATCATGGCCGTTGCCAATATAAGCTTGTCTTTATTGACTTATATTGAGACAGACAAATTGTATTCACTTTAATTAGTTTATTTCATTAATAGCTAACTTTGTCTGTTGCAATGTAAACACATTTCGTGTTTATCATATATTTTAATGTATATATATATATATATACACACACACTCACATATATATATATATACACACACACTCACATATATATATATATACACACACACTCACATATATATATACACACACACTCACATATATATATATATACACTCACACACACGCATATATATATACAACAACAACAAAAGGATTCTCTTTATGAATGAATGGTTGGCTGTATGATACTTGCATGTAAAATGCAATGTTACATGGAATTGAAACATGAGCTGTAAATGCAGAAAATATAGAAAAACTGAAGAGAAATGAAGTGAGCATACTTTGATCGATGTGATGTGTATGGATGAGCTGAGTGAATAACTAGGTAAAGAGGAATCAAATGTAGTGTGTCAGAGAAAAGACTGCATTGCTACAGATGGTGATTGTTGGGTGAAGAAGTGTCAGGAGTTCTCAATGGAAAGAAACTGCAGCGTAGAAAGATCAAGGAATGTCTGGGCAGGGTAGTGGGAACAGATCTCAAATCACTGAACTTTACAGAGGAAAGAACACAACAAGTGGAGGGATGTTATGCTGGAAAAGACCCATCCAACCCATGCAAGTATTGAAAAATTGATGTAAAAGAATGCACATATAATATATATATATATTTGTATCTATATGTGTATTTATGTTCTGTAATTTATTAATTTCGTAAAATAAGTTCTGGGGTTAATATGATTGACTAAATCCCTTTAAGGTGGTGCCTCAACATGGCCATAGTCTAAGGACTGAAATCAGTAAAAGGATAAAATAATCTGTCATAGATTGAATTGTTTTCGTGTTTTGAACCTCCCGCATATATTCTCTATAGTTTATATCTAGCTATAACATGATATAATGCTGTATAGAAAAGCAGGCATAGTAATGGTTTCTGATTTAGTCACAAGGTCAACAATTTTGTGGAGAGGAGGAGGTCAATTAATTTGACCCCAGTGTGTTACTGGTACTTTATTTTATCAACCCCGTAAGGATGGGAGGCAAAACTAACCTCAGTGGGATTTGAACTCAGAGCATAAAGAGTTGTAACTATATGTTACAAAGCATGTTGTCTGACGCTTTACCAATACTGCCAATCCATTGCTGCCAAAAGCAGGGATAATGATGATGATCCTTCCAAATATGTGGCCCTTAATGCTAAAATTCGAAATCATAATTTATAAGGTATATGCACTTATCACCAACCCATTGTAAACTAAATTGTTTTGTTTTTCTTTTGTTTTTATTATTTTAAAAATTCTCCCAAGTTTATATCTTGCTATAACAACATATAATAATACTGGTTGGTGTAAGGTGGGAAGATATCTGTCACTAGAAGAAATGGAAATGTGTCTGCAGACAGAAAAATTCTGTCTGCAACTAGAAATTATTCCAATATTTTTTTATTTTGCTTAAATTCACTTTTACATATTCTAAATTGTGTCATATTATCCCCTAACTGGAAATCTCTTTAATATCTTCTTACTAAAAGTCAGTCTCATGATGTCTGTATAAAAGAAATATTTTCTTTTTTTTGAAATAGGCAGCAGTGTCTAGCACAATCAGCTACTCCTCCATTTTACCCCCCCCCCCCTCTTCATCACAGTTCTGTCTTGTTCCTACTGTCTTTCTCTTCAAGAAGGGATTTCTGCAAGCTCTCTTTCAAATAATACTCTATTTGTCGTACAGATCATTTTACGCACTCTAAACCACCACTGTCTTCATATCACATCATTTTATTTGTCCTTTTCTTATCTTTCTCTCTCTTTTTTTTTTCCAAATATTTTCTTATATTACTTCATAGCGAACATCTAACTTGTTCTTGTTCCTCCTTTTCTCTTTCCATTCCTTTTTTGATATATTTTTTATTTCATTTCATCTACTTTCTTTCTGGCTGTTTGCCTGTCCTCTTTTTTTAATGGATTAGTTTTCCTTTTCTGGTGTCGTTTAAAACATTAATAAAAAATAACAAACAAAAAAAATCAATTTAAATGATTACTGAAATTAATTAGAGAGAGCTGAATCCTGAAAAGAGAACAAGTGAGAATTTACTAATGAGGTAAGTTATAGAACATCGTTAAAGTACATTCCAGTGAATTATTTTACTGTATACAGTTTTCTTTTGTAAAAACTAAAAAGAAAATAATAAAATTTCATTTAAAGCAATTTGGTCAATGAAAGAAGTTTTTCTATTTTTTAATTATATTCACAGCAGTACACATTAGCTATTAATTGTAAAGACCATTTTATTATTTCTTTTACTGGTTGTCTTGGTTAATAAGTGGTGGCAAGACAACCAAAATACTTTTTTTATTTCAGAAAGGGGGGAAAAAATTTGTAATTCTTCTAAAATAGCTGTGTTTTCATTAAGAAAGATATCTTTTTGTAGGAATTCAAAAATCTTTTCATTGTTCTATGACTGTTGGCTAGCCATTCCCATTAGATAATTTTCAAAATATTTTCTTACATAACATAGCTAGAGTTGTTGGAACTTACACCAGTTCCAGCAACAAGTGTCCTAGTTGTTTGACCAATAGAACAGCCTGTAAAATTAATGTGCATGTGGCTGAGCATTCTACCAAAGCAGGCATTCTTAACATAATTCTCAGAGAAATTCAGCATGACACGATATATGTGTGTCGAGGCTAGCTCTTTCAATGACAAGTACATCTCACTTTTCTTCCAGCTAAGCAGACTGGAGCAATGCGAAATAAAATGCCTTGCTTAAGGACACAATTTGCTGCCATCAAACTCATAATCAGACAATCGTAAGCCAAACTTGATAACCTCCCTAGTGATGATGCCATGATAAAATGCACCCAGTGCGCTCCATAAAGTGGTTGGTATTAAGAATGGTGCACAGCTTTAGAAACCATGCCAAAAATGAGACATACAAGCATGACATGGTCCTCTCACACAGTAAATCTGAATAAGTACAGACTTAAACCTCAACAACCCATCCAATCTATACCAGCATGTAATTTGGACATAAAATAGTGTTGGTAATGGTGGAGGGAGGTTGCACTTTATGGTGGTGGTGGTGGTGATAGTCTTACAGTTCGTGGTTGTGTTGTAATGGCAGTGTTTGTTATCACTATTGTCATGTTTCTTTAGAGATCTATTCCATCAAAGTTGATGCAAACTATTCACCACCGCCAACAACAACA
Source organism: Eledone cirrhosa (assembly GCA_964016885.1). NCBI lineage: Eukaryota > Metazoa > Mollusca > Cephalopoda > Octopoda > Eledonidae > Eledone > Eledone cirrhosa. Next base: position 293,338,235 of record OZ024742.1, read on the forward strand.
ACAGTAGAAGTAGGTGGTATTTATATTAGACTGGGAAATCTATATATATATATTATGGAATAAAATGAACAGAATAATCTGTTGTCTGGTGTAATTATAAAGAAATAAATTGAAAGAGTACATTTTGAAATAAATAGCATTAAATATTATTTGAAAGAGACAATGTTGAAGTTGTTTAGACTGATGAATGGTAGATAATTATATAAATAGATTAATTTAAGTATGATTGCCATTAGATAAAAACTAAAGCATATTGAAGAATAAATGGAATGCTTATAAAGGAAATAGTTTTAAAATGATACATTAAATTTATTATACTGGACTTAACAGTGAAAAACATTATATCTGTAATAATTGGTTTGTATTTGGGTTTGTGTTTTATACACTTACAAATTTAGTTATTTACATATTATCATCACCAATTCTACGTGTTTCTCCATGTTTTCATGGGTTGGATGGGTTTTCTCTTCTCTAGCACAGCTTCTTTCCACCCCACTTGTTGCATTCCTTCCTCGTCTCCTTTCTGAGGTTCAGCAATTTGAGATCAGCTCTCACCACTTCAGCCTTTGTAAAAATAATTAATCCTTTTGATACCAAACTTCCCTGAAAATGACCCTAGTTCTATGATGCAAAACTGTTTTAACCCTTTCCTGACTGCATTTCTAATGGAATATTTTTGAGTGATTTACTAAAATTATTAATTATTTCATTACTAAGATAGTAGAAATATGGTAATGAAAAGGTTAATGATGATACAGTAAATGTTTTATACTAGACTTACCAGTGAAAACCAGGCATTTCTCTTATAATAATTAATCTCTACTTTTGTATTTCACTCTGTTTTAAGAGATGTTAGTTGTGTTGTATGCTTTGATGTTTGATTGAAGTGGAGAAAGCAATTTCCCCAAAGCATTGGAATTCAAGTGGACAAGGACTAACAAGGAAACAAACTGCTAATTTACCTATATATTTTAGCCATGGAATGCAACAAAACCATGTTACATTATATTATTTAACGGAGTGTATTGGCAGTATCAGCAGCATAGAGTTACGGCCCTTTACAGTTTGAGTTCTAATCCTGCCAAAGTTAACTTTGCCTTTCATCCTTACTGGGTCGATAAAATAAAGCGCCAGTAATGCATTGGGATAATTGCTGGCCTTGTGCCAAAAGTAGAAACAATTATTTTAATATAGGTAGATTTAATATCGGTCACAGAAAATGGAAATATCTTCATTTGATGTATTTAAATTTGTAAAGGGAGAGACAATGAATGTGTGTATAGGGAGATTATGAAATCAGACAGCATCTGTCTGTGGTTGGCAGGCCATTTTTGGACTACCACAAGAAGCAGTTTTGGGTGACCATAGTGTGTTTGCATTAGGTGAAGAAGAGGATTTGCTAGTGTTTGAGCCACCTTATATACTTTTAGATGATGTATCTATTTTTGTCAATATCATCATAGTTATTTTAGTCTGCATTTTCACACCAACAGATTTAACCCAGGGATAATGTCACTACTATGTTTTATACACTTGCAAATAAATTTAGTTATCTACATTTGGTTTTCTAAAAATATTCAATGCTTTTGATATCAAAGTACCTGAAACTGCTTCTGTTTCTACAATACAAAGCTGTTTGTTTTAAAATGTTTATATCTAACAAAAATAAAGAAACGTTTGTTAGGATTTTTAAAACATTCTATTGTATTCATAGATCATGCATGTGCCACTTTACTCAGGCAGTGAATTAGCAGAGAGTTGGACAAACTGCTTTGTGGTATTTGTTCCAACTATCTACGCTATGAGTTCACATTGTGCCAAAGTCAGATAGGTCTTACCTTCTTTCGGGTCCAAAACAGAAATGTACCAGTCCTGAGTGGTGGATTGCTGGAACTGCTAGAGTAGAAAGGACTCTTCAGTCTGTCCATGTGTATAACAACCCCTCTAGGGTTAGTGCCAAGATAAAAACTTTAGTTGCAATATAGATTATCTAGTTTCAGCCACATTCTTCTTCTTTCGTTACATTCTATATCAGGCATGGGCAACCTTTTTCAAGCAGTGGACCACATAGTATGTGGCTCTTCATAAGGCGAGCGGCACTACTAACAAATTCAAGTAAATTTTGAAATTAGGTGTGCCATTCAGAAAGCCAAATGGGCTGCATGCGGCTTGCAGGCCCCAGTTTGCCTATGACTATACAATGTCTTACCATAAGTAATCCCTGGGTTAGGTTGTGTGTTGTGTTCTTGAGTAAAACACTTTATTTCACATTGCACTGTTATACTCAGCTGAAAATGAGTACCAGTAATAGCTGGGGGCTTGACCCTGTGGTGAACTGGCATCCTCTTCCAGGGGGGAGTCTTTTACTTTCAGTCACTTCACTCCATGAAATTGGGATAAGCACCTGCCTGAGTTAGACTTTAGGTTATTTGGTGACTTCCACCCTTGATTCTCACTGAGAAGGAAAACTTGCATCTTTTAGAATTTTTTTTATTTTATTCTTTTATTTCTTTACTGGTTTCAGTCATTAGGCTATGGTTTTTCTTTTATCAGTCCCTTTTTGTCATATACACACAATGGGTTTCCACACAGTTTTTGTTACCAGTTCCATTCACAAAGCAGTAGTTAATTCAAAGCTATAGTAGAAGACACTTGCCCAAGATGCCATACAGTTGGACCGAACCCAAAACTATTTTGTTGCAAAATGAATTCTTTAACAATACAACTATGCCTGCAAATTTATTCTGTTAGGAAAACAATTCTTGAACATCTTCATTGTCACCATCAATATCATCATAGTCATCTTCATCATCATCACTTTATGTCCATTTATTTATATTTCAACTTTGCTGATTTCCTTCTATTCTGTAATCAAAATATAACAAAGTGTAATTCTTCATGTCAATTTTTTTGAATTTTGGATATATATATAAGCAAATATTATTCAGTTTCGTGGTGAAAAATTTCTTCATAAAAATTTAACAGCTATATGTTTCTGAAGCATAAATGTTGTACTGAAATTTCCAGAATCTCAATAAAAAAAATATCAAAGAATTTATCTTTAGATTTAAGTTTAGAGGTTTGTCTTTTCTTTAGGTTGAGTTTCTCTACTGTTATGTTAATTTTCTTAATATAGATTTTATTATCTTATGTTAGATGCAGTGTTTTATAAAATGAAACTGTTGTAAAGTTGGTATCTTTTTTTAGGCAACATGTAACAATGTCCTTCAGGATTTGTATACCCTGGTTGAAGCTTTCAAAATTTCAGATTTGTACTTGTATGGCAAGAGACTTCATTTAACCCTTTCATGACCGCATTTATAATGAAATACATTCTGTTTTTATTAAGGAATAATTTTAAGGGATTTATTAAAAATATTAATTATTCCATTACTAAGATAGTAACTTAATGTAAGGTTCTTATATAAAATAATGTTGGAAGATTTTAATTTAAATTGGAAACCTTTAAAATGGGTGGTTTTATTTCATAGAACCAGAGCTGGTTTGGGCCGGGTTGGTTAACTAAAGGGTTGAGATTGTGCATTGAAGCTGAAGCAATTTAAGCCATTAAAAAATAATAATAATGATTCACTTTTCATTTATTTTGTGGTGTCAACATTTTTATCATGCCTTATGCAAATAAATATTGTCATCATAAAGGTGTGAGCCTCATAAGCAATAGCCAAAATAACCTGTCTAGGAGAGCCATAGAAAAGACAATCTATCTAAGAAGAATGGTGACTGAATAAAAACTGATCCTTTAGTCCCAGCAGTTTCTCTAGTATTACTGGCATAATAAAATGCTGTAAGGTGGTTGGTGATAGGAAGAGCATTCAGCTGTAGAAACCAAGTCAGAAATATGACTAGTACCAATTATCCTCTGCAACTTGGTCAGTCATTGACACTGTTCCACTATAACTATCTTTCTGCTATGGTGATGTATTCGTTTTGCAAAGTTTTTTTTTATATGAGATCATGTGATGAAACAGATATTGTTATATTTGGAGAGGGTCATGTTGCTATAATATTGCCAGAAAATATAGTAAAACACACTCACTGTTTGGTTTGGGTTGGTTTTCACTTCAGTATATTTTTTAAAATATATTTATAATTAATTCAGTTGGCAATCAATGTTTATCATTGATTGACCAACAGTTAAAAAAATATAAATATAGTTTCTCAGTTCTTTCATCACATAACTGTGACCTCATCAGTGATGCTTCTGTTTCCTCCTGTTGTATTCCTATAATATAACAATATCTTTCTGCTTCTAATTTCATGCATGTTTTTTTTTTGTTTATTTTGTTTATTTCAGAGTGACAGTTGTCCCAGTTCAATTGGTTGCAGCTCCTCCACTCATCACTTGTCTTCATCTTCCCAAAACGTGCCGCTACTCAATGGAGATCATTCCAAAAATGACATATGCTCTGTACGAAAAGAAGCAACCTTGCCACGATTATCAGCCTATCCTGTTGTCCCAAGAACTACTGGTATACTATTTTAATTTTCCTTTCTTTTCATTAACCCTTTAGCATTTAAGCCAACCATATCCGGCCAAAATTCTCTCACCTTTTTCTCTTCAAATTGGCCATAACTGGCTGCTCATACTTATGTTAAGGTATTGTTTTCAAAATAGATAATATCAAAATCTCAGAGATTCAATATTATATGATATAATTATGTGAGGTAAAGCCTTTACCACAAAAATACAATAGTAAATGTAGAGTAATGTAAATGCTAAAGGTAAAAAAGGAAGTTTATTTAATTCTTTTGATACCAGCCTGCTTGAAACTACCTCTGATTCAGTGATAAGACTGTCTATTTTAAAATTTACATATCTAAAAATTAAAAACTTCTATCATGATTTTATGCAAGAATTTTTTGTTATTAACACAACTTAATTGAAAGGGTATTTTACTAAAACTTTCCAAATTCTGGTGAAAGGTTGCACTGGAATCTGTATTGTGTACAGAGGGAGACTAATTACTTTACAGGGTGTACTGGGTGCATTCTATCATGGCTCCAGCACTAGTGAGTTACCTTGTATCATGCAAGATTAAAATGTACTGACTACTCTGCATTACTTCCATTCATGAATAGAATAAATTTTAATGTTTAGAATCAGTTTACTTTTCAAGGTTTTGAAACTTACAAAACTGAAATGTCAAACAGTTTAAAAGGAGTTCTAAGATAAGTTTAATGTAGGCATAACTAGTTTTTTAAAGATACTCACTGTGAAAATTCAAACAACTGGAAACACATTTTTGTTTGTCACTTCATACAGAGAAAAACATAAGATATTACTTTTACATGTTTCACAGTTAGTTGGCTGTTCATGTAGCCTAACACTTCTGTCATGAAGAGAACTTAACTGAAATGTCTCATCTAATTTGCATAACATACATTCACTGATGAAAGAATTAAGAGAATAACAAAAATGTGTGTCACAGCAAGTTTATAATTTAAAACTGTATTTGTACCCCCATTAAATTTATCTTAGATTTCCTAAAATATGATGTGCTGTGCATAAATATTCATTATTAAAAATTTTCTTGAGGTTATCTTAAGGTGAGGATGATAGGGATATTAGAAATAATGTTACAATCTTTTTATTTTATTTTAATATATACCATAGCTGCAGGCATGATTCAGAGGTTTGTTTCTGAACCATGTGGTTTTGGGTTCAGTACCCCTGCTTGACACTTTAGGCAATTGCTTTTTTACTATAGCTTCTGGCCAACTGATGGCTTGTGAGTTTGGTGGATAAAAAACTGTAAGGAAGCTAGTTGTATACATGTGTGTGTGTGTGTGTATGTTAGTTGCTAAAAACATCTTTATATCAAAACTGTTTAAAAAGCAAGTGGTCATTTGTTTATGTTCCTCATAAACATGCCTCTGAGTGGTTTAAAACCCTTTAGCATTCACATTATTCTATATTTACTATTGTATTTTCACAGAAAAGGCATAATTATCTCATAATATCGAATATTTGAGATTTTGATATTTATTTTAAGAACAATACGTTAACAATGGTATGAGTGACCAGTTACGGCTGGTTTGAACAGAAAGAGATGAGAGAATTCTGGCTGGATATCGCCAGTTTAAATGCTAAAGGGTTAATGAATGTGAGCTATCATCATCATCGTTTTATGTCTTTTTCCATGCTTGCATGGGTCAGATGAGTCATCCACGTGGAAAGACATGTCTAGCCAGGAATTGGCCACACTGTACCTTGCGCTGATGGGACTGTAAATTTGGCCAGGTTTTTTTTACAGCGGGATGCCCGTCTTAACACCAACCACATTCACAGAGTGGCATTATATATACCATATTTTTGAAATAAACTATGCATTGATGACTGGTAGAGTATCTGGCTGCAGAAAAATTGCCTCCCCAAAACCCTCATCCAACCCATACCAGTATGGAAAAACAGGTTAAACAATGATGATGTTCATATTACTTATGTTGTAAAGATTTGGATTAGATTAATAGATTATTAGATAAATGCATAAAGTGGAATATATAAGAAAAAGCAATTTTGTGAGTGATTAGGAAGTAAATGTGTGTCTATGTGTGTAACAGAATATATCTGTAAGCAGGTTGAGAGGGTATCTTGATGTTTTCAAATTTATTGATCTAAATTTGGATTTGTGTTGTATTATGAAGTGTCTAGCTATTAAGTTCTTGGCAAACGGAACTAGAAACCTGACTTCACAATGCTAATGTGTTTGTGACAGTATGTATTACTTAACGCTTAATGCCTTTCAAACAATGGCAAGAGGAATATGAGAGTTTTTTTTTTCTTTTCTTTTTCCTTTCTTTTTATCTAATGGAAGAGGATATAATGTGTTTGTTGAATTACAATAGGTGCAAGCATGGCTGAGTGGTTAAGATGCTGGTTTCTGAACCACATACTTGTGGGTTTGATCACACTATGCGATACCTCAGCCATATGTCTTCCATTATAGTCTTGGGTGGGCCAATGCCTTGTGCTGCCATGTGAGGGAATTTGGTAGGTAGAAACTATAAAGAAACCCCTGAGAATATATATATATCATCATCACCGTTTTACATCCATTCTTCCACGCTAGCATGGGTTAGACATATATATATATGAGCAAGACATGGTCACCTGACCTGGCATTACTCACAACAGGACAACTCGTCTAACCCGTGCTAGCATGGAAAAATGGATATTAAACAGGTATGATGATATATATATATATATATATTATGCTGGAGAGGCATCAATACTGAAATTTGAAAGTCACTGCTACATTTTTCATCTAAAAATAGTTCTTAAACTCTCCTCACATGTATTAAGTGCTCATTCAGTTAATATTTCAATGTTCTATGCACATTCATACAAAAAAGACTCTCTTCAATATATATTTATATATATGCTGGTGACACAAGAAAAAGCACCCAGTCCACACTGTAAGGTGGTCGTACTGGTGATCTGACACAATTGGCCAGTCCACACTGTAAAGTGGTTATGAAGGTAACATGACAAAAAGTGCCCAGTCTACACTATAAGATGAACTGGGCAATCTTTGTTATGTCACCTTCACGACCACTTTACAGTGTGGGTTTCTGTATTACTGTAATGCCAAACATCTTAGTCCTGTATTTTTATATATTTATATATGTGTATGTTAGTTTAACTCATGCACTTTTGTATTAACAATGTTTAAAGCAGCTGGTAACATGTATCTCCTGTTTAAACAGTGTAGCAGTTGACAAAGATGAATGGTGTTTGGCAATCAAATGGAGACAATATAGGGTTTCAGTCTGGCCATGATAAAATGCACCCAGTCCACTCTGTAAAGTAGTATTGGTTCCATAATGAAATACACTCTGTAAGCTGGTTGGAATTAGGAAGGGCATCCAGCCATAGAGACCCTATCAAATATAGAAGGTATGAGCAAGATGAGTTTGCTCCAGCTTGTCTGTGTGGAAAGAGAATGTGAAACAATAGTGATAATGTCATACTTATAAAAATGAAGTATGAGCTGGCATTGAAGACCATCTGACCATAGAAATACTGCCTCACGTTACATCTAACCCATGCTAACATAGAAAGCATTCATTATAGTGGTGGTGGTAGTGGTAAAGATGAAGAGAAGGATGATACATATAAGTATTTTGAGAAAATGTGGATAATGAATTTTATTTTAAGATAAAAAGTAATCAGTAATACAGTATTTAAAAAGAAAAAAAAGGAAATCTCAATAAGCAATGTGAAATAATTGATGCTTTAAGATATGAATAGGTACAAGAATAGCTATAATAAATTAAATTAAATTTGAAATATTGAAATCTATTTTAATGTTACTTTGGAAGAGTTTCAGAGCTATGGCTGAAAGAAACAACACACATCAGTTGGCACTATTACTATAGTACAGATGGTGAAGTCAGTGGTATTTTTATATATATAGTAAATTCAATTTGTTCCTCATCATCATCATTACTATTATTGTCATCACCATTATCATTATAGTCAGCACCACTATCACCATCATCACCACCATTATCATTATTATTATCACTATTATCATCACCATTATCATTATAGTCAGCTTTATTATTATTATCACCATCACCACCATCATACACCTGATTGTTCATATTAAAGCTTTTTTGTTAATTATTAATATATATATTTATATTAGAAAATACAATAGCTTTCACCGTAATTTTGACTAAAGGAATTTTAGCCTGATAATGGGGTTTAGAATCCTCAGATAAATGGAAAAAGATCTGAGGGTTCTAAACCCCATTATCAGGCTAAAATACTTTAGTCAAAATTACGGTGAAAGCTATTCTATTTTCTAATTTCAAACCTGCTCACTGTTTCAAAACATACTTACATATATTTATATATTTTGTTTATAGTTAAACAAGGCCACAGGGGAAAATATTCACTATTGCCCCGTTAGTCCCATTACTCACTCAATGAGACAACATTTAAACATATTAAATGTGTAAATCTGTACTCAGAGTACTTACCATAGGTTATTTGCAATTGTGTGTGTATATATATATGTGTGTGTGTGTGTGTATGTGTGTGTACATATGTGTATATATATATATATATATGTATGTATTCTTCATTGTACTGTGATGTTTACTTTATTTCCGTTTGCCTTTTGCAAGCATGGAAAAGCGGACGTAAAATGATGATATATATACACACACACACACACACACACACACACACACACACACACACACACACACACACACACACACACACACACACACACACACACACACACACACACACACACACACACACACACACACACACACACACACACACACACACATATATACACACATATACAAACACACACATGATGATGATGATGATGATGATATATATATATATATATACATATATATATATATATATATATATATATATAATCATCATCATCATCATCATCATTTTGCGTCTGCTTTTCCCTGCTTGCAGTATAAGATTTTAGACAATCAATTTAAATGTATGTATCATTTTTGTTCTTTGTTTCAGTAAAAAAGTGGACTCCAGTAAAAAGACACCATTCTGCAGGGGACATGTTGGTAACGGAGATCGAGTCAGGTAATGACCTGGATAAAGTAGAACGTCCAAAGTCAGAGGGACATGCTTACACCAGACAGTTTTCACCAAAGAGAACATCTAGCTATGGGGTAGGTTTACTTTATTGAAGTATTTCGTAAATTAGGGCAAGTGCCATGATAAAATGTACCCAGTAGACTGTAAAGTGGTAGTGCTGGTGCCACAATAAAATGTACCCAGTAGACTGTAAAGTGGTAGTGCTGGTGCCATGATAAAATGTACCCAGTAGACTGTAAAGTGGTAGTGCTGGTGCCATGATAAAATGTACCCAGTAGACTGTAAAGTGGTAGTGCTGGTGCCACAATAAAATGTACCCAGTAGACTGTAAAGTGGTAGTGCTGGTGCCATGATAAAATGTACCCAGTAGACTGTAAAGTGGTAGTGCTGGTGCCATGATAAAATGTACCCAGTAGACTGTAAAGTGGTAGTGCTGGTGCCATGATAAAATGTACCCAGTAGACTGTAAAGTGGTAGTGCTGGTGCCACGATAAAATGTACCCAGTAGACTGTAAAGTGGTAGTGCTGGTGCCACAATAAAATGTACCCAGTAGACTGTAAAGTGGTAGTGCTGGTGCCACAATAAAATGTACCCAGTAGACTGTAAAGTGGTAGTGCTGGTGCCACAATAAAATGTACCCAGTAGACTGTAAAGTGGTAGTGCTGGTGCCATGATAAAATGTACCCAGTAGACTGTAAAGTGGTAGTGCTGGTGCCATGATAAAATGTACCCAGTAGACTGTAAAGTGGTAGTGCTGGTGCCACAATAAAATGTACCCAGTAGACTGTAAAGTGGTAGTGCTGGTGCCACAATAAAATGTACCCAGTAGACTGTAAAGTGGTAGTGCTGCTGCCACAATAAAATGTACCCAGTAGACTGTAAAGTGGTAGTGCTGGTGCCACAATAAAATGTACCCAGTAGACTGTAAAGTGGTAGTGCTGGTGCCACAATAAAATGTACCCAGTAGACTGTAAAGTGGTAGTGCTGGTGCCACAATAAAATGTACCCAGTAGACTGTAAAGTGGTAGTGCTGGTGCCACAATAAAATGTACCCAGTAGACTGTAAAGTGGTAGTGCTGGTGCCACAATAAAATGTACCCAGTAGACTGTAAAGTGGTAGTGCTGGTGCCACAATAAAATGTACCCAGTAGACTGTAAAGTGGTAGTGCTGCTGCCACAATAAAATGTACCCAGTAGACTGTAAAGTGGTAGTGCTGGTGCCACAATAAAATGTATCCAGTAGACTGTAAAGTGGTAGTGCTGCTGCCACAATAAAATGCAACCAGAACATTCTGTAAAGAGGTCATGCTGGTGCCACAATAAAATACACCCAAAATATTCTGTAAAATGGTAGTGTTGGTGTCACGATCAAATGAACCCAGTAGACTGTAAAGTAGTAGTGCTAGTGCCACAATAAATTGTACCCAGTATATTCTGTAAAATAGAATGTATTAGTAAGATGTATCCAGTTTCTCACTCAGCTCGTCTGTACTTCGCTGTTCTTGCACCTTAACATTACTTATCAATATATCTACTGCCAATTTTTAAACATCGTAAACAAATTTGTTGTTTCTGTTTTGATTTATTTTCACATATTTTTTGTATTTCTACTCTAGGGTCAATCTCCTTTTGGAAAAGCAATCTCTTATAAAAAGCAAGAACGGTTAGGAGAAGGTTCTTATGCAACAGTTTATAAAGGAGTTAGTTGGTAAGTCAAAGTTGTCTACTAGATGTCATGGAATGTTCTAATATGGTCAGCACATTATCTTATATTATCTTTGAAGCAGTAAAAGTTTTGTACATATTTGAATTATAATGGTTACTCAATTCAGTCAAATTCACCTTGTTGAAAAATGTATTTCATCTTTTTTTTTTTATTGCATTGTATTGTATGTGTGTGTCAGAGTGAATTGTATGAATCCTGGTTACACCACATCCCTGCATATTGTAAGAGGCAACTAAAAGAGTTAGTATCAGGAGGCACATGGCCTGGTGGTAAGGGTGTTGAACTTAGGATCATAATGTCATAGGCTCGATTTCTGGGTTGAGTTGTGTGTTGTGTTCTTGAGCATAACGTTTAATTTCACAGCTGAAAATGAGTACTAGCAACAGCTGGGAGTTTATCCCTGTGAAGGATTGGCATCCTGTCCAGGGGGAAGTCTTGTATCCTCAGTCGCTTCACACCACGAAACCAGGATAAGCACCAGCCTAACAGGCCTCCTGGCTTGAGACAGGCCTTAGAGATCAGGAAGAGTCTCTGGCCATTAAATAGTGCCTAATATTTGTGACCAGTATTTCAAGCCTAACTCTCTACCCACTAAGTCATGTGTCTTCATTAATTGCTATGTTAATATCTGTTATTATTGAATGTTCTAAACTTACTAGTTACATAGTGGGATTAGAACTATTGTTATTGGCATGTTTTCAAATCTGTTGTTCAGTAGCTTGTTGAATTGGGACATTGTTAATGAAATCTTAATTAATTCTATTAAGTAATCTGTAATATCCTAAATACAGTTTTATGAATGTCCTTTTAATTAAATATGGAAGAAGAACTACAGTTTTTACTGATAACAATCATTTATCTTATTGAAAAAAAAAAGGAAGTTGATTTAGCAGGGTCATTACAGCCTTGGATATTTGTTCTGATTTAAGATCTTTTAGGGGTTGATAATGTACCAAACCAGTGCTGGCTCAGCTCTCTCCCCTTCCAGCTGTCACATCTTGAATCTTCTGCTGGATCAACGAAAGGCTGGAGTTGAGTGTGTTTCTGTGTCTGCTCACAACAACATAAGCGTGGTGCATGCTACTAAGTCATACTTGATTGCGAGTGACAGCCATAGAGGCTTTTTTTTCTCTTGCTCATAATTGCAAGTGTTTATTTATGCTGCATTTGTTTTTATGGATTCTAATTTTATGTCCTATCTGTGCTCAGCAGAGTTGTTACTGTTGGATTTAATATCTTGTGGTATTTGATCTAGTTCTTTGTATTCTGAGTTCAAATCCTACCAAGGTCAACTTTGTTTTTCAATTTCTCAGGAGTGAGAAATAAAGTAACAGTCCAGAGGAGTGTAATAGTACAATTGTTTGAACATCAAGCATAATGATAGCCATGTAATATCCTTTTCGATTTTTTTTATATTCTGAATGCCAGCACTGTTGCTAAGCTGTATCTGCCTTCACATTTCACTTGAACAACATTGGTGTAGTAGTGAGTGGAGAACTGCAGATATATGTATAGGTGATTGCTGGTTTACCACAAAAAGCTTTGTTTATGTCTGCATCTTGGAGAGGAACTTTGTATGTACAGATCCATGATCTCACAAGACACATGGAGGCTCTGGACAGTGACCAGTAGTATTGTAAATAAAGTATTATGAATATACATTAATTAGGTATTTCACTGAAAGGCAAAGTTAATTACAAGGCATTTTGTATGGCACTTTAACAATTCTACCAACCCACCACCCTTATTCCTGTATTTAATGCAAACAATTTTTTAAATTGCTTTAAAATTCTGTTTAAGGAAAACTATTGATTAGTATTTACTACACAAGAGAGTATGATGGTTGTTATATTGAGTTACATCCTTCTAACATGTATAATACATGTTATAGAAATTGAGAAGATCAAGTCATCTATAATTCAAAATAACACAACTGCTGCCTCACTCACTCACCCTTTGACCATCAATGTTATATATTTTCTACTAAATACAGTGATACTATATGGAACACTTTTTAATGATGTGGTTCACCACAGTTTTTTGTGGTGGTGTTGTTTTGCTTTAAAATGTCAAGTCTTGCTGATAAAATGAATGTCAAATGGTATATGTGTGTATGAATGCCTGTGGGAATGTGTGTGAATGCGTGTATGTATATGTATGTGTGTGTGTATATATGTATGCATGTGTATGTATATTTATATATGCATGTGTATATGTGCATATATGCATGCGTGTATATGTAGTATGTTTGTAAATATAAATTCACTAATCTCCCTTTTCACTAATAGTATGAGTGTTGTTTATTTATATATTAATTCATATATCTAGGTTATCTAAATAGTCTTTGGATTCTATTAGATACATTTGTCTGCAGATATCCATGGAGTTGAGAGGGGATATAGCTTACTGAAAATATTGTTTTGTGAAATGTCATTGGAAAACAATTTTTAATAGACTTACTTCCCCAACTCCCTTTACTGCACCTCCCTGTCCAGTTAAGGACTATGATTGCACTAGTACTGATGCCCCACTGGAATGCACCAGTGCTTTCTGCAAATGGTGGTGCTAATGCCATGATAAATTGCATTCAGCCAACTCTGTAAGGCAGTAGTACTGGTTCAACAATAAAATGCACTCATCCCACTCTGAAAAAAAAAAAAGTTTATAATAATGGTTTCTAATTTGGGCACAATACCATCAATTTTAGGGAAAAGGAGAAAGTTAATTATATCGACCGACTAGTTGGCAGTTATTTAATTTTATCAACCTTGGATACTGACCTCTAAAATTTGGACTCGGAATATAAAGTACTGAAATAAATGCTGCAAGTCACTGTCCAATGCTCTAATAACCCTGCCAATTTGCTACCTTAAATAAGCTTATAATAATTGTTTCTACTTTTGGTATAATAATGATAATTCCTCATCCAGAAATTCAAAGTTTGTTATTTAAGAGGTAACATTCGGTAATGATTTTGTAGAAAATATCTTAAAATGTGTGTGTTAATTCAAATGTTTATAGTGTCTTGACTAGTGGTCAAATGTGAAATTTTTAATGTAATGCATTCTCAGTGCTGTCTTATATTTTCCAATAATGCCTTGCTTATATGGTTTCATGGGGTACAGGACATTAAGAATTAACTTTCATATGATTTCAGTTTGACAAATCAAGTAGTCGCTCTTAAAGAAATTCGGTTGCAGCAAGAAGAAGGAACCCCTTTTACAGCCATTAGAGAAGGTAAGTTAGGTTTTTATTATTTAGCTATACTGTTGTCAACATAGTGTGACACTTACTTAAAAACAGATTTTTGCATGTGAATATAAATTTAACCTTTTTTTTTTTTTTTACACCAAACTGTATGAAACTGTGCTTGTATCTACAATACAAAACTTTATTTGAAAGTATTTATATTTATCTAAAAAGACATTCCATCATAATTTTTATTTAAGAACCTTTAAGTTATGCTCTAAATCTTAGTTTAATAATGAGAAAGTTATTTTATAAAATTCCTCCAAATTATTTGAAAATCGTTGACAGTGAAATCTGGTATTGAAATGGTTAACTTATTAATTGATAGAATGCCAGCCTTGTAGGCCTATAACCTTAAGTACTCAGGCTTCAAAACTAGAAGATCACGCTAGCTATGAATTGATAGCCACAGCATGAAATTATGGCTGGCTTCACCAATTTCATCTCCCCACTACACCTTCCTAATAGAAGCACTTAGACAAAGGGGAAGAGGAACATAATGAAAATGTGAAATAATTTAATACATTTAAAAATTGAAGTATTGTCTTCTTATATTTGATTAATCACTCATCTAGGAGGCCACATGTTGTCACAGATTCTCTGATGTCAACCTTGTTGCTTCAGCCATTAGCCTTGGAGTTGTTGCCCACAATGTAGTGAATCAGATGATAAAATACTGGTCATTAATAGATATTACATTTCACACAGGTCACTGATGAGACCTCCAGTGTTCTCAGTCCCTGGCTGTTGCTTCCTCAATTAAATCAAGTTGAGGACATCACACTTTAAAAAAGAGCCCTGTTAAGTGGAATGTCTTATACAGTGGATATCACTGGTTGATATTATTCATGGCAAATTAATATAACTGAGATATGCTATACAACTGAGGCTGTGGAGTTTGCTAAAAAAAATTTAAAACTGTGTATCCAATTTAGAATAGGTTCACATTATATATGACAAAAAAGAACATTACAAGAAATCCCATACAATTACTGACCCCCCCCCCCCCCCCATTATAAGAATTTAAGCAAATGTTCTCCACCACCACC
Organism: Eledone cirrhosa; assembly: GCA_964016885.1. NCBI lineage: Eukaryota > Metazoa > Mollusca > Cephalopoda > Octopoda > Eledonidae > Eledone > Eledone cirrhosa. Next base: position 293,353,879 of record OZ024742.1, read on the forward strand.
CCTATTATTTGGGACCCAAGAATAGTTTTTGTATTTGAAATTGTCAACTTTTAATAAAGTTGACAATAACTTTATTTAGTTGGGAAAATTAATGTTAAATGATGATTTATTATTACTTTCATTCTTTCTAGCTTCATTATTAAAGGTCCTTAAACATGCAAACATTGTCACGTTACATGACATCATCCGTACAGATGAAACGTTAACATTTGTTTTTGAATATGTTGTGAGTATTTTTTTACAGTTTTATTCTTTTGATTTTTGTAATTCTTATGACTAAACTGTTATCCTATGGTTGTTTCTTAGTTTCTTAGTTATTAACCATGCTTGTAAAAGGGAGAAGGATATTCATAATAGATAGATGGAGAGCATTTAAAAAACCAACGGTACAATAAAGGGGCTTGAGAGGAGTTTTCAGTTGTCAATGGCACAATAACCTTTTTAGTATTGGTGTCATGATAAACCACACAGTACAATCTCTAAAGTCATTGATGGGAGAAAGAGCATTCAGCTGTAATAACTTGCTATAGGGTCAAGAGGACTCTTCAGTTATGTCAAAAACATAACAACCTCCCTAGTGCTAGCGCCATTATAAAATGCACCCAGTACACTCTAGAATGCCGGAACATATGTAAGCAAGATGTTGCCCCTGTCCTGTCTGAAAGGTCAGTCAGTAGCATTGGTTATGTACTAACTTGGTCTGTTTGCAGGAAAACAGACATTAAATGATGATGATGATGTTGCTATAATAAAATTGCACCCAGTACATTCTGTAAAATGTTAGTGCTGGTGTTACAATAAAATGCATCCAGTACATTCTGGAAGGTGACAATGTTGGAGATACAAAAAAATGCACCCAGTGCATTGTATAAGCTGGCACCACAATACAATGTGCCCAGTACACTCTGTGGTTGGCATTAGGAAGGGTATCCAGCTGTAAGAACCATGCAAAAATGGAACATATGAACAAAATGTGGTCCTCTAACTTGTCTAGTTTCGGACCATGACAACCCATCCAATCCATGCCAGCACAGAAAACAAACATAAGCATTAATGAAGATGATGCATATGTACATATATATATTTATGTCATCAGAAGTGGAATTTTAATGGCCATTTTTCCATGCTGGCATATATTGAATACATCGAATTGAGGAAGAAGCTGGGTTTAAGAGGAAATCGAGGTGGTGTGCAGGAGAGAAGACTATGTTGGTTTCGACATGTGATGCACATGGACAATGATTGTTGGGTGAAGAAGTGACAGGGAATGCCATTGGAAGGAAGCCACAGTAGAAGTAGACCAAGAAAGACCTGGGCAGAGGAGGTGAGAACTGATCTCAAATCACTGAGACTCACAGAGGTGATGACAAACGGATCACAACGGGTGGAGAGGTGCCGTGCTGAAAAGGACCCATCCAACCCATACAAGTATGGAAAAGCAGACGTAAAATCGATGATGATGATGTCTAGCATGCTGCGGCATATATCTTTGAGTAATTTAGACATCTTAATTTTAGATAATGTTTTTAAAAAAACACTATGTGACTCCAATTTCTAGTGTAAAATTCTCTCATGGTTATTTTTATAAAATATTTCAAAACAGTCTAATTTTTGTGACCTATATTAAAAATATCAGGTTTAACCCATTTAATACCAAACTGCCTAAAATCACAGCTGGTTCTATAATACAAAACTGATTGTTTTAAAATATTTGTAGTTATCAAAACATTGCAATTATTTGCAAGAACTTTCACTAAGTTATGCTCTAAACTTACTTATGTGGCGTTTACGCAGGGTGGGTTTAGCTGGTTCCATCGAAGGAATTTACGGTGTAAGTTCATTTCAATGGTGTTTCATCAGGCGATTGGTTTCACAAGCGGTGCCCAGCTGCAAGTATATGCACTTTAGGATAGTGCTATCCAAACATTGCATCAGTTATAGTGCTAAGCCCTTGTTTTCACAAATTCTTGTTTATTTTCAAAACAATTTAAAAATCACAAGCAGTGCCTTTCATTTGAAATATGGTAATTAAAGGATTTAACTTCGCTTTTCATCCTTTTGAAGTCAATAAAAGAAGTACCAGTCCAATACTGGAGTCTTTCCTTTATATCTTTTTCTCATTTTTTCTCTCTATCACTTTTTCTCCTTCTCTGGAAGAAATTGGGTGTATTCAGACATGGAAAGGCATAGGCTCCACCAGGTTTTAAAAATACCCAAGAAACACTGTATGACACTATGGTAATGCTATGACTCCACCAGGTGTCATGGGGTCACACTACAATTATCTAAAAGCCTTCTATCCTAATTATGCGTAAGAATCTTTGTTCTAAACACCACCTTAATAATGAGAAAGATAGTTTATATTACTAAATTCACATAAATTCTTTTATTAGAAACATGGTAACAAAAGAGTTAACCAATTTTGTTTTATACTCTCGGGTCTTAAATAATCGCTTCTAACCACACTTATTAATTGTTTAGCTCCCTCCCCCTATTGGTATCCCCCGCTCTTATTAAATTTTGCTAATCTATCTCCAGTGAAATTTTATTTTAAGTGGTAGCATTCCTGTAACAATTAATTTTCTTTATACATTAAAAAACATTATAAATGACAAAAAAAGAACATTACTAGAAATCCCATATGTTATAAAATAAATAGGATGACGACTAATTCTGGTTTTCAAAACAATCAACTCACACAACCTAGAAAAACTACCTCCCCACTTCCATGCTTATTACAACTCGTCCCTATTATTTGGCACCCTAGAGTAACTTGTTTATAAAAGTTGTCCCCATTATATGAAAACTTATGTTTATATTTTTTACTCTAATTTCAGCATACAGATTTGAGTCAATATTTAGAAAAACACACCGGTGGATTAACTGCATTTAATGTTAAGGTGAAACTCTTTAAATTTTTTATGGCAATGAACTTTTCTTGTTGTTTAGTCAACTCTTAATTTTTACATTATATTCAGAATGGAAGCATATATGAACCCATATACAATATATTCATGTATAATAAACATACATTTTAGTCATGCTGTGAGAATTTCTACAGCAACTAGAGTAGGAGTGGTAGATGCATTTCAATGACTTCATACATTGTGTGTACTTACCTACTAACTGGTGCTTAAGTATGGAAGACAATATCCTCATCAGATTTTTCTAAACAAGTTTTTTGTGGTGAAAGCTTATTTACATATAGTGTAAACTTGGCTGACTAGTATTAATTAGCACTAAGACAGCATGGTTCAGCATATAGGCTATGAACCCATACACCTCCATGTGCTCACACCTCTCATTTCATCCATGCGTCCCTCCCTCCTTGAACCTCCCACGTCCTAACACTCCGCCCCTCATGCACGTTCCTAGATCAACCTCTCCAATCCCCACCCAAGTCCCCTCACACACTGTAAAGTGGTCATGATGGTGACAGGACAAAAAATGCCCAGCCCACACTGTAAAGTGGTCATGTAGATGTCACGACAAATTCCATTTTTGTAGAAAATTGTTGTATTGGAAATTAAGGTGTCTACTATCTGAGTAGTCTGATGAACAATTTAATGTCTCTGATTTCATAAGATACTTAGTGTAAGGTGAACTAGACAACTGTAAAATCATTTGTTTATATATATATATATATATATATATATTTATGTATCATGAGTTGTGCAGGTCTTTATCAGTGCAGCTTACCTTCACCCATTGCATTCCTTTGTCATCTCCTTTGTTAGGTTCAGCATTTTGAAATCATATCTAACCATCTCTGCTCATGTGTGATGTGTGTGTATATATATATATTCATTAAAATATGTTAGCAAACACTTATTTACATCATCATTTTATTTACAATTGTTTCATCCCCATAGGACTCATCAGGATCAATCATTTTATAAATATATACAGTTTATTATAATAAATTATCCTGTTTTGAGCTGATATAACTTTTTCACCTACACCTTTCCAGTTTTTATATTTGAAAACGAACTTCTTTATATATATATATACACTTATTTACATCATCATTTTATTTACAATTGTTTCATCCCCATGGGACTCATCAGGATCAATCATTTTATAAATATATACAGTTTATTATAATAAATTATCCTGTTTTGAGCTGATATAACTTTTTCACCTACACCTTTCCAGTTTTTATATTTGAAAACGAACTTCTTTATATATATATATATATATATTACTGAAAATATTTCAAAGTGGTTGACATTAAGAAGGACATCTAGCTGTAAATATCATGCCAAAAATGGAAGGTGTGAGCAAAACATAGCCATTGGTCTTACCTTGTGACAACCCATGCCAGTGTTGAAAACGAATTTAAAGTGACGTTGACAATATTTAGTCAAAGTGGGAAAAGCAATGCAATGAGTCTTTCCAAAATCTCTGAGAGTGATGGGTGGGTGGAAGAAATGTATCCTCAAACTGGAAACCAGAGTTGAATAGTTGCAAAACATGAACACAACTAAAGGTTCCAAGTGGTAGTGGTAAACCATGTGACAAATTAAGTCTACCACCCAATTAGGCTTTAATTAGATTTGAATTCAGAATGTAAAGTACTAAAATAAATTTCACAAGGCATCTTCTCCAATCTTCTAACAATTCTGCCAATTCACCTCTCTGGAATGGTCTTCTTCTTCATCCACATTCCTGAGAGGGTCATGGGGGCAGAGTCCTCAAATACTTCCTCTAGCAAGTCATGTCAGAAGCAACCTTTTCCAACTGATCCAGCTGGATCCTCAAGCGAGACCTGCCGAGCTCATGGATGTTGGTTTTGTCCATAAAATCTGTCCAGCAATTCTTTCCCCGAGACATTCTAACCATATGCCCATAATATCAGTGCTGTCATCTCTCAATTCAGAGAAGTAGCGACTCTAAATGGACTTCCAAGCTATGCACTCTATTGAGTAACATTACTCCAAAGACCCTTCAGAGAAACCCTAGAATAGTACTTTATTTTATTGACCTCAAAAAGATGAAAGGCAAAGTTCATCTCGGTGAGATTTTAACTTAGAAATCAGAGAACTAGAACAAATATCAGAAGGCAGTTTGTCCTACATTCTAATAACTACCAATTCACTGTGTACTCCGTGTTAGGAAGGGTATCGAGCCATAGAAACCATGATAACAAATGTAATGCACAAGCAAGGGTGATAAAATGTAAGCAAAAGAAACGTCTTCCGTATCTATTACATTCTAATGAAGATATTTCAAAATATATATTTTTATCTCCAATCTTGTGAAAAAGCCATTGCTAAACATATGGATTGTTCAGTTTTCTAAGATAATAGATAAACTGATATATACATATATCACTTTTGTTGAAGTCACTTATTTTGAGAGAAACAGACAAAAAAAAAAAAACGAAAAACTAACACTTAGATATTAAATTCAACAAAGAAGCATTATTTTATGTCAAATGTATTATTTTGTCAGATGTATTATTTTTCTATAAATTATGTCACCCAGTCTCCTTTTACCTCCTGTCAACATTCTGAGCTATATATTAGAACAGGTTTGATATTGTTATTAGTCTTAGTCCTTAGACTGCATTATCTTGATCAGTGTTCTAAGTAATTAACAAGGGCTCAGGACATTATGGACAATAAAAGGACAGAGATAATAGTAATAATAATGGGTTCTGATTTAGGCACAAGGCCAGCAATATTGGGGATAGGGAAAGTCAATTAAATCGACCCCAGTGTGTACTATATTTTATTGGCTCTGTAAAATATGAAAGGCAAAGCTAACTTCAGCGGGACTTGAAATCATCATTATCATCATTTTTATGTCTATTTTTCCACACTTGCATGGGTTGGATGGAACCTTCTCAGCACAGCATCTCTCCACATTTCTTCGTCTCAGCTCTCAGATTTCCAATGCGTGCATTGTATAGAGTTTCTACCTATACCTTTCATAAATATTGAGTAAGGCCACTTGATGGGATCAAAGTCCTGTCTTTTTTACTATTTACTCAAATTTTAATTTTTCCCAAGTTTACTCTCAGCTCCTTTGATTCTAAGTGTGTTTCATTAGAAATATGGTAACAAAAGAGTTGTTTATATTTATCTAAAAAACTTCCAATACAATGTTATGTAAGAACCTTTATGTTACATTAGTTACATGCAATGGCTCAAATTTAATGCTATATCATCATTAACATCATTTTATGTCATCTATTTTTTCCATACTTGCATGGGTTGGACAGCTTTTCTCCAGCAACAGTTTCTTGCCACATGGTGCTTTGTAAGGTTCAGCTTCTTTGGATTATATTTCACCACTTCTGCTCACTGTAAATGAAGTTGGTGTTAGGAAGGGCATCCGGCTGTAGAAACCAAGCCAGAATCAGGTCTGTATGAGCAAGACATGGTCACCTGACCTAGCATTGCCCACAACAGGATAACTCGTCTAACCCATGCTAGCTTGGAAGAATGGAAAGCGATGATGATGATGCCATGTCTTCCTCAGTTTTCTTCATCTATATGTTCCTTCCACTTGGATTGCTTTGCACCTCTTTAACCCATCTGTGATCTTCCATACACATCATGTTTGTATCAGTAGAGCCTTTTTTCTACCAACACTACATTTGATTCCTTGTCTTCAGAGTTTTTATATTAGCTCATTTTTAGTTAACAAGTTAAGAAGAACAGAGTTTGTTATACATGTTAACCCTCTTAACCCTTTAGCATTTAAACCGGCTGCATCTGGCCAGAATTCTCTCACCTCATAATGTAACTGGCTGCTCATACTGATCAAACTGGCTGTAACTGGCTGCTCATACTGATGTTAAGGTATTGTTCTCAAAATAAATAATATCAAAATCTCATAGATTTGATATTATGTGAGTTAAAGCCTTTACCATGAGAATATAATAGTAAATATAGAGTAATGTAAATGCTAAAGGGTTAAATTAAGTACTCCATGATCTAGCAACTCCCACAACCAACACATTGTACTCTGCAAACATGTATCTTGTATTATTATTATTTGTTTAAGACTATCATCATCATCATCATCATCTTCTATATATTTCATAAAACAATAAATACTTTGTTTGAAAGTATTACTAGTTGTATTATTTCTTGTTTTAAGCTTTGTTCTAGCTTTGATAAGACATCAATAAAAAAAAATATATGTATGTGTGTAGAATGAGATGGTAAAAACTGTGTTAACATAGAGGCTTCTTCTAGAAGTCAATTTCTGTTTTCCATTGTTGGGCAATTGCTCGGTTCAAAGGTTGTCAAATTTAACTCTTGAATACCAAGCTATCTGAAACTGACCCTGGTTTTATAATTCTAAGCTGTTTATTTTAAAGTGTTTATATTTATCTAAAAGCTTTCCATCTTAATTATATGTAAGAAACTTTATGTTCCAAACTCCAGCTTGATAATGAGAAAGTTAGGATGTATTACAAATTTCCTATTAGTTTTCAAAATTAATTGAAAATGATAGGTAGTATCCAGTATTAGAAGCAGTTAAGTAGAGCACCTTGTACTCACAGTAAAAAAGAATGTGTGTGTGTGTGAGAGAGAGAGAGTTTCTATTCATTAGGTGAAAGTAATAATTAAAGTTTTTCTTTGGCAGCAACCTAACATGTACATTTTCTTTCTATTTTTTTTTTAAGTTTAATTTTATATTTCAAATGTTATTTTTCGTTTGTTTTTCAGTTATTTGCATTCCAGTTGTTAAGAGGTTTGGCATATTGTCACAAGAGACAAATTTTACACAGGTATTTTATTGTCATACTACTTCATTAACTTTATTCAGTCAATAATGCAGTAGATATATAATATATATATGATTTCTTATGAATCTAACTTCTACTTCACTTTCTTCTTGGAGAGCATCTAAAAAGAAATATTTTGATACCTCATTTGTGAAATTTGGATGAATAGTTTAGGAAATATGACAATTTGAATGGACAGCAAATTGGTTGAAATCTTGCCTAATTAGGCCTAAACAAATAATTAACCATATGTATAACACCCACTAAAGTAATCAATATCTATATGCAGGGAGTTTTGAAATTAATTGTAGATATAGTTAGTACCTGTAATTATATCTGTATCATAGCTTCAAGCTGGTTGTCCAGGAGTTTGAACAGTGACCTTCATCAGACTTTCACAGTAATTGAAGCAAAATATAAGTTTGTGAAACCATGGGACAGAAATGAAAACACACATGTACACGCAGCTATTCTTTAAAGTATGATACCTTGTTGAACAATGCTGTAGCTGGGTCTAGTGCTGATTTTGCCTAGAAATTATTGCTACAGGTCACACCCCAGATCAGGGGTTTACCACCTTGGAACAAGAAGATTTTTATGACACCTGACTTTTTACCTTCCCTTCAGTTTAATCTCATTGTGAGCTGCATGTTGTGGGATGTGGTCAGCCCTGATGTGGCATGACAATAGGTGGACTATGATCGGTTTCTTGTTGAACCCATAGCGGTGGAAATATCTGTGGTTATAAGTCTCTCAACCAACTCCTTACCTAATACATTCAGGAGAAGTGTAGCCATCTGCTAGAATGAACCTTATGAATCGGCAGGGCAACACATTTGCCATTCTGACAACATTGTGCGATGTTTTTATTATGAAAATAGCATTTATATAACTCATTGAACAATAAAGATAAAGGAAAAAAAGAGGGTGGACAATTCACCACCAAGTGTACACCTTACATCTTAGGGGTTAACTAAACACTTTGAAGCAAGCCAACACACTTGCAGCATTACCATGGGTGATGATGAGGCTAAGGTGCTGAAATAACCAGGCACCTGACACCTCAGTAAGGTGAGCTACCAGAGATTAGAACTTCGCTGTCAGCAACTCAACTCCACAATTAGAATTAAGAAACAACAATAAACATGATTTTACTCCAGGAGTAATTGTAAAGACATAGATTTGGTATATGACTGATTGATAGTAACAATTTAACACCACAAAAGAACTTTCTATTGAAGTTTTCATTAATAATGCCCTTGTTTCTTTAATTTTAGAGATTTAAAACCTCAGAATCTCTTGATTAGTGATGCAGGGGAACTTAAACTTGCAGATTTTGGTAAGTATTCCAGATTAAAAAGTCATCTTCAACGATGTACATCACAAGCTTTTAGTTTACATCTTGATTGTTCTGTCATAATAACTTCAGTTATAGTATTTAGTTGACAGTATGTGGATAAATATTTACTCCTGACATAAGCTGACTAAATAACTAATGAGGCAAAGATTCACTGAGACTGTCTCTTACAAAATTCATTGTTTTAACAATAAAAGTATCAATTACATTACTAATATAAAATGTAATGCTTTTGATACCAATTCATAGTCAATATCTTTCATAAAAATATGATAATTAAAGAGTTAAGTTGTAGTAAATGTTGTAGAATTTTGATTTTGGTACAATTTTAAATGTTCACACATGTACACATCCATGTATGTCTGTGTAACTCTAATCCTGTTTTAGTAGTATACCATATGGCTTAATCTTTATAACAGAAAATTGTTAGAATTCAGGATAAAATGCCATTTAGTAATTCTTCTGGCTCTCTCTCTGCTCTGAATTCAAATCCCACTAAGATCAAATTTGTCTTTGTCAATAAAATAAAGTACCAGTCTAGGGTGGTGGATTGGTGGAATTGTTAGTGTTGGTTGAGATACCTTATGGTATTTGTCCAGCTCTTTGTATTCTGTGTACAAGTCTCATTGTGGTCTACTCAGGTGTAGACTTAATCCACCACCTGGTTTAACACCACCACCTTGTCCTTGGGTGGTAAACTTAATCCACCACCTGGTTTAACACCACCACCTTGTCCTTGGGTGGTAAACTTAATCCACCACCTGGTTTAACACCACCACCTTATCCTTGTCCTTGGGTGGTAGACTTAATCCACCACCTGGTTTAACACCACCACCTTGTCCTTGGGTGGTAAACTTAATCCACCACCTGGTTTAACACCACCACCTTGTCCTTGGGTGGTAAACTTAATCCACCACCTGGTTTAACACCACCACCTTATCCTTGTCCTTGGGTGGTAGACTTAATCCACCACCTGGTTTAACACCACCACCTTGTCCTTGGGTGGTAAACTTAATCCACCACCTGGTTTAACACCACCACCTTGTCCTTGGGTGGTAAACTTAATCCACCACCTGGTTTAACACCACCACCTTATCCTTGTCCTTGGGTGGTAGACTTAATCCACCACCTGGTTTAACACCACCACCTTGTCCTTAGGTGGTAGACTTAATCCATTACCTGGTTTAACACCACCACCTTGTCCTTGGGTGGTAGACTTAATCCACCACCTGGTTTAACACCACCACCTTGTCCTTGGGTGGTAGACTTAATCCACCACCTGGTTTAACACCACCACCTTATCCTTGTCCTTGGGTGGTAGACTTAATCCACCACCTGGTTTAACACCACCACCTTATCCTTGTCCTTGGGTGGTAGACTTAATTCACCACCTGGTTTAACACCACCACCTTGTCCTTGGGTGGTAGACTTAATCCACCACCTGGTTTAACACCACCACCTTGTCCTTGGGTGGTAGACTTAATCCATCACCTGGTTTAACACCACCACCTTGTCCTTGGGTGGTAGACTTAATCCACCACCTGGTTTAACACCACCACCTTGTCCTTGTCCTTGGGTGGTTGACTTAATCCACCACCTGGTTTAACATCACCACCTTGTCCTTGTCTGCCTTTAGCAAAGTTCTCCTTGTTTGTATTTAGGTTAACTCTCAAGTCCAGTCTGGAAGTACCTTCTTCCTTTCATCTCGCCAATCTTGAGGGCCCTTAAAAGGTTCTTGAGCACTGCCTTTTCTCCTGACTAAACTACTGAGGATTTAACCACTGGTAAGCCACATGTGACAGACTATCATACTCCACAAAACTAGAATTAAGCACTATTTCCAAGATTCTTGTGAGTGAGAAAAGATAAGCATAAAGTTGGATGCTCAATTTTTGGAAAGAAAATAATTTGTAAAGGATATCCAAGGGTTTTGATCTCCGAGTCAATAAATTGTTTTTCATTTTATATTAATTATGTCCACAATTACTCGCTGTCATCATCATCATCATCATCATCGTTTAACGTCCATTTTCCACGCTAGCATGGGTTAAACTACACGCTGTGTAGAACATTACAGAGAATATGAATCTATTGTTGTTTCCATTTATTTATTTATTTTTGTCTCGTAGGTTTAGCCCGTGCCAAGTCTGTTCCGAGTCGAACATATTCTCATGAAGTTGTTACCCTATGGTATCGGCCGCCAGATGTATTGCTTGGGTCGACAGAGTATTCCACATCCTTAGACATGTGGTAAGTATATGGCTAACTCTGTTTTTTTTTGGGGGGGGGGGGCGGATTTACATTTCTAAGGAAATACACTACTAATGAGTTTCAATTAATTTTGAAAATAAAAATAGATTTTAGAGAAATTTAATAAAATAAACAAATTTTTCATTATTAAACTAATTTGAGCAGAACTTCATAAAAAATTTACATAAAACTATGATGGCTGGTTTCACTCAGGAGTTCGTTTTGTTCTTGGTTCTTCTTTGCTCACTTATTCTGAGAGGTTAGTGGGGGCAGAGTATTCAAACACTCCCTCCAGCAGGTCCTGTCAGAAGCAACCATCTCAAAATGATCTGGCTGGATCCCCAAGCGAGACCAACCAAGCTCATGGATGTTATCCAACCACCTTGCTCGGTCTCTACTGTTTGTTCTGTTTGAGTATATATGTCGTTTGAATAAAAGATTTGGTTTAAAATTCTGAGAGCCTTTTTAAATACAACACTCTTCTGAAGAAGTTTATCAGGTACATCTGCCAAAACATTGTGATTATGGCAACCAAAATGAGGACACTTGTTTAAATCAGTTTATAATAACACTATAGATAATGTTAATATCACAATAATACAAACTCAGTACACCCTGTAATGTGGTTGGTGTTATGAAGGGCGTCCAGCCATAGAAACCATGCTAAAATGGTACAAGCTGATCTCTCGAACTGTGACAACCTGTCCAACCTATGTCAGCATAAAATGATGTATAACTCAATTGTCAGAAATGTCTGTGTCCTTGAGCAACACACTTTATTTCATGCTACTTCAGTTCACTCAGCAGCAGAAATGAGTTACAGCATCACTGATGCCAACCTGTATTGGCCTTAGCTTTTCCCTTGGACATCAGTGGCATGGGGAGGGGAGATGGATATGCATGGGTGACTGCTGGTCTTCTACAAACAACCTTGCTCGAACGTGTGCCTCGTGGGGCAACTTTCGAGGTGCAAATCCCATGGTCGTTCGTGACTGAAGAGGGTCTTTATTCTATATTTTCTAGATTTTGCTATTTATTTTTTCATTATGAAAATAGATGATGTAACCCCAATATTCGTTGTTTAATGTTCACTGAATATAACTTTTGTGTTTTTCAGGGGAGTTGGTTGTATATTTACAGAGATGATATCTGGTGTAGCCACATTTCCAGGGATGAAAGATACATATGACCAATTGGATAAGATCTTTAGAGTAAGACATATTTCATCATATTTCAAAATAAGTTGGGAGTAAGGCAGCAGATATTGTGACAAACTCTTTATGAAAAGAAAAACTAAGTACATATCTGACCAATGAATTGTAGATGATGATTGGAATAGAACCAGTGTTGAATGTTGTGAAGAGAAGTAAAATGAGATGGTTGGCTTATGTGTTGAGGAAGGAGGAATGTTTTGAAGAGGAAATGGTTAAGCCATGTGTTAAGGAAGGATGAAAGTGACTTATTGTGAGAAATAGAACTAGTGATGAATGTTATGAAGGGAAATGGAATGAAATGGTTGTGTCATGTGTTGAGAAAGGATGAAAGTGACTGTGTGAAAGGAGTGACAGAAATTACAAGAAGAGGAAGACCAAGATAGACGGATAAAGATGACACAGGAAATGAAAGACAGGGAGTTGGTGAAGGGGGAATTCACAAGATAGAGCAAAATGGAGAAGATGCTTGAAGAGACCCATCCAACCTGTGCGAGCATGCAAAAATGGGCATGAAATGATAATTACGATGCTCTAAGGTATGTTTTCCTGCAAGAAAAGTTATAGACAGTTAAACTTGCTTGAAGCAATTGATTTTAGTAGTTGTAATGGAGTTGTCTACCATGATTTATTTATATCATTTTGCCCTATCCTGTGCAGTCATATCCACAACCAACACAATGTTCTCTCTACAGTATACATTATATACCCACACCAACACAATTTTCTCTCTACAGTATACATTATATACCCATACCAACACAATGTTCTCTCTACAGTATACAGTATATACCCATACCAACACAATGTTCTCTCTACAGTATACAGTATATACCCATACCAACACAATTTTCTCCCTACAGTATACATTATATACCAATACCAACACAATTTTCTCTCTACAGTATACATTATATACCCATACCAACACAATGTTCTCTACAGTATACATTATATACCCATACTAACACAATTTTCTCTCTACCGTATACATTATATACCCATACCAACACAATTTTCTCTCTACAGTATACATTATATACCCATACCAACACAATTTTCTCTCTACAGTATACATTATATACCCATACCAACACAATTTTCTCTCTACAGTATACATTATATACCCATACCAACACAATGTTCTCTCTACAGTATACAGTATATACATATACCAACACAATGTTCTCTCTACAGTATACAGTATATACCCATACCAACACAATTTTCTCTCTACAGTATACATTATATACCAATACCAACACAATTTTCTCTCTACAGTATACATTATATACCAATACCAACACAATTTTCTTTCTACGGTATACATTATATACCCATACCAACACAATGTTCTCTACAGTATACATTATATACCCATACTAACACAATTTTCTCTCTACAGTATACATTATATACCCATACCAACACAATTTTCTCTCTACAGTATACATTATATACTCATACGAACACAATTTTCTCTCTACAGTATACATTATATACCCATACCAACACAATTTTCTCTCTACAGTATACATTATATACCCATACCAACACAATGTTCTCTACAGTATACATTATATACCCATACCAACACAATTTTCTCTCTACAGTATACATTATATACCCATACCAACACAATTTTCTCTCTACAGTATACATTATATACCCATACCAACACAATTTTCTCTCTACAGTATACATTATATACCCATACCAACACAATTTTCTCTCTACAGTATACATTATATACCCATACCAACACAATTTTCTCTCTACAGTATACATTATATACCCATACCAACACAATTTTCTCTCTACAGTATACATTATATACCCATACCAACACAATTTTCTCTCTACAGTATACATTATATACCCATACCAACACAATTTTCTCTCTACAATATACATTATATACCCATACCAACACAATTTTCTCTCTACAGTATACATTATATACCCATACCAACACAATTTTCTCTCTACAGTATACATTATATACCCATACCAACACAATTTTCTCTCTACAGTATACATTATATACCCATACCAACACAATTTTCTCTCTACAGTATACATTATATACCCATACCAACACAATTTTCTCTCTACAGTATACATTATATACCCATACCAACACAATGTTCTCTACAGTATACATTATATACCCATACCAACACAATTTTCTCTCTACAGTATGCATTATATACCCATACCAACACAATTTTCTCTCTACAGTATACATTATATACCCATACCAACACAATTTTCTCTCTACAGTATACATTATATACCCATACCAACACAATTTTCTCTCTACAGTATACATTATATACCCATACCAACACAATTTTCTCTCTACAGTATACATTATATACCCATACCAACACAATTTTCTCTCTACAGTATACATTATATACCCATACCAACACAATTTTCTCTCTACAGTATACATTATATACCCATACCAACACAATTTTCTCTCTACAGTATACATTATATACCCATACCAACACAATTTTCTCTCTACAGTATACATTATATACCCATACCAACACAATTTTCTCTCTACAGTATACATTATATACCCATACCAACACAATTTTCTCTCTACAGTATACATTATATACCCATACCAACACAATGTTCTCTCTACAGTATACAGTATATACATATACCAACACAATGTTCTCTCTACAGTATACAGTATATACCCATACCAACACAATTTTCTCTCTACAGTATACATTATATACCAATACCAACACAATTTTCTCTCTACAGTATACATTATATACCAATACCAACACAATTTTCTCTCTACGGTATACATTATATACCCATACCAACACAATGTTCTCTACAGTATACATTATATACCCATACTAACACAATTTTCTCTCTACAGTATACATTATATACCCATACCAACACAATTTTCTCTCTACAGTATACATTATATACTCATACGAACACAATTTTCTCTCTACAGTATACATTATATACCCATACCAACACAATTTTCTCTCTACAGTATACATTATATACCCATACCAACACAATGTTCTCTACAGTATACATTATATACCCATACCAACACAATTTTCTCTCTACAGTATACATTATATACCCATACCAACACAATTTTCTCTCTACAGTATACATTATATACCCATACCAACACAATTTTCTCTCTACAGTATACATTATATACCCATACCAACACAATTTTCTCTCTACAGTATACATTATATACCCATACCAACACAATTTTCTCTCTACAGTATACATTATATACCCATACCAACACAATTTTCTCTCTACAGTATACATTATATACCCATACCAACACAATTTTCTCTCTACAGTATACATTATATACCCATACCAACACAATTTTCTCTCTACAATATACATTATATACCCATACCAACACAATTTTCTCTCTACAGTATACATTATATACCCATACCAACACAATTTTCTCTCTACAGTATACATTATATACCCATACCAACACAATTTTCTCTCTACAGTATACATTATATACCCATACCAACACAATTTTCTCTCTACAGTATACATTATATACCCATACCAACACAATTTTCTCTCTACAGTATACATTATATACCCATACCAACACAATGTTCTCTACAGTATACATTATATACCCATACCAACACAATTTTCTCTCTACAGTATACATTATATACCCATACCAACACAATTTTCTCTCTACAGTATACATTATATACCCATACCAACACAATTTTCTCTCTACAGTATACATTATATACCCATACCAACACAATTTTCTCTCTACAGTATACATTATATACCCATACCAACACAATTTTCTCTCTACAATATACATTATATACCCATACCAACACAATTTTCTCTCTACAGTATACATTATATACCCATACCAACACAATGTTCTCTCTACAGTATACAGTATATACATATACCAACACAATGTTCTCTCTACAGTATACAGTATATACCCATACCAACACAATTTTCTCTCTACAGTATACATTATATACCAATACCAACACAATTTTCTCTCTACAGTATACATTATATACCAATACCAACACAATTTTCTCTCTACGGTATACATTATATACCCATACCAACACAATGTTTTCTACAGTATACATTATATACCCATACTAACACAATTTTCTCTCTACAGTATACATTATATACCCATACCAACACAATGTTCTCTCTACAGTATACAGTATATACCCATACCAACACAATGTTCTCTCTACAGTATACATTATATACCCATACCAACACAATGTTCTCTCTACAGTATACAGTATATACCCATACCAACACAATGTTCTCTCTATAGTATACAGTATATACCCATACCAACACAATGTTCTCTCTACAGTATACATTATATACCCATACCAACACAATGTTCTCTCTACAGTATACATTATATACCCATACCAACACAATGTTCTCTCTACAGTATACATTATATACCCATACCAACACAATGTTCTCTCTACAGTATACATTATATACCCATACCAACACAATGTTCTCCCTACAGTATACAGTATATACCCATACCAACAAAATGTTCTCTCTACAGTATACATTATTTACCCATACCAACACAATGTTCTCTTTACAGTATACATTATATACCCATACCAACACGATGTTCTCTCTACAGTATACATTATATACCCATACCAACAGAATGTTCTCTCTACAGTATACATTATATACCCATACCAACACAATGTTCTCTACAGTATACATCATATACCCATACCAACACAATTTTCTCTCTACAGTATGCATTATATACCCATACCAACACAATTTTCTCTCTACAGTATACATTATATACCCATACCAACACAATTTTCTCTCTACAGTATACATTATATACCCATACCAACACAATTTTCTCTCTACAGTATACATTATATACCGATACCAACACAATTTTCTCTCTACAGTATACATTATATACCCATACCAACACAATTTTATCTCTACAGTATACATTATATACTCATACCAACACAATTTTCTCTCTACAGTATACATTATATTCCCATACCAACACAATTTTCTCTCTACAGTATACATTATATACCCATACCAACACAATGTTCTCTACAGTATACATTATATACCCATGCCAACACAATTTTATCTCTACAGTATACATTATATACCCATACCAACACAATTTTCTCTCTACAGTATACATTATATACCCATACCAACACAATTTTCTCTCTACAGTATACATTATATACCCATACCAACACAATTTTCTCTCTACAGTATACATTATATACCGATACCAACACAATTTTCTCTCTACAGTATACATTATATACCCATACCAACACAATGTTCTCTACAGTATACATTATATACCCATACCAATACAATGTTCTCTACAGTATACATTATATACCCATACCAACACAATTTTCTCTCTACAGTATACATTATATACCCATACCAACACAATTTTCTCTCTACAGTATACATTATATACCCATACCAACACAATTTTCTCTCTACAGTATACATTATATACCCATACCAACACAATTTTCTCTCTACAGTATACATTATATACCCATACCAACACAATTTTCTCTCTACAGTATACATTATATACCCATACCAACACAATTTTCTCTCTACAGTATACAGTATATACCCATACCAACAAAATATTCTCTCTACAGTATACATTATATACCCATACCAACACAATGTTCTCTCTACAGTATACATTATATACCCATACCAACACAATTTTCTCTCTACAGTATACATTATATACCCATACCAACACAATGTTCTCTACAGTATACATTATATACCCATACCAACACAATTTTCTCTCTACAGTATGCATTATATACCCATACCAACACAATTTTCTCTCTGCAGTATACATTATATACCCATACCAACACAATTTTCTCTCTACAGTATACATTATATACCCATACCAACACAATTTTCTCTCTACAGTATACAGTATATACCCATACCAACACAATGTTCTCTCTATATTATACATTATATACCCATACCAACACAATTTTCTCTCTACAGTATACATTATATACCCATACCAACACAATGTTCTCTACAGTATACAGTATATACCCATACCAACACAATGTTCTCTCTACAGTATATACCCATACCAACACAATGTTCTCTCTACAGTATACAGTATATACCCATACCAACACAATTTTCTCTCTACAGTATACATTATATACCCATACCAACACAATGTTCTCTCTATAGTATACAGTATATACCCATACCAACACAATTTTCTCTCTACATTATACAGTATATACCCATACCAACACAATTTTCTCTCTATATTATACAGTATATACCCATACCAACACAATTTTCTCTCTATAGTATACATTATATACCCATACCAACACAATGTTCTCTCTATAGTATACAGTATATACCCATACCAACACAATTTTCTCTCTACAGTATACAGTATATACCCATACCAACACAATTTTCTCTCTACAGTGTACATTATATACCCATACCAACACAATGTTCTCTCTATAGTATACATTATATACCCATACCAACACAATGTTCTCTCTATAGTATACAGTATATACCCATACCAACACAATTTTCTCTCTACAGTATACATTATATACCCATACCAACACAATTTTCTCTCTACAGTATACATTATATACCCATACCAACACAATGTTCTCTCTTCAGTATACATTATATACCCATACCAACACAATGTTCTCTTCAGTATACAGTATATACCCATACCAACACAATGTTCTCTCTACAGTATACAGTATATACCCATACCAACACAATTTTCTCTCTACAGTATACATTATATACCCATACCAACACAATGTTCTCTCTACAGTATACAGTATATACCCATACCAACACAATGTTCTCTACAGTATACACCCATACCAACACAATTTTCTCTCTACAGTATACATTATATACCGATACCAACACAATGTTCTCTACAGTATACAGTATATACCCATACCAACACAATGTTCTCTCTACAGTATACATTATATACCCATACCAACACAATTTTCTCTCTACAGTATACATTTTATACCCATACCAACACAATGTTCTCTCTACAGTATACATTATATACCCATACCAACACAATGTTCTCTCTACAGTATACATTATATACCCATACCAACACAATTTTCTCTCTACAGTATACATTATATACCCATACCAACACAATTTTATCTCTACAGTATACATTATATACTCATACCAACACAATTTTATCTCTACAGTATACATTATATACCCATACCAACACAATTTTCTCTCTACAGTATACATTATATACCCATACCAACACAATGTTCTCTACAGTATACATTATATACCCATACCAACACAATTTTCTCTCTACAGTATACATTATATACCCATACCAACACAATTTTCTCTCTACAGTATACATTATATACCCATACCAACACAATTTTCTCTCTACAGTATACATTATATACCCATACCAACACAATTTTCTCTCTACAGTATACATTATATACCGATACCAACACAATTTTCTCTCTACAGTATACATTATATACCCATACCAACACAATGTTCTCTACAGTATACATTATATACCCATACCAACACAATGTTCTCTACAGTATACATTATATACCCATACCAACACAATGTTCTCTACAGTATACATTATATACCCATACCAACACAATTTTCTCTCTACAGTATACATTATATACCCATACCAACACAATTTTCTCTCTACAGTATACATTATATACCCATACCAACACAATTTTCTCTCTACAGTATACATTATATACCCATACCAACACAATTTTCTCTCTACAGTATACATTATATACCCATACCAACACAATTTTCTCTCTTCAGTATACATTATATACCCATACCAACACAATTTTCTCTCTACAGTATACAGTATATACCCATACCAACAAAATGTTCTCTCTACAGTATACATTATATACCCATACCAACACAATGTTCTCTCTACAGTATACATTATATACCCATACCAACACAATTTTCTCTCTACAGTATACATTATATACCCATACCAACACAATGTTCTCTAAAGTATACATTATATACCCATACCAACACAATTTTCTCTCTACAGTATGCATTATATACCGATACCAACACAATTTTCTCTCTACAGTATACATTATATACCCATACCAACACAATGTTCTCTACAGTATACATTATATACCCATACCAACACAATGTTCTCTACAGTATACATTATATACCCATACCAACACAATGTTCTCTACAGTATACATTATATACCCATACCAACACAATTTTCTCTCTACAGTATACATTATATACCCATACCAACACAATTTTCTCTCTACAGTATACATTATATACCCATACCAACACAATTTTCTCTCTACAGTATACATTATATACCCATACCAACACAATTTTCTCTCTTCAGTATACATTATATACCCATACCAACACAATTTTCTCTCTACAGTATACAGTATATACCCATACCAACAAAATGTTCTCTCTACAGTATACATTATATACCCATACCAACACAATGTTCTCTCTACAGTATACATTATATACCCATACCAACACAATTTTCTCTACAGTATACATTATATACCCATACCAACACAATGTTCTCTAAAGTATACATTATATACCCATACCAACACAATTTTCTCTCTACAGTATGCATTATATACCCATACCAACACAATTTTCTCTCTACAGTATACATTATATACCCATACCAACACAATTTTCTCTCTACAGTATACATTATATACCCATACCAACACAATTTTCTCTCTACAGTATACATTATATACCCATACCAACACAATTTTCTCTCTACAGTATACAGTATATACCCATGCCAACACAATGTTCTCTCTACATTATACATTATATACCCATACCAACACAATTTTCTCTCTACAGTATACATTATATACCCATACCAACACAATGTTCTCTACAGTATACAGTATATACCCATACCAACACAATTTTCTCTCTACAGTATACATTATATACCAATACCAACACAATGTTCTCTACAGTATACAGTATATACCCATACCAACACAATGTTCTCTCTACAGTATATACCCATACCAACACAATGTTCTCTCTACAGTATACAGTATATACCCATACCAACACAATTTTCTCTCTACAGTATACATTATATACCCATACCAACACAATGTTCTCTCTATAGTATACAGTATATACCCATACCAACACAATTTTCTCTCTACATTATACAGTATATACCCATACCAACACAATTTTCTCTCTACATTATACAGTATATACCCATAGCAACACAATTTTCTCTCTATAGTATACATTATATACCCATACCAACACAATGTTCTCTCTATAGTATACAGTATATACCCATACCAACACAATTTTCTCTCTACAGTATACAGTATATACCCATACCAACACAATTTTCTCTCTACAGTATACATTATATACCCATACCAACACAATGTTCTCTCTACAGTGTACATTATATACCCATACCAACACAATGTTCTCTCTATAGTATACAGTATATACCCATACAAACACAATTTTCTCTCTACAGTATACATTATATACCCATACCAACAAAATTTTCTCTCTACAGTATACATTATATACCCATACCAACACAATTTTCTCTCTACAGTATACATTATATACCCATACCAACACAATTTTCTCTCTACAGTATACATTATATACCCATACCAACACAATGTTCTCTACAGTATACAGTATATACCCATACCAACCCAATGTTCTCTCTACAGTATACAGTATATACCCATACCAACACAATGTTCTCTACAGTATACAGTATATACCCATACCAACACAATTTTCTCTCTACAGTATACATTATATACCCATACCAACACAATGTTCTCTCTACAGTATACAGTATATACCCATACCAACACAATGTTCTCTACAGTATACAGTATATACCCATACCAACACAATTTTCTCTCTACAGTATACATTATATACCCATACCAACACAATGTTCTCTACAGTATACAGTATATACCCATACCAACACAATGTTCTCTCTACAGTATACAGTATATACCCATACCAATACAATTTTCTCTACAGTATACAGTATATACCCATACCAACACAATTTTCTCTCTACAGTATACATTATATACCCATACCAACACAATGTTCTCTCCAGTATACAGTATATACCCATACCAACACAATGTTCTCTCTACAGTATACATTATATACCCATACCAACACAATTTTCTCTCTACAGTATACGTTATATACCCATACCAACACAATGTTCTCTCTACAGTATACATTATATACCCATACCAACACAATGTTCTCTCTACAGTATACAGTATATACCCATACCAACACAATGTTCTCTCTACAGTATACATTATATACCCATACCAACACAATGTTCTCTCTACAGTATACAGTATATACCCATACCAACACAATGTTCTCTCTACAGTATACATTATATACCCATACCAACACAATGTTCTCTCTACAGTATACAGTATATACCCATACCAACACAATGTTCTCTCTACTGTATACAGTATATACCCATACCAACACAATGTTCTCTCTACAGTATACAGTATATACCCATACCAACACAATGTTCTCTCTACAGTATACATTATATACCCATACCAACACAATTTTCTCTCTACAGTATACATTATATACCCATACCAACACAATGTTCTCTACAGTATACATTATATACCCATACCAACACAATTTTCTCTCTACAGTATGCATTATATACCCATACCAACACAATTTTCTCTCTACAGTATACATTATATACCCATACCAACACAATTTTCTCTCTACAGTATACATTATATACCCATACCAACACAATTTTCTCTATCCATACCAACACAATTTTCTCTCTACAGTATACATTATATACTCATACCAACACAATGTTCTCTCTACAGTATACATTATATACCCATACCAACACAATTTTCTCTCTACAGTATACATTATATACCCATACCAACACAATGTTCTCTACAGTATACATTATAGACCCATACCAACACAATGTTCTCTCTACAGTATACATTATATACCCATACCAACACAATGTTCTCTACAGTATACATTATATACCCATACCAACACAATGTTCTCTCTACAGTATACATTATATACCCATACCAACACAATGTTCTCTACAGTATACAGTATATACCCATACCAACACAATGTTCTCTCTACAGTATACAGTATATACCCATACCAACACAATGTTCTCTCTACAGTATACATTATATACCCATACCAACACAATGTGCTCTCTACAGTATATACCCATACCAACACAATGTTCTCTCTACAGTATACATTATATACCCATACCAACACAATGTTCTCTCTACAGTATACAGTATATACCCATACCAACACAATGTTCTCTACAGTATACATTATATACCCATACCAACACAATGTTCTCTACAGTATACAGTATATACCCATACCAACACAATGTTCTCTCTACAGTATACATTATATACCCATACCAACACAATGTTCTCTCTACAGTATACATTATATACCCATACCAACACAATGTTCTCTACAGTATACATTATATACCCATACCAACACAATGTTTTCTCTACAGTATACATTATATACCCATACCAACACAATGTTCTCTACAGTATACAGTATATACCCATACCAACACAATGTTCTCTCTACAGTATACATTATATACCCATACCAACACAACTTTCTCTCTACAGTATACAGTATATACCCATACCAACACAATGTTCTCTCTACAGTATACATTATATACCCATACCAACACAATTTTCTCTCTACAGTATACAGTATATACCCATACCAACACAATGTTCTCTACAGTATACATTATATACCCATAGCAACACAATTTTCTCTCTACAGTATACAGTATATACCCATACCAACACAATTTTCTCTCTACAGTATACAGTATATACCCATACCAACACAATGTTCTCTCTACAGTATACATTATATACCCATACCAACACAATTTTCTCTCTACATTATACAGTATATACCCATACCAACACAATGTTCTCTCTACAGTATACAGTATATACCAATACCAACACAATGTTCTCTCTACAGTATACAGTATATACCCATACCAACACAATGTTCTCTCTACAGTATACATTATATACCCATACCAACACAATGTTCTCTCTACAGTATACAGTATATACCCATACCAACACAATGTTCTCTCTACAGTATACATTATATACCCATACCAACAATGTTCTCTCTACAGTATACAGTATATACCAATACCAACACAATGTTCTCTCTACAGTATACAGTATATACCCATACCAACACAATGTTCTCTCTACAGTATACATTATATACCAATACCAACACAATGTTCTCTCTACAGTATACACCCATACCAACACAATGTTCTCTCTACAGTATACATTATATACCCATACCAACACAATGTTCTCTCTACAGTATACAGTATATACCCATACCAACACAATGTTCTCTCTACAGTATACATTATATACCCATACCAACACAATTTTCTCTCTACAGTATACAGTATATACCCATACCAACACAATGTTCTCTACAGTATACATTATATATCCATACCAACACAATGTTCTCTACAGTATACATTATATACCCATACCAACACAATGTTCTCTCTACAGTATGCAGTATATACCCATACCAACACAATTTTCTCTCTACAGTATACATTATATACCCATACCAACACAATTTTCTCTCTACAGTATACAGTATATACCCATACCAACACAATTTTCTCACTACAGTATACAGTATATACCCATACCAACACAATTTTCTCTCTACAGTATACAGTATATACCCATACCAACACAATGTTCTCTACAGTATACATTATATACCCATACCAACACAATTTTCTCTCTACAGTATACAGTATATACCCATACCAACACAATTTTCTCTCTACAGTATACAGTATATACCCATACCAACACAATGTTCTCTCTACAGTATACATTATATACCCATACCAACACAATTTTCTCTCTACATTATACAGTATATACCCATACCAACACAATGTTCTCTCTACAGTATACAGTATATACCAATACCAACACAATGTTCTCTCTACAGTATACAGTATATACCCATACCAACACAATGTTCTCTCTACAGTATACATTATATACCCATACCAACACAATGTTCTCTCTACAGTATACAGTATATACCCATACCAACACAATGTTCTCTCTACAGTATACATTATATACCCATACCAACACAATGTTCTCTCTACAGTATACAGTATATACCAATACCAACACAATGTTCTCTCTACAGTATACAGTATATACCCATACCAACACAATGTTCTCTCTACAGTATACATTATATACCAATACCAACACAATGTTCTCTCTACAGTATACAGTATATACCCATACCAACACAATGTTCTCTCTACAGTATACATTATATACCCATACCAACACAATGTTCTCTCTACAGTATACAGTATATACCCATACCAACACAATGTTCTCTCTACAGTATACATTATATACCCATACCAACACAATTTTCTCTCTACAGTATACAGTATATACCCATACCAACACAATGTTCTCTCTACAGTATACATTATATACCCATACCAACACAATTTTCTCTCTACAGTATACAGTATATACCCATACCAACACAATGTTCTCTACAGTATACATTATATACCCATACCAACACAATTTTCTCTCTACAGTATACAGTATATACCCATACCAACACAATTTTCTCTCTACAGTATACATTATATACCCATACCAACACAATTTTCTCTCTACAGTATACATTATATACCCATACCAACACAATTTTCTCTCTACAGTATACAGTATATACCCATACCAACACAATGTTCTCTACAGTATACATTATATATCCATACCAACACAATGTTCTCTACAGTATACATTATATACCCATACCAACACAATGTTCTCTCTACAGTATGCAGTATATACCCATACCAACACAATTTTCTCTCTACAGTATACATTATATACCCATACCAACACAATTTTCTCTCTACAGTATACAGTATATACCCATACCAACACAATTTTCTCACTACAGTATACAGTATATACCCATACCAACACAATTTTCTCTCTACAGTATACAGTATATACCCATACCAACACAATGTTCTCTACAGTATACATTATATACCCATACCAACACAATGTTCTCTCTACAGTATACATTATATACCCATACCAACACAATTTTCTCTCTACAGTATACAGTATATACCCATACCAACACAATGTTCTGTCTACAGTATACATTATATACCCATACCAACACAATGTTCTCTCTACAGTATACATTATATACCCATACCAACACAATGTTCGCTCTACAGTATACATTATATACCCATACCAACACAATGTTCTCTCTACAGTATACATTATATACCCATACCAACACAATGTACTCTCTACAGTACACATTATATACCCATACCAACACAATGTTCTCTCTACAGTATACATTATATACCCATACCAACACAATGTTCTCTCTACAGTATACAGTATATACCCATACCAACACAATGTTCTCTCTACAGTATACATTATATACCCATACCAACACAATGTTCTCTCTACAGTACACATTATATAACCATACCAACACAATGTTCTCTCTACAGTATACATTATATACCCATACCAACACAATGTTCTCTCTACAGTATACAGTATATACCAATACCAACACAATGTTCTCTCTACAGTATACAGTATATACCCATACCAACACAATGTTCTCTCTACAGTATACATTATATACCAATACCAACACAATGTTCTCTCTACAGTATACAGTATATACCCATACCAACACAATGTTCTCTCTACAGTATACATTATATACCCATACCAACACAATGTTCTCTCTACAGTATACAGTATATACCCATACCAACACAATGTTCTCTCTACAGTATACATTATATACCCATACCAACACAATTTTCTCTCTACAGTATACAGTATATACCCATACCAACACAATGTTCTCTCTACAGTATACATTATATACCCATACCAACACAATTTTCTCTCTACAGTATACAGTATATACCCATACCAACACAATGTTCTCTACAGTATACATTATATACCCATACCAACACAATTTTCTCTCTACAGTATACAGTATATACCCATACCAACACAATTTTCTCTCTACAGTATACATTATATACCCATACCAACACAATTTTCTCTCTACAGTATACATTATATACCCATACCAACACAATTTTCTCTCTACAGTATACAGTATATACCCATACCAACACAATGTTCTCTACAGTATACATTATATATCCATACCAACACAATGTTCTCTACAGTATACATTATATACCCATACCAACACAATGTTCTCTCTACAGTATGCAGTATATACCCATACCAACACAATTTTCTCTCTACAGTATACATTATATACCCATACCAACACAATTTTCTCTCTACAGTATACAGTATATACCCATACCAACACAATTTTCTCACTACAGTATACAGTATATACCCATACCAACACAATTTTCTCTCTACAGTATACAGTATATACCCATACCAACACAATGTTCTCTACAGTATACATTATATACCCATACCAACACAATGTTCTCTCTACAGTATACATTATATACCCATACCAACACAATTTTCTCTCTACAGTATACAGTATATACCCATACCAACACAATGTTCTGTCTACAGTATACATTATATACCCATACCAACACAATGTTCTCTCTACAGTATACATTATATACCCATACCAACACAATGTTCGCTCTACAGTATACATTATATACCCATACCAACACAATGTTCTCTCTACAGTATACATTATATACCCATACCAACACAATGTACTCTCTACAGTACACATTATATACCCATACCAACACAATGTTCTCTCTACAGTATACATTATATACCCATACCAACACAATGTTCTCTCTACAGTATACAGTATATACCCATACCAACACAATGTTCTCTCTACAGTATACATTATATACCCATACCAACACAATGTTCTCTCTACAGTACACATTATATAACCATACCAACACAATGTTCTCTCTACAGTATACATTATATACCCATACCAACACAATGTTCTCTCTACATTATACATTATATACCCATACCAACACAATGTTCTCCCTACAGTATACATTATATACCCATACCAACACAATGTTCTCTCTACAGTATACAGTATATACCCATACCAACACAATGTTCTCTCTACAGTATACAGTATATACCCATACCAACACAATGTTCTCTCTACAGTATACAGTATATACCCATACCAACACAATGTTCTCTCTACAGTATACATTATATACCCATACCAACACAATGTTCTCTCTACAGTATACAGTATATACCAACACAATGTTCTCTCTACAGTATACATTATATACCCATACCAACACAATGTTCTCTCTACAGTATACAGTATATACCCATACCAACACAATGTTCTCTCTACAGTATACATTATATACCCATACCAACACAATGTTCTCTCTACAGTATACAGTATATACCCATACCAACACAATGTTCTCTCTACAGTACACATTATATACCCATACCAACACAATGTTCTCTCTACAGTATACATTATATACCCATACCAACACAATGTTCTCTCTACATTATACATTATATACCCATACCAACACAATGTTCTCTCTACAGTATACATTATATACCCATACCAACACAATGTTCTCTCTACAGTATACAGTATATACCCATACCAACACAATGTTCTCTCTACAGTATACAGTATATACCCATACCAACACAATGTTCTCTCTACAGTATACAGTATATACCCATACCAACACAATGTTCTCTCTACAGTACACATTATATACCCATACCAACACAATTTTCTCTCTACAGTATACAGTATATACCCATACCAACACAATGTTCTCTCTACAGTATACAGTATATACCCATACCAACACAATGTTCTCTCTACAGTATACAGTATATACCCATACCAACACAATGTTCTCTCTACAGTACACATTATATACCCATACCAACACAATTTTCTCTCTACAGTATACATTATATACCCATACCAACACAATGTTTTCTCTACAGTATACATTATATACCCATACCAACACAATTTTCTCTCTACAGTATACAGTATATACCCATACCAACACAATGTTCTCTCTACAGTATACATTATATACCCATACCAACACAATGTTCTCTCTACATTATACATTATATACCCATACCAACACAATGTTCTCTCTACAGTATACAGTATATACCCATACCAACACAATGTTCTCTCTACAGTACACATTATATACCCATACCAACACAATTTTCTCTCTACAGTATACATTATATACCCATACCAACACAATGTTCTCTCTACAGTATACATTATATACCCATAGCAACACAATTTTCTCTCTACAGTATACATTATATACCCATACCAACACAATGTTCTCTCTACAGTATACATTATATACCCATACCAACACAATGTTCTCTCTACATTATACATTATATACCCATACCAACACAATGTTCTCTCTACAGTATACATTATATACCCATACCAACACAATGTTCTCTCTACAGTATACAGTATATACCAACACAATGTTCTCTCTACAGTATACATTATATACCAATACCAACACAATGTTCTCTCTACAGTATACATTATATACCCATACCAACACAATTTTCTCTCTACAGTATACAGTATATACCCATACCAACACAATGTTCTCTACAGTATACATTATATACCCATACCAACACAATGTTCTCTCTACAGTATACATTATATACCCATACCAACACAATTTTCTCTCTACAGTATACAGTATATACCCATACCAACACAATGTTCTGTCTACAGTATACATTATATACCCATACCAACACAATGTTCTCTCTACAGTATACATTATATACCCATACCAACACAATGTTCGCTCTACAGTATACATTATATACCCATACCAACACAATGTTCTCTCTACAGTATACATTATATACCCATACCAACACAATGTACTCTCTACAGTACACATTATATACCCATACCAACACAATGTTCTCTCTACAGTATACATTATATACCCATACCAACACAATGTTCTCTCTACAGTATACAGTATATACCCATACCAACACAATGTTCTCTCTACAGTATACATTATATACCCATACCAACACAATGTTCTCTCTACAGTATACATTATATACCCATACCAACACAATGTTCTCTACAGTATACATTATATACCCATACCAACACAATGTTTTCTCTACAGTATACATTATATACCCATACCAACACAATGTTCTCTACAGTATACAGTATATACCCATACCAACACAATGTTCTCTCTACAGTATACATTATATACCCATACCAACACAACTTTCTCTCTACAGTATACAGTATATACCCATACCAACACAATGTTCTCTCTACAGTATACATTATATACCCATACCAACACAATTTTCTCTCTACAGTATACAGTATATACCCATACCAACACAATGTTCTCTACAGTATACATTATATACCCATAGCAACACAATTTTCTCTCTACAGTATACAGTATATACCCATACCAACACAATTTTCTCTCTACAGTATACAGTATATACCCATACCAACACAATGTTCTCTCTACAGTATACATTATATACCCATACCAACACAATTTTCTCTCTACATTATACAGTATATACCCATACCAACACAATGTTCTCTCTACAGTATACAGTATATACCAATACCAACACAATGTTCTCTCTACAGTATACAGTATATACCCATACCAACACAATGTTCTCTCTACAGTATACATTATATACCCATACCAACACAATGTTCTCTCTACAGTATACAGTATATACCCATACCAACACAATGTTCTCTCTACAGTATACATTATATACCCATACCAACACAATGTTCTCTCTACAGTATACAGTATATACCAATACCAACACAATGTTCTCTCTACAGTATACAGTATATACCCATACCAACACAATGTTCTCTCTACAGTATACATTATATACCAATACCAACACAATGTTCTCTCTACAGTATACACCCATACCAACACAATGTTCTCTCTACAGTATACATTATATACCCATACCAACACAATGTTCTCTCTACAGTATACAGTATATACCCATACCAACACAATGTTCTCTCTACAGTATACATTATATACCCATACCAACACAATTTTCTCTCTACAGTATACAGTATATACCCATACTAACACAATGTTCTCTCTACAGTATACATTATATACCCATACCAACACAATTTTCTCTCTACAGTATACAGTATATACCCATACCAACACAATGTTCTCTACAGTATACATTATATACCCATACCAACACAATTTTCTCTCTACAGTATACAGTATATACCCATACCAACACAATTTTCTCTCTACAGTATACATTATATACCCATACCAACACAATTTTCTCTCTACAGTATACATTATATACCCATACCAACACAATTTTCTCTCTACAGTATACAGTATATACCCATACCAACACAATGTTCTCTACAGTATACATTATATATCCATACCAACACAATGTTCTCTACAGTATACATTATATACCCATACCAACACAATGTTCTCTCTACAGTATGCAGTATATACCCATACCAACACAATTTTCTCTCTACAGTATACATTATATACCCATACCAACACAATTTTCTCTCTACAGTATACAGTATATACCCATACCAACACAATTTTCTCACTACAGTATACAGTATATACCCATACCAACACAATTTTCTCTCTACAGTATACAGTATATACCCATACCAACACAATGTTCTCTACAGTATACATTATATACCCATACCAACACAATTTTCTCTCTACAGTATACAGTATATACCCATACCAACACAATGTTCTCTCTACAGTATACATTATATACCCATACCAACACAATTTTCTCTCTACATTATACAGTATATACCCATACCAACACAATGTTCTCTCTACAGTATACAGTATATACCAATACCAACACAATGTTCTCTCTACAGTATACAGTATATACCCATACCAACACAATGTTCTCTCTACAGTATACATTATATACCCATACCAACACAATGTTCTCTCTACAGTATACAGTATATACCCATACCAACACAATGTTCTCTCTACAGTATACATTATATACCCATACCAACACAATGTTCTCTCTACAGTATACAGTATATACCAATACCAACACAATGTTCTCTCTACAGTATACAGTATATACCCATACCAACACAATGTTCTCTCTACAGTATACATTATATACCAATACCAACACAATGTTCTCTCTACAGTATACAGTATATACCCATACCAACACAATGTTCTCTCTACAGTATACATTATATACCCATACCAACACAATGTTCTCTCTACAGTATACAGTATATACCCATACCAACACAATGTTCTCTCTACAGTATACATTATATACCCATACCAACACAATTTTCTCTCTACAGTATACAGTATATACCCATACCAACACAATGTTCTCTCTACAGTATACATTATATACCCATACCAACACAATTTTCTCTCTACAGTATACAGTATATACCCATACCAACACAATGTTCTCTACAGTATACATTATATACCCATACCAACACAATTTTCTCTCTACAGTATACAGTATATACCCATACCAACACAATTTTCTCTCTACAGTATACATTATATACCCATACCAACACAATTTTCTCTCTACAGTATACATTATATACCCATACCAACACAATTTTCTCTCTACAGTATACAGTATATACCCATACCAACACAATGTTCTCTACAGTATACATTATATATCCATACCAACACAATGTTCTCTACAGTATACATTATATACCCATACCAACACAATGTTCTCTCTACAGTATGCAGTATATACCCATACCAACACAATTTTCTCTCTACAGTATACATTATATACCCATACCAACACAATTTTCTCTCTACAGTATACAGTATATACCCATACCAACACAATTTTCTCACTACAGTATACAGTATATACCCATACCAACACAATTTTCTCTCTACAGTATACAGTATATACCCATACCAACACAATGTTCTCTACAGTATACATTATATACCCATACCAACACAATGTTCTCTCTACAGTATACATTATATACCCATACCAACACAATTTTCTCTCTACAGTATACAGTATATACCCATACCAACACAATGTTCTGTCTACAGTATACATTATATACCCATACCAACACAATGTTCTCTCTACAGTATACATTATATACCCATACCAACACAATGTTCGCTCTACAGTATACATTATATACCCATACCAACACAATGTTCTCTCTACAGTATACATTATATACCCATACCAACACAATGTACTCTCTACAGTACACATTATATACCCATACCAACACAATGTTCTCTCTACAGTATACATTATATACCCATACCAACACAATGTTCTCTCTACAGTATACAGTATATACCCATACCAACACAATGTTCTCTCTACAGTATACATTATATACCCATACCAACACAATGTTCTCTCTACAGTACACATTATATACCCATACCAACACAATGTTCTCTCTACAGTATACATTATATACCCATACCAACACAATGTTCTCTCTACATTATACATTATATACCCATACCAACACAATGTTCTCCCTACAGTATACATTATATACCCATACCAACACAATGTTCTCTCTACAGTATACAGTATATACCCATACCAACACAATGTTCTCTCTACAGTATACAGTATATACCCATACCAACACAATGTTCTCTCTACAGTATACAGTATATACCCATACCAACACAATGTTCTCTCTACAGTATACAGTATATACCAACACAATGTTCTCTCTACAGTATACATTATATACCCATACCAACACAATGTTCTCTCTACAGTATACAGTATATACCCATACCAACACAATGTTCTCTCTACAGTATACATTATATACCCATACCAACACAATGTTCTCTCTACAGTATACAGTATATACCCATACCAACACAATGTTCTCTCTACAGTACACATTATATACCCATACCAACACAATGTTCTCTCTACAGTATACATTATATACCCATACCAACACAATGTTCTCTCTACATTATACATTATATACCCATACCAACACAATGTTCTCTCTACAGTATACATTATATACCCATACCAACACAATGTTCTCTCTACAGTATACAGTATATACCCATACCAACACAATGTTCTCTCTACAGTATACAGTATATACCCATACCAACACAATGTTCTCTCTACAGTATACAGTATATACCCATACCAACACAATGTTCTCTCTACAGTACACATTATATACCCATACCAACACAATTTTCTCTCTACAGTATACAGTATATACCCATACCAACACAATGTTCTCTCTACAGTATACAGTATATACCCATACCAACACAATGTTCTCTCTACAGTATACAGTATATACCCATACCAACACAATGTTCTCTCTACAGTACACATTATATACCCATACCAACACAATTTTCTCTCTACAGTATACATTATATACCCATACCAACACAATGTTTTCTCTACAGTATACATTATATACCCATACCAACACAATTTTCTCTCTACAGTATACAGTATATACCCATACCAACACAATGTTCTCTCTACAGTATACATTATATACCCATACCAACACAATGTTCTCTCTACATTATACATTATATACCCATACCAACACAATGTTCTCTCTACAGTATACAGTATATACCCATACCAACACAATGTTCTCTCTACAGTACACATTATATACCCATACCAACACAATTTTCTCTCTACAGTATACATTATATACCCATACCAACACAATGTTCTCTCTACAGTATACATTATATACCCATAGCAACACAATTTTCTCTCTACAGTATACATTATATACCCATACCAACACAATGTTCTCTCTACAGTATACATTATATACCCATACCAACACAATGTTCTCTCTACATTATACATTATATACCCATACCAACACAATGTTCTCTCTACAGTATACATTATATACCCATACCAACACAATGTTCTCTCTACAGTATACAGTATATACCAACACAATGTTCTCTCTACAGTATACATTATATACCAATACCAACACAATGTTCTCTCTACAGTATACATTATATACCCATACCAACACAATTTTCTCTCTACAGTATACAGTATATACCCATACCAACACAATGTTCTGTCTACAGTATACATTATATACCCATACCAACACAATGTTCTCTCTACAGTATACATTATATACCCATACCAACACAATGTTCGCTCTACAGTATACATTATATACCCATACCAACACAATGTTCTCTCTACAGTATACATTATATACCCATACCAACACAATGTACTCTCTACAGTACACATTATATACCCATACCAACACAATGTTCTCTCTACAGTATACATTATATACCCATACCAACACAATGTTCTCTCTACAGTATACAGTATATACCCATACCAACACAATGTTCTCTCTACAGTATACATTATATACCCATACCAACACAATGTTCTCTCTACAGTACACATTATATACCCATACCAACACAATGTTCTCTCTACAGTATACATTATATACCCATACCAACACAATGTTCTCTCTACATTATACATTATATACCCATACCAACACAATGTTCTCCCTACAGTATACATTATATACCCATACCAACACAATGTTCTCTCTACAGTATACAGTATATACCCATACCAACACAATGTTCTCTCTACAGTATACAGTATATACCCATACCAACACAATGTTCTCTCTACAGTATACAGTATATACCCATACCAACACAATGTTCTCTCTACAGTATACATTATATACCCATACCAACACAATGTTCTCTCTACAGTATACAGTATATACCAACACAATGTTCTCTCTACAGTATACATTATATACCCATACCAACACAATGTTCTCTCTACAGTATACAGTATATACCCATACCAACACAATGTTCTCTCTACAGTATACATTATATACCCATACCAACACAATGTTCTCTCTACAGTATACAGTATATACCCATACCAACACAATGTTCTCTCTACAGTACACATTATATACCCATACCAACACAATGTTCTCTCTACAGTATACATTATATACCCATACCAACACAATGTTCTCTCTACATTATACATTATATACCCATACCAACACAATGTTCTCTCTACAGTATACATTATATACCCATACCAACACAATGTTCTCTCTACAGTATACAGTATATACCCATACCAACACAATGTTCTCTCTACAGTATACAGTATATACCCATACCAACACAATGTTCTCTCTACAGTATACAGTATATACCCATACCAACACAATGTTCTCTCTACAGTACACATTATATACCCATACCAACACAATTTTCTCTCTACAGTATACAGTATATACCCATACCAACACAATGTTCTCTCTACAGTATACAGTATATACCCATACCAACACAATGTTCTCTCTACAGTATACAGTATATACCCATACCAACACAATGTTCTCTCTACAGTACACATTATATACACATACCAACACAATTTTCTCTCTACAGTATACATTATATACCCATACCAACACAATGTTTTCTCTACAGTATACATTATATACCCATACCAACACAATTTTCTCTCTACAGTATACAGTATATACCCATACCAACACAATGTTCTCTCTACAGTATACATTATATACCCATACCAACACAATGTTCTCTCTACATTATACATTATATACCCATACCAACACAATGTTCTCTCTACAGTATACAGTATATACCCATACCAACACAATGTTCTCTCTACAGTACACATTATATACCCATACCAACACAATTTTCTCTCTACAGTATACATTATATACCCATACCAACACAATGTTCTCTCTACAGTATACATTATATACCCATAGCAACACAATTTTCTCTCTACAGTATACATTATATACCCATACCAACACAATGTTCTCTCTACAGTATACATTATATACCCATACCAACACAATGTTCTCTCTACATTATATATTATATACCCATACCAACACAATGTTCTCTCTACAGTATACATTATATACCCATACCAACACAATGTTCTCTCTACAGTATACAGTATATACCAACACAATGTTCTCTCTACAGTATACATTATATACCAATACCAACACAATGTTCTCTCTACAGTATACATTATATACCCATACCAACACAATGTTCTCTCTACAGTATACAGTATATACCAACACAATGTTCTCTCTACAGTATACATTATATACCCATACCAACACAATGTTCTCTCTACAGTATACATTATATACCCATACCAACACAATGTTCTCTCTACAGTATACAGTATATACCCATACCAACACAATTTTCTCTCTACAGTATACATTATATACCCATACCAACACAATGTTCTCTCTACAGTATACAGTATATACCCATACCAACACAATTTTCTCTCTACAGTATACATTATATACCCATACCAACACAATGTTCTCTCTACAGTATACATTATATACCCATATCAACACAATGTTCTCTCTACAGTATACATTATATACCCATACCAACACAATGTTCTCTCTACAGTACACATGAATCTTCTTACAACTAGTTTGTTCTCTCAGTTCATCTGTTTTGTTGCTCAAGCATATAAACATTGATTTATTTTATACATGGATAAAGTATAGTCCTAAGTCCTTCCTGATTGTATAGATATATGATCAAACATGTATCAACCATGACCCTCTTCATTGTTTTTAAGGACAACATGCTATCCCTCTTTATTTAAGATAGACAGCAATGATTGATGCTTTTATTTGTGGATCTGTAAGTAATATAAAGACTTATATATATATTTTTTTTAATTTCAGATCTTAGGTACCCCAACTGAAGAAACCTGGGAATCAGTAACAGGTCTACCTAATTATGATATAAGTATGTTGATAATTTATTACTAACATTTCAGATATTGCTAATGTTTGATTTTGTTGATTACTGCTTTTTAAAAAATAATCCCTGTAATTAAAAAGGCTAACACGGGAAAAGGGGCATCTGGCCATAAAACATTGCTTCAAAAAAGGCCCTACAATGAGTATAAAGCCTGTCTTGGGGTCCTGCATAGCTAACCCCTGCTTTAGCAGGTAAAATGGCCTTACAATACTTGTGTTATTGTAACAACTATTTAATATTTTAATATCACCACTCCTCTTCTATTTTCTCTTATTTGATGCTCAGATTGAAATTCCTTATTTGCTTTTAGGGAGTGAATTGGTAGAAACATTAGTGATGTGGTATTCATTCTGACTCCTTGCATTCTCAGTTAAAATCCATCTAGGATCAATTTTGTTTTCCATCTTTCTGAGATCTAGTATAACCTGGCGGAATCATTTGTGTCAGACAAGATACCTTATAGTATTTTGTATTCTAAGTTTAAATGTTTTTGTGGCCTACTTGAGTGTTAGACTTCATCCATTGTCTGGTTTAACACTACCACTAGGCCCTTTATAACCTTTAGTAGAGCCCACTCTGCTGCAACCATTCAGATCAGGTCTCTTGTTTGAGGATATATTCCTCTGTTCCATCAGTTGCCAAAGGCTCTAACAAAGGTTATGACTGCACTTTTTCTGAAGAAGTGATTAAAAAAATGTATATACATATTTGAAACTACTGTTGTGTGCATCTGGGTTATAATAGGTACACTATTTCCATATATGTTGTAAGAGGTGACTAAAAGGGCTGATACTAGGAAAGACATTTGGTTCTAAAATCACTGCCTCGAGGAGGACCCTATGATGAGTATGGCACCTGTCTAACCCCTGCTTTAGCAGAGAAAATTACCTTAAAATACTTATTCTGTTTTGAATATATTCGATATTATTATCATCATCATTTTATGTCCACTTTCCATTCTGACATGGGCTGGACAGGTTATCATGGTCTGAAACTAGATGGGTCAGAATAATCGCATCCTGCTCATACTTTCCGTATTTGCCATGATTTCTACAGCTGGATGCCCTTCCTAACATCAACATTCTTTTATCAATTAGATATTTAAATGAAAACATATTGTGATTAGTAAAGCTTTCTTGTTAATGTTTTGACATCTATTTTTTTAATCTTTTCTTCTCTTTACTAGATAAATTTAATATTTATAGTCCCCAGCCACTTATTCCCTGTATATCTAAACTTGGCTGTATACCAAATGCACCAGAATTGTCAACGCGCCTTCTACAAGTATGATAATTTTTTTACATTAAATTTCAACAATGTTTAACTACTCCAGTATTATATTTCTAATGAAAGTCATTGCCTATGATTTTTAAATAATTTTGAAAATAATCAAGAATTTGAAGGGATTGAGTAATATAGCTAACTTTCTCATTATTAAGCTAGTGTATGGAACATAACTTAAAGTATCTTACACAAAATTATGTACAATCCTTGAAAACAAATATTTCTGTATCATAGAATCAAGGCTATCTTGAGTCGGTTTGGTATGAAAAGAGTAAGATCTAATTGTATTACCAATGCACTCATGTATACCTGTGTGATTACAAACTTTGATTTGTTATCACCTTGTTCTGAATATGATTTTGATGAGGGATGTCTTGGGCAAATATCTTCTCTTTTAGTCTAAGTGGGATTTGATAAACAGGTTGTCACAGTCCAAGGTCAGGCATGTCAGAGTGACCTCGTCTTGTTATGTTTCATATCTGGCATGGTTTCTACTACTGGATGCCCTTCCCAACACCAACCACATTACACAGTGTACTGGGTGCATTTTTTCATGGCATCAGCACGTCGTAGAGTGGATTGCATATTTTATTGTGATACCAGCACTACCATTTTATAGAGTGGACTAGGTGTGCTCTAATGTGGCACCCGTACTACAATTTTATAGAGCAGTGGTTCCAAACCTTTTATGCACCATGCCCCACTTCAACATCTCAATAATGATGCTCTCCTTTAACATGTGGAGGAGGTGAGACGGGAGT
Source organism: Eledone cirrhosa (assembly GCA_964016885.1). Taxonomy (NCBI): domain Eukaryota; kingdom Metazoa; phylum Mollusca; class Cephalopoda; order Octopoda; family Eledonidae; genus Eledone; species Eledone cirrhosa. The sequence goes on from OZ024742.1 coordinate 293,394,968, forward strand.
TTCCCACAGTAATCTGTAGTATGGTTGCCTTTGTAAAATTTAAAAGGTAAAACTTGAAGTTCTCATTAACATCATTTTCACCCCCCCAAATATTCAAATTGCTCCCCTGTACAGTGTGCACCTCACGTTGGGAATCATTGTTATGGCATGAACTGGATATTTTATCATGGCATCAGCACTACCTTTTTATATAGTAAATTGGGTGTAATTTTATAAAGTTAATTGAGTGTGTTTTTAATGTGACACCAACACATATTCCCATAAAAATATGTTCAAATATTTCTATCTATTTCTTTTGCAGATGGAACCTTCCAAACGAATAAATGCCTCTGATGCAATGAAACATGAATACTTTTGGGATCTCCCACCAAAGATACATCAATTAGCAGATGGTAAAATATCTACTTTCATTTCTAGGCATGCTGCACAGTAGCTTTGAAATGTTGCCACACATTGGTTGAACAACAATTTGAGGAAACATTGCATTGTTGTTGTTGCTGTTATTGCTACCTTTCGGCTTTCTGGGGTCGATGAAATAAAGTACTAGTCAAATACTAGGCTTCATTTAATTGACTTTTTTCACTGTCCCTAAAAATTGCTGATCTAAATTAGAAACCCTTGTTGGTGGTGGATGGATTGGTAGAGCATCGGACTTCATGCTTTGCACTATTTAGTTACAACTTTCTACATCTTCAGTTAAAAAAAAAGGTTAGCACTGCCTTTTATCCTTACAGGGTCGATAAAACAAAGTACCAGTAATGCACTGGGTCTGATTTAATTGACATTTCCCTCCCCCAAAAATATTGTTGGCCTTATGCCTAAATCAGAAAGGGTGGTGGATTGGCAGAATTGTTAGTGTTAAACAAAATGCTTTATGGCATTTGTTCTAGCTGTATCCATTCTGATTTTAAATCCTACCATGGTCAACTTTGCTTTTCAACCTTCCAGGGTTGATAAAATATAATACCTGTGAAGTATTTAATCTACTAATCCACTCCCTCAAAATTGCTGGTCTTTGTGCATAAAATAAAACTATTATTATTATTATCAAAATAAAGGCAGTGGATTGGCAGAATCGGTAGAGCATTGGACACCATGCTTCGTGGCATAGTTACAGCCCTTTACGGTCTGAGTTCAAATCTTGCTGGGGTTAGCTTTGCCTTTCATCCTTACAGTGTCAATAAAATAAAGTACCAGTAATGCACTGGGGTCGATTTAATTGATTTTCCTTCACCTTCAAATTGCTGGCCTTGTGCCTATAGTAGAAACTATTATTATTATGGAGGCACATGGCTTAGTGGTTAGAGCATTGGCCTTGCAACCGAAAGGTTATGAGTTCAATTCTCAGACCGGGTGATGTGTTGTTTCCTTGAGCAAGACACTTTATTTCACATTGCTCCAGTTTACTCAGCTGTAGAAATGTAAATGAGGTTGGTGTTAGGAAGGGCATCCAGCTGTAGAAATCAAGCCAGAATCAGTTCCTGTCCCACCCTTGCAAGCAGGGAAAAGTGAACGTAAAATGATGATGATGATGGAAATCCAAATAGTATTTCACACTTGTTGTAAAATTTGTTTTATTTATTTCCGTAGTGGCTTCCATATTTGACATTCCTGGTTTAAAACTTCTCCCTGAAATGAATGACCAAGTCAATGCTGCCCCAAAGAAAGCCACTTGTCGCAGTGGTATAAGAACCACATTAAAAGCATGAGATGTGATCGGTTCAGAGAGTCTAAGAAGTAAGTTTTATCAACTGACTTTCATTCATTTTTCACACACACACACATTCACCCTCCATTATATCATTATCATTGTGGATTGGCAGTATCGGTAGAGGGTCGGACGCCATGCTTTCCAGCATAGTTACGTCCCTTTACGATCTGAGTTCAAATCCCGCCGAGGTTGACTTTGCCTTTCATCCTTACGGGGTCGATAAAATAAAGTACCAGTAGTGTACTGGGTAATTGCTGGCCTTGTGCCTAAAGTAGAAACAATTATATCATTATCATTGTCTTCTTTTTCATGCTTATCCCTCTCTCTCCTGAACTTTTACCCTTGTTATACATGTATCTGTGCACAACTTCCATCTACTTGTTGTTTTCCTTCATCAAATCCTTTGTTAGGTTCACCATCTTGAGATCACCTCTCATCACTTCTGTCCAGGTTTTCTTCTTTTACAGCTTCCTTTCACTTATAACTCTTAGCACAATCTTCTCTCTTCTTCATTACTTATAATTCCTCTTATGCCCAATTTTCCCTTCAGTTGATAAATATATATATATATATATATAGATAGATAGATAGATAGATAGTAGTTCCTTATGAACTACCCAGAACTGAGTGTAGAGTATCAGGTTGGCTAGTTGGCATGGGCTCTACAATTTTTAAAGAGAGAGCCTCGTTCCTTCAAGTTTTGGTTCTTTTATTCTAAACTATTACATGTAGGTACATGCCTATACGCCCCCTCCCCGCATATGTGTGTGTGTGTGTGTATGTGTATATATATATATATGGGCATGGATATTGGTTGTTGAGTGAAGAAATGCCAGGAGATTCTAATGGAGGGAAGCAGCAGTAGAGGAAGACTAAGAAAAACCTTTAAAAAAGCTGGGATTCTCAGAGGAGATGACAAAGGGATGCTATATGTGGAGGGAGGCCATGCTGAAAAGGTCCTATCCAAGCATGATAAAACAAATGTTAAGTAATGATGATGTTACTGAATATTTTTTTATTTTTTTTATTTTAAATTTTTTTATTTTAAACATTTCAGATATGGAAGTTCCTACTCAAGATGGTATCTCATTTGGATTGTTCAAACATTAGGACCAATAGCAAGTTGTTTGTATTGTAGTGATGGTCACTAATGGTCCCTCTGAACAGATATTTCATTTCTTTGTATGATGGCCTCCTTTATCCCACATCTATCATCTGTAATGATCAATCTAAATCTCAAGCTATAGTCAAAGCTAAAAAACCAAGATCATCTCATCTGCTGTTGCATATTTCTGTCTGTGATATATGCACAACCATCAACACCACCACCGCCACCAATAACAACAATAATGTACATTGGTGACAAGATTTCAGTGGAAAAATGATCAATATAAAGAAGGAACCACTGTTATCTACTCTAACTACTGTGTCATTTGAAAGACTACAAGCTTTCATACACCAAGAAAATACCATCTTGATGTGTGTGTTTGTATATATATTATATATATATATATATATATATTTTTTTTTGTAAGAAACTTGATTTATATTTGAAACTAGTCCATTGCTTAGAGCCTAAATTTTGTGCCTGCAAATTTACCACACATCCCAAAATTACAGCTACAATAGTGAACTTTCTAAGACACAGACAAGACTTTATTTCCAATTGCAATATATTTAAAACTAGTTCCACATATGGAAAGGCCTGCCAAGGCCTTATTCCTGCATTTCATAAACTTATAAATGAAGTCCAGAAAAAAATGGTGAAAAATGGAAATTTTATTTTCGATACCGAACTCTTAAGTAACTAAAAAAAATTAAAAAAAGGAAAAAATAACTAATCATGTGAAGCATTGAGTGTAAGGATGGACCTAAATACCTTGTGATGTTTGTTTAGTGTAACCTTACTCTCACTCTATACACTGTGGAGTGTGGAGAGGGAGCTAAATACTTTGTGGTACTCATTTAGTGCAACCTTACACTCCATTAAGCGTAGGAAGGAAACTAAATATTTTATGGTGTTTATTTAGTGTAACCCCACCCCAACTCCAAGCACTGAGTTTAAGAAAAGGACTAAAAACCTTGTCTTTAGTGTAACTCTACTCACTCCATTGGGCTAAATATATTGTTTTAGTGTAACCTTACACTTCATTGAGTGTGGGAAGGGAGCTAAATACCTTGTGTTGTTTATATAGTGTAAAACTTCATATTTAGTATAATCCTATACCCACTCCATTGAGTATGATAAGGAAGCTAAATACCTTGTGTTGTTTATTTAGTGTAACCCTACACTCACGAGTGAGAAGGGAGCTAAATACCATGTGTTGTTTATTTAGTGCAACCCTACACTCATTCGAGTGAAGAGGGAGCTAATACCATGTGTTGTTTAAACCTCTACCTACTACAATTATTTTCTTGAAACTGTTTCCTTCCCATATTACGACAATCCAGTTGCTAATCCCTCTAAATGCAACTCATGAATTGCTATGACTGGTTTATTAAGAAATGCCAGTAACTGTTTCTGCTCTATCACTTTTAACCCTTTAGATTCTGTTTAAATTGAACAATCATAGTTATGACTGCTAATTCATGAATGCTTTTTTAACCCTTACCCTACTTTAGCAGTTACTAAAAGCCATTTGGCTCTGTTGTTTCCCCACTCCTTGTGTTTTGAATAGATGACCCAGCAATGCACCTCATGTGAAGTTTTATAAACTTTGATACAAATTAGTTTGTCTACACACAGAGGTTTAACACAACCAAAAAAATTAAGTCTTCTTGCAAGAACTGGTTCATCTGCTCTATCATGAATTAAATACTCAAAAGTGATTTTTTTTAATAAAAAAAAAAAAAAAAAGAATATTTGTTTTAAAATATATAAAAGATATTGAAAAGCTGTGAAAGAAATAATTCTTAACATTTCTACAAAACAACCATTTTTGTTCCTGCACTTTATATTATACAGTAGGCAGCAAATTGGCTCAGTTGTTAGAACATTGGATAGAATGCTTTGTGGTATTCATTCCGGCTTTCTGCATTCTGAGTTCAAATCCTGCCGAAGTCAGCTTTGCCTTTCATCCTTTCAAGGTCAATTTAAAAAAAAGTACCAGTGTAGTACTGGGGTCGATTCTTCCTCTATATCTTTCTTCCCTTCTCTCACTGTCTATCACTTTCTCTGGAAGAAATTGGCTATAATCAGACTTGGAGAGATACGGGCTCTGCCAGGTTTTAAATGCCCAAGATACACTGTATGTCATGATGGCATCCCTATGACTGTCATATTATACAGTGCTGCTAATATGATGATCATGAATTTATCAAGATTTATAATTATATAATCTTTTCTTTATAAATCAAAAAGCTGTGAGAAAATATTTTTCCAGAACAATGAATTCAAATTTGCTATCTTAATCTTAAACAGGGACCAGTAATTATTTACATAATGTAAACATTGAGTGCTGAAGTCATTAAGGATTTCTTCAACCTAGTAGTTAAGATGTTGGACTCATGATAGTGCAGTGTCATGACCAGACAGAACATTGTGTTCTTGAGCAAAATACTTCCCTTCACGTTGCCAGTCCACTCAGCTGAAAATGAGTAGCAGTTGAACCAGCTGTCCAGAAGAGTCTTGTAGCCTTAGTCACTTAACACCAGTGAAACCAAGATAAGCTCTTGGGGCTTGGGACAGACTTCAACTTTTTATATACCAGTGCTAGAAGAAGGGTGACAAATTAGTAAAGTTATTACCATTTGGATTAAATGCCTTGCAGTATTTGTTCCAGCAATTCAACTCCTGCTGAAGTCAACTTTGCCTTTCATCCTTTCGAGGGTTGATAAATAACAATACCAAGTCCATGAGTGGTGAAATTGTTAGTGTCAGACAGGATGCTTTGTAATGTCTGTTCCAGATCTGTGTTGTGAGTTCAAATGCCACTTTCTGTCAGGCAGACAGTATCACCAATGGAAACAGTGTATTCTTGAAATTCTGGCTAAATATTAAATAACCAGGCACAGTATGTGTGTGTCTATTGTTAGGATTACCTGTTCCAACCAATGGGTTTTGGTCATGCTGGGGCACCACCATTGTCCTTCTCTGGCTAGTTTTTGAAGAATGAGGTGGAGGGGTTGATACTGCTGCCCTTCCTTTGTGATGTGGAAAGAAAAAAAATCTATATTCTGAGCTAGATTGGATATTAAATCTAATTACTTCAACATATTGAACACTAGACATGGAAGCAATAACATTAATTTACTTTTTAACTAAAAATGTTAAAGAAAAATTTTAATATTTAAATTTATTTTTCACACTGCCATAGGTAAATGTTTTCTCAAATTAAACCTTTATACCTTGTTAATTTTAGCCTGGCTGACAGTTGATAGTTCTGAGAGCAATTTGGACCCAAAATAATATAATTCACATTTGTACAGATACAGTAAAGGATTAATTGAAACTGCATGTATGTGTATATAAATTAATGGTGTAGATATCTTCTGATGAGACTTAAAACATAAGTGATTAAGGATCATATTTTTTCAATCTATAAGGAAATACATATATCTATATACTCAATGTGTATATTTATATACACACTCATGCAGTTAATGTATACATGCTTAGTGCATAATAAAATAATAGTCTCTCTGCATTTGACCCTTGGTTATTAAACCCAGTGCATTTCTAGTAGAATACCTATCAACAACCCTATTTCCTTAACCCTTTAGCAGTTGCATTAATCTATATTTACTATTGTATTTTTATGGTAAAGGCTTTATCTTACATAATATCGAATCTATGAGGTTTTGAGAACAATACCTTAACATAAATATGAGTGGCTGGTTACAGCCAGTTTAAATGCTAATGAGTTAATGTCCTGTACCACACGAAGCCACAATAGTAAGATTCTTTAAAAGTACAAAACAGCACTATGACAGCAAATTTAAAATTGAAGTCTTCAGTTTACTGTAAATGTTCAAAACAATGTGTCCACTAGAAACATGAATTAACAAACCCATTTTTTTAGATTTTTTCTGCTATATCATTAGAGGATGTTAAAAGTTAATTAAATTAAAGATTTGGCTAAGTATTTTTGTTATATAAAGCTTTAACAAGATGATGGCAGTTTATCCTTATGCCTCAGTACTCATCATAATACAAAACTGAGACCTCAATATACTTCTCTGATAATAGCTCGTTTGAAATCTAATACGATAATCAAAAACATTTGCTCAAATTGTTTAAGCATAGTTTATGCTGATTGCTTTAGCATGATATATTTATGGACAATAAAAATAAAAAACAAAAACATAGCAGAAAAAAATATATTCAAGTACTGAATTGATCATGTGTGTCCCCCCCCCCCCCCCTCCTCCCATAGCTATCTCTATATACACTGACTTTTTAAAAATAACTTTCACATCATTCTGTGACTGATTTTTACAGAAATCTGCTCCATCATGAAGATATTTCTAAAAATTAAAAATTATTTTATTTGGTCCAGTGATGTGAAGTGTGTGTGGCATTCACATACCATATATAAAGTTTACTATCATTCACATACCATATATAAAGTTTACTATCATTCACATACCATATATAAAGTTTACTATCATTCAATTTTCAAAAAAAAAAAAAGTAAAAGAAAAAATTTCATAAATTGTGCAGAAGTAATGCACACTGACTGTTAAACAAATGTAAATTGTACATTCCTGCATTTTTTTTAATGTAAGAACTTGGAATAAATACTTTCTGTAAAGATTGCTAAAAAAAAAAAAATTTTTTTTTTTGCTTATTTTTTTTTATATGTTTCAGCCATTTTACCCTTTTTGTGACTCTATTTCTAAGGAAATAAACTCAATTAATTGATGAAAAATTTCCCCGATTACCACAGCTTTGGTGCCTTTTCAGAGATCCAGGCCACTTGCATACCTTCATTATTTAAGGCTTTTTATTATCTCGGCCCAAATTTCAGCCTCCAGGAGGTTAGTCTTTCCTCTTAGATGCACCTCATATTCATCAGATGTTGTGACCGAAGATAGCAAAGTTTTCTCTTCAAAGGAAAGAACCTCAAATGCGTGCCTGTTAGCAGGGGGACTCATCAGCCAGAATTATTTGCTGATCTAAAATCTGATTCCAGCTTAACCCTTTAGCATTCGCATTAATTTTCAAACGTCATGCTTATCTGTTCGAATCATTTTCAGTGGCGGTGGATTGGCAGTATCGGTAGAGGGTCGGACGCCATGCTTTGATGCATAGAGTTACGGCCTTTGCCATTCTGAGTTCAAATCCCGCCGAGGTTAACTTTGCCTTTCATCCTTACGGGGTCGATAAAATAAAGTACCAGTAATGCACTTGGTAATTGCTGGCCTTGTGCCAAACGTAGAAACAATTATTTTCAGTGGCATTTTACGGGGTCGATAAAATAAAGTACCAGTAATATACTGGGTAATTGCTGGCCTTGTGCCAAAAGTAGAAACAATTATTTTCAATGGCAGTATCAGTAGGTCGGATGCCATGCTTTCCAGCATAGTTATGTCCCTTTACGGTCTGAGTTCAAATCTCGCCAAGGTTAACTTTGCCTTTCATGATGCACTGGGTAATTGCTGGCCTTGTGCCAAAAGTAGAAACAATTATCGTTTATTTCTTGTTTATTCTGAATGTCGTCGTGTAAAACCTTCAAAGTCAGTATCGCTACTTTCATAAGCCATGTTGATACAAAAAAAAATTTGTTGCGCTTTCAAAGTTAAAAAAACACTTGTTTTAAGTTGTTTCACTATATTGTTAATTTTTGCGGTAAGGGCCTAATCTCGCAGCAGTCTCGAATTGGCGAGATTTTGATGATGGTTTGTTTATTTTTAGAACGATTTTTTAGTGTGGGTGTTTTCAGGCGGTTTGAACACTAAAGGGTTAAACCCAAATTCCTCTTTATTGTCTCTACAGCAGCTTTTCACATCTGCGAGTGTAAAAGAGAAAACTTATTTCCAAGCCATGCTTTGTAAGCCTCCTTTGTTTAGATGGCATCCTTCATCATCATCATTTAATGTCCATATTCCACGCTTGCATGGGTTTGGACGGGAGTTTTCCCACTTGAGGCAAGAGTGGTTGTCTTGCTCGCATAGGACTGTCTGGCGGTTTTCTACGGCTGGATGCCCTTCCTAACACCAACCACATTTACAGTGTGGAGCTGGGAGGTTTTTACCGTGTTATCTACACGGCCACATTACAGCGTGGACTGTGTTTTTTTGTCGTGACACCTACACGACCTCATTTGTTTCGGGCTGGATGTTGTGACACCAACATAACTTTACATTGAAAGGGGGGGGTAGTGGAACGGGGGGGTATTTTGTTAGAGGTGCCTACTGACTGTAGTAGGTTTCACTTTGTACTTAGGTAAGGCGGGTCTTCTCTATTACTGTGTTGCGCCAAAGCTCTCGGTCCAGTGACATTGTCTTGGAGAGGTGTAAGTGTGTGAGGTCGGAATTTATCAAGTCGTCCCAGGTTTTTTATTGCTCTGCACTTTTTTATACAGTTGTCGTCTTTCATGCGCATCACGTGACCGTACCAACGTAGTCTTCTCTCGAGTAAACAACATCTGATTCCTCTTATTCCTAATTTCTCCCTTAGTTCATTTATGCTTTGCTGTTCACGTATATTACTATTACACATCCAATGGAGCTTGCAAGCTTCGTTCCTCTCCAGTCTGCGTATATCCTCTGCACACAATGCCCAAGTCTCACTGCCATGTAATATTGCTGTTCGTATGCAGGCATCATACAGCCTGCCTTTCATTTTTAGAGAGAACCCTTTAGTGGCCAATAGTGGTATAAGCTCTCTGAACTTTTTCCATCCCGTTCTGACTCTAGCTACTGTACTTTCAGAGCACCCTCCCCCACTGCTGATTTTATCACCCAGGTAACAGAAGCTGTCCACTATTTCTATAGAATCATCTGTGCAATGGAATGAGTTAGTATTCTGTGGGCACTTGCTGCTACTTATTGCACCAGAGCACCGGCCACATATAAAATCTATATTCTTAGTTAGCTTACCTGTGATCCCACTACATCTTTTATGCATCCATACTTTGCATTTGGGACATAAAATGGAGTTTCTACCTACTCCTTTCCTACACACTGAGCATGGCCATTTCCCAGATGGGACCGGTGCCCTATTTTCCTTCCTACAAACTAGAACTTTAGTCTTAGCCAGGTTAATTTTAAGGCCTTTTGATTCTAGGCCATGCTTCCATGTTTGGAATTTCTTCTCTAGCTCGGCCATTGATTCAGCAATCAGCGTTAGATCATCTGTGTATAGGAGTTCCCATGGGCAGCTGGTCTTTAACTCCTCTGTTATAGCCTGAAGGGCAATAATAAATAGTAGGGGGCTAAGAACGGAGCCCTGATGAACACCAACTTTTCACTATATTCGTTGTTAATTCTAACCTTGCTGACTGTTTCTTTATACATGGCTTGTATAGCTCTCACAAGCCATTCATCAACACCTAGTTTTCTAAGGGCCCACCAGATAATAACCTGACATATTTATATATTTCCTCTTGCGCATCGGATCTGATGTCTGTATTATAAATCAACACTATCAGACTGCCTGCGTTATTGGATCTAATCCGCCAGCAGATCTGGTGTCTTTATTATTAGGCAGCGCTATCAGACTGCCTGTACAATTAATCAATACTATCAGACTGCTTGTATTATCAGATCTGATCTGATCTCTGTATTTTTTAGTCAACACTATCGGACTTCCTGTATTATCGGATCTGATCTTTGTATTATTAGTCAACACTATCAAACTGCCTATACTATCGGATCTGATCCAGCATTGTATCTGATGTCTGTATTATTAGTCAACAGTATTAGACTGCCTGTATTATCAGATCTAATCTGGCATCGGATCTGATGCCTGTAATATTAGTCAACACCATCAGACTGGGGTCAGTTTTTTTGTTTTTACTCTATATCACTTTGTCTCTTCCTCTCCTTCTCTGGAAGAAATCTGCTATGTTCAAAGCTGGAGAGGGATGGGTTCTGCTATACCAAGATTACACTTTTCTATTGCCTGTGTCTGGAGTACTGTCATTGGAGCTGGTTATTTCTGCTGGCTTTCTCTAAGTTCCTATATGTAAATAAAAAGAACCATGCCATATTTTGTGCTGAGGTATGAAAAAGAATGTTTATACTGATTGAACCATAGCTTAAATATATATACACATACAAACCCATATATATAATATATATTGTATCTATATGTGTATTTAAGCTGCAGTACAATCATACATTCTAAAAGGTAAGGCATACACAAAATTGAAATAAACTTGTATCATACACTTTCATGTCTAAAATAACATCAACATTATCTTCATCATTTTCCATCAGTTGATCAGGTCATCACTGTTTAACCCTGGTTTTATTTGATGTCACTATCCTCCTGTACTCATACAATTCACTTTTCAGCAACAAGAAACAGGAAATCCATTGCTTTTTTTTTTTTTTTATATAAACTTGATAAAAAAAGAAATATTAGATTTCAAATAGTTTATATGAAGCAATGTGGAAATGTGGTTAGGAATGTTTGGGGAAAGAAAGTTAGAAATAAAGGAGTAAAAGAGACAAACAAAAGAAAGTATATGGGAGTGTGATGGTAATAACCATCACACTCCCATTTGAAAGAGGAGACCTAACCACCTTCTTCGCCCACTTATTCCTCTGAGGGTTGTGGGGGCTGAGTCCTCAAACACTCTTTCCTGCAGGTCCTGCCAAAAGCAACTGATCCAGCTGTTTCCCCAGGCAAGACCAGCCAAGCTCATGGATGTTATCCAACCATCTCGCTCTGGGTCTCCTGTTGGTTGGTTTTGCTCATAAAATCTGTCCAGCTATTCCTTCCTAAGACATTCTAAACATATGATCATAGTATCAGAGCTGTGACCTCTCAATTCTGAAAAGGAGCAGCTCTACCCGGAGTGACTATCTGAGTTTTAACCCCCAAATAGAATAAAATGAAATAAAATATGAGGTAAAAATTAGCTGAGAAAATTTTTTATTTGAACATATTTCTTGACAATCATCTGTTTAAACAGCAGCAAATCGCTCTACGTTTGTTGCCCTAAAACAAACAATAGATTACGCATTGTTTTTATATTGGAAGTTGACAGCAACTCATGCACTCATGGTTGGAAATAGTCACAAAATTTTGAAAAATAACTTTTACAACCCATACCTAAAATGAATTGTAACAGACAGAATTCCAAAACAAAATGTGCAAGACAGATTAGATTTTAAAAAAAAATGTTTCTTACTTTTTAGAAAGGATCAATAAAAATAATTGCCTTTTTTTTAAGTGGTATAATTGTTATTGTATGCTCAGGTTGACAGTTTGTCTTTTAGTTTTAAGTGTGACATAATATTGAAAATAAAAAATAATGCAAATATATAATCATCATCACAGGAGTGCCATGGGCATAGTTTGTCATTTATATATAGATGGTGGGGCTAACAGAATACAAAGGTGCCAGTATACAGCATACAATACACACACACATAAATATACACATAAACATATGCATACACACTCATATATATGTGTGTGTGTATATATATGTAAAATAGAAGTCAAACATCGAATGCTTGGGACACCGAACCACCTGTAACCATAGTTACACAGTTAACTAACACACACATATATATATATACACACAAACACATGCATATACACACACACACATATATAAGAAAGTTTAATAATTTGCTTGAAGCATTATAGGATGTGAAATGTGATAAAGCTTAGGAATCTAATACTATTGTGTTCTAAATATTAAGGCAACAAAATCAGAAGAAGGGGAAGAAAAACAAGACTCAGGGATGATTTTTACCTAGGAAATATATATTAGTCCCAATATTTTGGATGTAACTTCCCTTATCATAATATAAATATTTCCTAGGTAACATTATCTCAGATTCTTGTTTTTCTTCTCTCGATTTTGTTGCCTTGCTATTTATAACCCTATATGCATTGTAGCAGTTTCGTAGACAAAACCACTGACAACACACACTCATACAAATATCTATACATACACATACATATGTATTTGTGTGAATGGGTATATATATATATATGTGTGTGTGTGTGTGTGTGTGTTGAACAATGAAAACAAAAGGCAAAGATTAGTGCTAAATTAGTTCATTGTTTTACGAGTTTCACGATTGAACCAGTTTTAAACTAGTTAGACCAATATTCAACAAGGTACTCGATACTTTGGATTGAAGAGTGTGACTATATTAAAAAGAGTTAGGGTCCGACGGCTGAGCTCTTGCTGTTGAAACAGCAAGAGGTCAGCCATTGGGCCCCAACTCTTTCTAATATATATGTGTGTGTGTGTGTGGGTATACATATATATATATAGAGAGAAAACCAAGAGTTAACATGCTATAGTAAAATAGGTTCACACAGAAAAAGCTGTTGATATATAAAGAGCAATTTACAAACTGTTGGGAAAATGTACATGCAAAAGTATTTTCTGGTGTCAAATGGGTTTTGTTTTGCAGCAGTTTTAATGATGCCATGGAACAAA
>OZ024742.1:293430754-293488254 GCA_964016885.1 Eledone cirrhosa
AAGTGAAAACAAGAAACTATATCAGTGAATAATTCAAATGCTGAGTGACTCAGTAATATTAGGTTGGACAGAAAGTTCTTGCCGCTTTTCAAATTTTTATTGACTTTGCCGATTTTTTATATTACAAGTCAAAATAATCGCCATCATTTGCAATTACCATCTGCCATCGTTTAGGAAGGCACATGATTCCATCTCTGTAGAATTCTTCTGGCTTCAATGTCAAGAATTCCATCAGCCACTGATTTAACTGGTCTTCATTGGTGAAGGCACGTGGCAAAGTGGTTAGAGAATTGGATTTGCAATCGTGAAGCTGTGAGTTCAATTCCCGGACTGGGTGATGCCTTATACCCTTGAGCAAGACACTTTATTTCATGTTGCTCCTTCTGCCTGGATTTGCGACTGACAGATAGTATTAGCAATTAGAAAGACAAATGTTGAAGGTTGCACATATGCAACCTTCAACATTTCCCCAAAACTCTACCTTCTTTAAAACGACAGGCACTTTCTGTCCAACCCAATATATTGACATCAAAGGTGCTGTATTCTTTCCTAAATGAATAATTGAATCTAATTTAGGTACAAGGCCAGCAATTTTAAAGAGAAGAGAAAGTTGATTATATCAACACCAGTGTTTGACTGGTACTATTTTTTATTGACTCTGGATGGAAGAAATGCATAGCTGATCTCACCGGGACTTGAACTCAAAATGTAAAGAACTAGAACAAACACTGCAAAGCATTTTGGCCAACCCACCACCCTCAATAATGATAATAATAATTGTTTCTACTTTAGGTACAAGGTCAGCAATTTTTGAGGAGGGAAAAGTCGATTATTTGACCCCAGTGCATTACTGGTACTTTATTTTATCGACCACATAGGAATGAGAGGCAAAGCTAACCTCGACAGGATTTGAACTAAGAACATAAAAGGTCAATAGTTTCTAATTTAGGCACAAGGCCAGCAATTTTGGGGGCAGGAAAGTTGATTAAATCAACCCTAGGATTTGATTGGTACTTTATTTATCAAACCTAGAAGGATGAAAAGCAATTTTGAACTTGCTCGAAATTCAAACTCAGACTATAAAAAGCTGGAACTAAATGATGCAAACCATTTTGTCCAATGTTCTAACCATTCTATAATCCACCACCCTTCCTAAGTGAACAATATGGTGTTTCTCATATTACTATCTAAGTGAAGCTACTCCATGTGACAGAGAAAGAGAGCTAGATAGAGAGTTTAGAGGCTAAGTAAAGAAAACATGCCATTCGACCAGCAGATAGTGTTGTTTAAAGTTAGAAATAAGCTGTAGGTTAGAAGTTAAACCAAGAGTGAGTTGATACTGCAAATGACTAGCAATGATGTGGTTGTGCTCTAAAAGAAGTGGATATATATATATATATATATATATATATATATATATGATTAGTGAAATAAGGTTTAAGAGGAACTTCTGTTGTGGGACTAAAATACTTGCTGTTGCTTAAATCAGCTTTACAGTCAGCGATGGCCATCTTTAAGAGATCTTTTGGATTTCAGCTGGAATTAAAAACACCAAATTCTCCTTCAGAAATAACAATTCAGATTTAAACCTGGTTCCACATATAACAATCATGGATGGCTAGGAGTTTTGATTAACAAAGCCATATATACAAATCTGTGTGTGTGAGTACATATGTGTGCGTACGTGTGTGTGTGAGTGCATTCGTGTGTGTGTCTGTGTGTGTGTCTATCTGTGTGTGTGTGTGTTTCTGTGTGAATGTGTATGTGTATGTGTCTGTATGTATTTATTTGTATGAATAAATAACCAAAAATTGGAGTTAATTAAACAATAAAAACAGAACATTGTTACCTATAAACATCATGCTGTTGATAGATATTAGATATATTTAGTACCAGAGGAATTTGAAGACTATATTATATATTAGTAGGGGAGGCAATTTAGATGTATCATGTATTACTGTTTTAATTTCAAACATAAACATGTGCACAAAATGATAAATTTGCCTGTGAATGTTGAATATTTATTTTAACATTAAGAAATATGTATGCACCCCAACACATAAACCACCATCCCCCACACCATAGTAACTATTCTTAGCATCACAGCACCCTAACTCCTACTCTAAGATCACCTCCATTGATCCTAAATTCTAACACCACACACAAATAAAATCCCAATGCACCAGTCATAGCATCCTATTAGCACCACAGTACCTCCCATACTGCCGGAGGTTACTTCCCCTACCACCCCTCATCATGTTAAATCTCTCCAGACTTGGCACTAACCCATGACATACACCACACCCCTGTCTGTAAAGTGAGGGTTCTTCAGTTGAATCATTTTATTATGACATCAGCACTAGAGAAGTACAATTAGAAAACTGTAGTTTAGATTGAATTGAAACATTTTTTAGTTTCAATATTAAATATTAAACAAACCTTCCATATTAAAACATAGGTGAGAATGAAAATTTTTGCTTTAAATAACCTTTTTGTATGTATATTTCACTTGGTGTTGAGCCCAAGTCAGCCCTGTTCTAGTAGACCTATGATTAAAGGTAGTACAACCATGATCATCCTATCATCTTTTAGTATCTGAAATGTATGAGCAAGACATGGTCCTCCAACCAGTGTAGGAGGATTATAACTACTGACTTGGACTGCACCAACCCATCCTTCCTAGATGGGGGAATAGGAAGAGGATATTTAGAGCTATAACATCAGATATGCCTTTTCTTTCTAAGATAGTTGGTTGGGTATATTACAAGAGAGATTTAACTGCTATTTCTAACAGGTTTAGCTATCACATTGAGGCTCCCTCATTAGCTTATTATTTCAGTGTCTTTTTTTAAAGATAGACAAAGTTCAAAATCAGCTATCTAATAGTGCATTAGACATTTCCACATCCTCAAAGATCAAATTTTAAGAAAATCTGATCATGTTTCACTATTGATAATTTTAAATATAATGAATGATTGGTTAAAAACTGTGTTAAATTGCTGCATCAATAGTTGCACACACACATTACCTAATTTGGAAATCAACTGCAGTAGTTATCAACTGCAGTGGAAATCAACTGCAGCGGAAATCAATTGCAGTATTTATCAACTGCAGTCGTTATCTGTCATTTTACAATCATGTTATTCTTACAGTGAATAACACCATCATGGTTTCTGCCAATATGTTGTACTTTGATACTTGTTGGTTCTGAAAGGCCTTAAACTGAGAATCTTTTCTCTTTTGTTACCAAAGACTGTTTAGTACCATAGAACTGGGGACAGTTTCATGTGATTCATATGAGTTAAGAGACAAAACTAGGTACTCTACCACATTTAATCTGATATTTTATAATGAGAAGTCCCCTTTATTAAGTGACCCTTAATTAAAAGTAAGTTAAGGGGTGATGTACTGAATCATCATCATTATCATCATCAACATCAGTTGACAGGCAAGAGTTTGACAGGCTGTCACAGACCAAGTCAGAACTGAAGTAGAACTACTGTCACAGATCAAGTCAGAACTGACCTAGAACTACTGTCACAGGTCAAGTCAGAACTGAAGCAGAACTACTAACTTCTGACTTGAGCCATGACTCCTCATCTCGCTTACATTCCCACACTTTACCAAGTAAAGGGGACTTCACTTTTCATTATAAAATATCAGATGAAATGTTTTAAAGTGCTTAGTTTGATACCAAACCACCTGAAACTGTCTCTGGTTTTATGGTATAAAATATTGTACACAAAAGATTTCTAATTAATATAAACTCCTCTTTTTGTTGAAGAAAGAATAAAATATAAACTTTTTATAATATGAACCAGCAATTGTCAGCAACTATCAAATATTTTACTATATGAAAATATTGTTAATTGATTAAGCAGGCTTTGTTAGACTGTGCTATGCTGATGAGGACTGAAACATGACCATATGTAGTTGTCCCTTATCTGCAAACAAAGATCAGGCCATCCTTCCCTAAAGTATTTGAGGAATTAATCCTTATTTCTTCAAATTATCTCCCCTTATCTTTAAGAGTCTTTAGCAACTGCCACTAGGTTTTTGTTTTCTATCTTCAACTAAAAGGGAAATATTTATTCAGAATTTTTTGCATACTGCATTCAGTATGTTACCTTTTAACTTAACCAAATTCATGCCCTTTACCTAATTATTGCCCTTTAGCTCATTTTATTTCTTACTTAAAAGTACATTTTCCTAATGTTTTATTTTAATTTTATATTTTACTTTATTTTTTTTCTGATTGAGTGATTCCCCTTAACTCCACTTACATCAATCCATCTTTACAAAGTGATTGGTGTTGATGTCTCTTGCATCTATTTCAAGTAGTGTGATCCTCAAGTAACCCCTAACCTCAACAAACCTTGCAGTCTTTCCACCTGTCTCCCTATCTTTGAATCCTCTGGTACATTAATCAAATAACTAGTCAGAAGCTCTGCCAATTCTGTGTTGATAATCCTTGGTGTCAAATCTGTTTCATCTCTAATCCATCATAGTTAAAACTATGTGATACTCTTCCAGAGCCCTTACACAACAAAAGCCAGCTCCTGTCCCTTCTCCCCACTCTCAGGTCCCGAATGATGGGGGGGGGGGGTATAAGTGCAGGGGGCTTGGGGCGGAATAAGTGTTGGGGGTGGGAGTAGAATAAGTGGAAAATATGTAATTTTTCTATGCTGTCTGTTGATTTTTTTAAAAACCAGAATTAGTTGTTTAATTTACATATTGAGACCCCAACCCATCCTATTTATTTTATAACATATGGGATTTCTTGTAATGTACTTTTTTTGTCATGTATAATGTTTTTTAATGTATAAAGAAAATTAATTTCACAGGAATACTACCACTTAAAATAAAATTTCCCCGAAGATAGATTAACAAATTTTAATAAGTGGGGGAAATTTTGCTAATTTATCTCTGGCGAAATTTTATTTTAAGTGGTAGTATTCCTGTGAAATTAATTTTCTTTATATATTAAAAAACATTATACCTGACAAAAAAAGAACAATGCTAGAAATTCCATATGTTATAAAATAAATAGGATCAATATGTAAACTAAATAATTAATTCTGCGTTTTTCTTAAATCAATGGAGACAACATAGAAAAATTACCAATTATCCCACCTCCCCTATTATTTGGGACCCAAGAGTATAAATTCCTATGAGTCAAAGACACTTTCATGTTAGGGTTATGGATTAGTGACTTGACTAAAGGTTGTGTTACCTTGGTAATGAATTAGTGACTACGATGAGGTTGTGTTGTCATGACAATGGACTTCAACCAAAGGCTGTGTTGTCATGGTAATGGATTAGTGACTAGAGGTTGTGTTGTCATGGCAATGGATTAGAGGGTGTGTTGTCATGGTGATGAGTTAGTGATTACAACCAGAGGCTGAGTTGTCATTAGTAACCACAATTAGAGGCTGTGTTGTCATGGTGATAGATTAGTGACTACAACTAGAGGCTGAATTGTCATTAGTAACCAGAATTAGGGACTATGTTGTCATAGTGATAGGTTAGCGACTACAACTATTTTAACCTAAGGTCCATATTACATAACTTACCTCAGTCTTTCTAACATTATTCATGACTGGTTTCTAGAAGGAACGTATACAAATATAAAAACATTTTCTCCATTCATATGTAAAACATCAAAATTTATAACACCCACCTCCATTCTCCTCCTCTGCTGCTTTTAACCCCCATGTCCCAAAACACATATTACAAGAAGGCATAATATCTACCCGCTCCCAGAAATTCTTTTTTCTAATTTGCTCTCCCCCAACAAGGCAATAATTATTTCTGATTTAGGAAAAAGGCCAGCATTTTCAGGGGAGGAGAAAGTCGATTAAATCAACCCCAGTGTGTTACTGGTACTTTATTTTATTGATCCCCGTAAGGATAAAAGGCAAAGCTAAACTCAGTGGGATTTGAACTAAGAACATAAAGGGCTATAACTCTATGCTACTAAGCATATCCACTGCCCAAGCAAGATAATAATTGTTTCTACTTTTGGCACAAGGCCAGCAATTATCCCAGTGTATTACTGGTACTTTATTTTATCGACCCCGTAAGGATGAAAGGCAAAGTTAACCTCGGCGGGATGGCACTAAAATGTAATGGTTACTGAGAAGGGAAAAGGACAAGACATGGAGAATATAATTCAAGGAGAGAAGAGATGACAATTGATGTTGCTTCTGAATTTTTGCAGATTATAGTTAATGGTCACAAAAGAAAGAAGCTGGAAGAGAATTTCATAGGTGAGATGGCCCCAGTCTAATAACTGAAATCAATAATAGATTAAAAGAGTAAAAAAGAAGAAAAAAATAATAAAATTTCTTATCATAATTTACTTACTTTGGTTGCACAAATAAAGCTTGTTGTTACAACTTTAGCAACAGCATTCATTAAATTCTTTGTTTCTTGAATGGCACTATCAACCTATTAAAGAGAAATATTTAAAAATTGTAGAAAATAAGAAAAATATGAACTTGATTAATGTAAAGAGATTAAAAATAAAATTTTTATTTGTGTTAGAAATGTTTCCTGAAAAGTAACTATGTATCTGGGAACCTTCTTATGGATCTGCAACTGGAAAGTTCCTCTCCCAAGGTGTTATATGGAAGACCAGCAGTCACCCATGCTTGCAAGGGAAAGACATGGGCTAACATAGCTTGACACTGGTGATATTGCAGGTGAACTCAGAATGCAAAGAACCAAAAGAGATTCCACAAGACATCATGTCTGATGCTCTAATAATTCTGTCAATCCACTGCCCAGGATGTCAAGATACTCTCAAGCACTACTGGTAGCAGGTAATCCAGTACAACCTGTCATATGGTTGGGTCGTCAGCAACTAAACCAGCAACCTCATGAAACTTGTTTAGAGAGAAACATGATTTGTGGACGTTCTGAGTGATGAAAACCAAAACTCGCCAAAGGGCAGAGGAACTCAGGAGAGTCAACAGCCATCCAATAATGTGAAAAAAACAAAAATGAATAGACAGGGCTTGTTAGCCTTGCTTGGCAGTCTGTCTAGAAGAAGGATCATTTTGTTTTCAAAACCAGGGTAGACAAAATTCCTTAGTCAACTTAATAACAACTTTTCAAGTGGTCAACAGCTTCATCTTTGTGATAAAGGTTGATGAGCTGCAGCTCAGTAGCCAGCTTCTGAATAATGGTTGGATGAGGGTTCAGGCCCCACTGACATCACTTTTTACCTGGACTGGGACTTTAACAACTCTGCCAACATAAAAATAATGATAAAAGAACAAATAAATGTGATGAGGAAGAATAAAAGAAACTAACTTTATTAAATGTGGCTGCTTTGCCAAATGTTGGAGCCCGAAGTGTCTTTAGTAGCTGTTGACAAAATATGGGTATTCGGTCCAGATGTATAACCAGTTCTTCTTTATGACCACTTGTTGGTACCTGTTACAATAATAGGACAGAAAATTAATTAAATTTATCAACAATACAGGGATTGACGGGAAACTACATAGATTTACCATATTTCTAATCAAGAATTTTGAGAGATTTAGTAATATAACTAACTTTCTCATATCTGGTGTTTGGAACATAACTTAAAAACGGTTTTTACATAAAATGATGACATATGGCTTTCAGATAAATATAAACACTTTAAAACAAACAACTTTGTATTTGCCTTCTCATGGTCCTTGGTGGCTGGAGCAATTATCAAGTATTTCTTACAACTCTTACTCCCTAAGTTCAAATCCTACCAAGGCCATCTTGTCCTTTTGTCCTTTTGAGGTTTATAAATAAGGTACCGGTCCAGTACTGGGGTTGATTTTGCTAGGTTTAAAATGCCCAAAACCATGTGTCAAAAGGGCACCTCTTCAATTTAATCAGAAGAACCATTTCCTTTTACCAAGTATTTAGGAGTAAAATAAATTTCTAAAAATTTCAGGTGAGATTTGGTTATTGGAATAAAAACAAGAGTCCAGAAACTCCCTAAAAATAGTCATTCTGTCAGTTACGACGAGTGTTCTAGTTGATCCAATCAATGGAGCAGCCTGCTCATGTAATTAACGTGCAAGTGGCTGAGCATTCCACAGACTCGCATACTCTTAACATAGTTCTCAGGGAGACCCATGCTAGCATGGAAGAATGGACATAAAAACTGATGATTCAGTGCGGCACAAAATGTGCCAAGACTGGCCCTTCGAATAACAGGGACAACTCATCTTTGCCAGCTGAGTGAAATGGAGCAACGTAAAATAAAGTGTCATGCTCAAGGACCCAACATGCCACCGGGAATCTAACTCATGACCTTATGATTGTGAACCGAATACCTTAACCACACACCCTCAAATAAACTCTGCTTTACACACAAAATAATGCAAGATGACAACACAAAACAAAGTTCTTCATACTTACTCTCTCAGCAAACTCTTTGACAGTTTTATATAATTTGTTGCCTTCATCTGCAAAATATTTTGCCTGAGTAAATAAATCTTGTGTTGTCTTCAAAGGACCTTCACCTCTAGTAAAGAGGTACATAGAAAAGGCCATGCTGGACATATTTTTGGCACGTTTCACAATATCATTATCTGCTTCTTCCCATTTATCAGTTTCAGCGTCCATCTCTGATGTTATTAACTTCATTTCAAGACCAAGTTTAGCTATTTTTGCTTGCTCCTGAAAAGATATATACATATATATATAGTATAAAGTTTCATACATTTAACCCTTTAGCATTTAAACCGGCCATATCTGGCCAGAATTCTCTCACCTCATTCTGTTCAAACCAGCTGTAACTGGCCACCCATACTCATGTTAAGGTATTGTTCTCAAGATAAATAATATCAAAATCTCATAGATTTGATATGTGAGATAAAACCTTTACTGCAAAAATACAATAGTATATATATATATAGAGTAATGTAAATGCTAAAGGGTTAACATGTATGTGCGACCATTAGTTTCGGGGTCCAGTTATTACGACCACTGGAGGAGGTTCTTCCAGTCTTGCCCCCTCATTGGGCACACAGTATTTTTGTCTGCGTGCTCGACGAGGGGCAAGATTAGAAGAGCCACCTTCACTATGTAGTAGTGGCCATAACTGGACAATGAAACCAATGGTCTCACATACGTGTTAAGTATATAAAACTTTATTTATACTAAATAAGCTCTCTTGCAATAGATTGAGCATTGTTTTCCTTGATCTTTTATCTATGGATATCCAGCGTCATCATCATCTTCGTTTAACGTCCATCTTCCACGCTAGCATGGGTTAGACAGGAGTTGTCCCCCTTGAGGCAAGGTTGGTCGGGTGACCGTGTCGCGCTCATATATATATATATATATATATATATATATATATATATATAGGAACGAGTAGGACTCCGACGGCTGAGCTCAAGCCGTTTCGACGGCTAATTCTGGACTAAAATTTTAGTCCAGAATTAGCCGTCGGGGTCCTACTCGTTCCTATTACCCACTCTACTACCCTAAGTATTGAGTACTTTGGTGCGTTATGGTCCACCTGGTTCCTTACCACATTTCCTTCGTTATAAATATATATATATACAATTGAATATATGAGAGGGATGAAGACTGATACAAGTATACAAGTAACAGAACAAAAATTTTCAAACAAAATAAAAGTAAGTAAATGAAATCCTTGGTCATTTGCAATCCTGTTCGAATTGCAAATGACCAAGTTAGCTATTGGAAAAGACTATTTTGAGTTTCTAACTCAATCTATGATATATATATATATATATATATATATATATATGTATATATATATATATATATATATATATACTGGATATATATATATATATATATATCCTATACAAGCGAGACGACCAATCTTGCCTCAAGTGGGATAATTCCCGTCTAAACCCATGCTAGCGTGGAAGATAGACGTTAAACGACGATGATGATATATATATATATATATATATATATATATATATATATATATATATAAAACATGATATAATCATCCTCCCTACCTCATCATGAACATTTTATATCAGATTTCCATGATGCTGAGGTAGGTTGACAGATTGACATAATCTGAGACAAGACAAGATTGGATAACTACATCTTGTACCTATGTTCCATATTTTGGCAAGATTTCTACAGCTGGATACCCTTTCTAATGCCAACCACTTTGCATAGTGCATTTTATTGTGCTACTATCACTACCATTTTACAAAGTGTATTGGGTACAATATATATCACAAATTGCTCATATATACACACATATATATACAGGGTCTTGCAGAAAAATTGAGACAATTTTTACAATGCATAAAACTGGTTATAAATACAAAAATAATGGTAGTAGACAGATATATATATAGTGTATGTATTTCAGTGAATTATTGGTGGTTGTACCAAAATGAGCACTTAATGCACAGGCAGAATGCATATATTAAGAAAAACGAAGTTTCTTTTACATGTAGTTAGCTTTTTATTGTGTATCACAAAACATGCGTAACAGATCGCTACAATAAAAAAAAACCCAATTACATTAAACAAAACTTTATCATTTTTCTTTATATATATGTATAATAAGACTCTTGTCAGTCTTGAATCAATGTTGCCAATTCTCAATGAATCATCACAAAATTTAGCTGACAAGTTGGTTCCAGAATATTCCATGAAAAAAAGTTGTTTTTTTTTAAATCCAATAACCAAAAAACTGAGGAAACCCTCCAAAGGGTGGTTCAATGTACAGCACACCATGAAATAGGAATAAAGAATGATAAAGAAAAGAAGTTCATACAATTCTGAGTAGGAAGCTAACATTGTGTAGGGATCTAGTAACATAAGCAATATATTCTCATGTGGATCTTAGATAGATGAAAACAAACATAAGGAACAAGTGAAAGTTATTTACCTCTGCATCGAGTTTCACAGGTCGTAAAGATTTAACCATTGTGCCATGTTTCTGGAAAAGAAAAATTTTATTTTTAGTAAAATATTTGAGCAGAATTAAACAAACAGTTAGCATACTACACATATTTATGTAGGTATATATATATATATATATATATATATATATATATATATATAATGTTTGAAGTTAGACTGAAGATCAATCTATTATGATTGAGTTAATCTTATGATCAATAGTCTTCTAGTATGGCCAGACACCATATTTAATACTACAGTATACAATGCATCCATACCTTTTTTAAGATGGTAGGCTGTGATTTCCTAGAGGTTTGGTTGCTATTTCTAGCAAGCAAAGTTACTGTGTGTCGGTGCTCTCTCACTAGTTTGAACACCTTAGAAGAACTAAACAGCATATTATACATATCTGTAGGTATGTGTAACGCTTGCTCTGGACACAACATGACTGAATGATTCAGAAGTTCACTTGACAATCACTAGGTTCCAGGTTCAATCCCATTGTAGGACATCTTAGGTAAGTATCATTTATTTGCCTTAGACAATTTATCATTCTTCCAGAGAAAGATAGAGAGTGAGAGAACAGAAGTGAGAAAGAGATATAGAGGAAAAATCGACCCAGTACTAGGTTGGTATTTTTTTTATCGACCTCGAATAAATGAAAGGCAAAGTTGACTTCGAATAATTTATATATCGATGGCTTAAAGTTATAGTAATTGTTTTATTTTTTATTCTGTAGTTGTCTAGAACAGAAAGACAAGACAGAGTTGCTTCCCTTGATAGTTAACCACTTTAAGAATACTACAAAATAAAGAATGCTACACTAGAACCAAGATATTGGCTTAGACTACTTTATTTCTTATGTTGGAACTGTTCTCGATAGTTAACAAGTTCACTGCACAATCATGACATTTTAAGTTCGATCTCATTGTGTAGCATGCTGGACAAGTGTCATTTACCATCACTTCAGGTCAAACCAAGTCTTGTTTTTGAAACTGTGTAGATGGAAGCTGTGTGGAAGCCTGTTAAATAGACTATCTGTAAATCAAAGGACTAGCTGTGTCTCACATGATTGATGGGGATTTGGCTACTATTTATAGGAGGAACAATGTTCATTATATATTTATTATATATCAAATAATAAAGAAATCACTATTATTAAATAAAGAAATCTTTATGTATATATCAAATGAAATACCAATATATCCAACTATAAAGTGATCAGGAATTAACAGTTCATAAAAATCTGCTACTTCAGACTTATTCCCACTTGTACCTATACATTTATTGAGGTTTGAAAAGCTTGTTCATGTTAATATGGTGTTTAGGTGAAAAATTACTAGATTATCTTCTTCGTCCACTTATTCTTGAGAGTGCCATGCTGTGATCTCTCAACTCAGAGAAGTAGCAGCTCCACCTGAAGTGACTCTCATCTCCGAGCCACACATTCTATCGAGTAATGTTACTTGGCACAAATACCAAATTGAAGATAGCGAGTTTGAACACAAAAATGTGTGAAGGAAATGAGAACCTGGGACTATAAGAAAAGGAATGAGGCCTGGGTCTCTGAGAACTATTGATCTGGAAGAAAGAGACCCACATACTTTTCAAAGTCCCCCAGAGACTGATGTTTCACTTAAACTGGTGCACACACTAGTAAAACCACACATACACACACACACACACACTAGTTAAACTACACACATATATACAACACACACACACTGAAGTGAAATCATACCGAATACACACAGCTAACACACATACATGCATGCGCGTGGCCCTTGCTCTCCTTCAGTATTTGAAAAGTGGTCAGGATATAATGTATGTGTGTAGAGAGAGAGAGAGAGAGAGAGAGAGAGAGAGAGAGAGAGAGAGAGAGATGAGTGTGTGTGATGTTGAACAATGAAAACAAATCAGACAAGTTTTTTTGTTTTTATTAATCAAATAAATAATGAAAAATGGGGACAAAGGAGGTAAAGAAGGGCAGATCTGGCCATATAGGAATGTAAAGGAAAGAACTATAAATACCATAAGAAGAAAAGAAAGGAAAGAGCAAGGACTATAAAGCCACAGAAGTAAGAAAGAGGGAAGGGGAGAAGGTGACAAGCTTTACACCTTGGCATCTTAATTACATGTTTGCTAGATACAAAAGGTTTTTTTCTTCTCTAGCTTTTCTTCTAGCTTCACTTCTCTTCTTTATGAAACTAACATCTTTTCCTCCATATACCTTTGTATACCTTTCACCCCCCCACCCCCCACACACACACCACACACTTCCTATTACATTCCTACTAACCAATCCTTTCACTTAATCATGTCTACTGACAGTTGATAGTAAACCCCAGGTCAAGCATGACTGATTCTTCCTCCTTGTTACAAAACTAATG
Organism: Eledone cirrhosa; assembly: GCA_964016885.1. Taxonomy (NCBI): domain Eukaryota; kingdom Metazoa; phylum Mollusca; class Cephalopoda; order Octopoda; family Eledonidae; genus Eledone; species Eledone cirrhosa. The sequence continues at coordinate 293,444,047 of OZ024742.1, forward strand.
AGGGTATCCTTCTCCCCTCCATATCTAGGAATGGCTAGGATAGCCAAGTATTGCTGTTATTACTGTTGTTGCTCTTGCTATCATTGTTTAAAGATCAGGCACTTTTAACCTTTAGCATTTACATTACTCTATATACATTATTGTATTTTCACAGTGAAGGCTTTATCTCACATGATATTGAATCTACAAGATAATATTTATTTTGAGAACATTACTTTAACATCTGTATGAGTAGCTAGTTACAGCTGGTTTGAACAGAAAGAGTTGAGAGAATTCTGGCCGGATACAGCTGGTTTAAATGCTAAAGAGTTAAGGTGACTTTACACATAAGTCCATTTATTCATCTACTTATATATTTATTTACTTAAATATTTTTATGTGGTTAAAATTTAAAACAAATACATAAAATAAATAAGTAAATGAATAAATGGATTTAACTGTGGTTAGAATGTCTCAAGGAAAGAATCACTGGCAAAACCAACTGACAGGAGACCCAGGGGTAGGCCACAAGCAAGATAGTCAGGTAACATTCATGAGCTTGGCTGGTCTCAGTTGGAGATGGTTGCTTTTGACAGGACCTGCCGGAGGAATGTTTGAGGACTCTGCCCCATGACCTTCCCAGGAATAAGTGGGTGAAGAAGAAGAATCTTTTGATGAAGGACCAGCATCTGAAACTTTAGGACTATTCTTAGACTATATCAATAATTAAACTAATCATTGTACTGTATTATTTGCCTTGTTTTCCATTTACTTTTTACACACACACACACATATATCCAACCTTTACTACCAGGGAAAGCGGCCGTTAAAACAACAATGATGATGATATGTATGTGTGTGTGTGTGTGTATATGTGTGTGTGCAATATATATATATATATAGACACACACAAACACACATGAAGGGTCTTGATATTTACACTAGATGTAGTTTAGTTAAGGGATGTCTATCTCACAGCTCACAGCTGTCAATAAGAAAACATTCACTCAGTAAGACTCTTCTGAGAAACCAATGATTCTTCAAAATGTCTGTGGATATTGAAGTAGTAGATATTATATATTAATCCTGCTAGTTAGTAATCTACTGTGTTGGTTTGTTTGCAGAGCCAGGGAAAATCAGATAAGTATATATCTGGATTTACTGTGGCTAGCAACTGTTGATTAATCAGAACATATACAATGGAAAGAGAACCACATGCATACCCCACTCTCTCTCTCTCACACACACACACACACATCAATCAACAGTCATGAGGGAAGGGGACATTCAAGGAGAGATAAAGACTGTATTTTTATCAGAGACTGAACTCTGAAAATCCTGTAATGATTGATTAGAGACTATCAAGAAAAATGGATTTGTTTATTCAAATGTTTATAGTATCTTTACTAGTGAGCAGATTATTGTAAACATTTGCAGTAAATTACAGTAAAAGACTTTATCGTGTAGTTCACCAATACTAAGGTGGTTGTCGTGTCTTTGACACAACTGCTAAGTCCTCTCAATTCTTTGTTTGGCAGGTTTTCTATGGCTGTAGCTGGATACCATTCCTATCACCAACCACATTACAGAATATACCATGTAGATCACCAACACTAAGGGGGTTGTCATGCCTATGGCACAATTGAAAAGTCCTGTCATAGACGTCAACCCTCTTTGTTAGAAACATCTGCTATATTACAGGGATTTGGATGATTTTATTAGAATTATTTTACAACAGGGATAACTACCAACTACTAATCAGATAATGGTTTCTGATTTAGGCACAAGGCCAACAATTTTGGGGAAGGGGAAAGTCAATTAAATCAAACCTAGTGAGTGACTGGTACTTTATTTTATCGACCCCCGAAAGGATGAAAGGCAAAGCTAACCCCAGCGTGATTTGAACTCAGAACGTAAAGAGCCATAACTATGCCACAAAGCATAGTGTCCAACGCTCTACCGATACTGCCAATCTACCACCCTAATCAGATAATTATATTAGCAAAATATCCAGCAATGCCACAGGCTTGGAACATGTTAGTTAAAAAAGTCTGCAGTATTACAGAGACTATAGGACTATATATACATGGTGAAGAAGAATATCATATTGTAACAGGGATAACTACTACCTACTATTTAGATAAGAATCTAAGCAAATATTGTACAGTAAATCAATGAAAACTGGAAAGCTGAATACAAATATATTCACAATAAAATTATATTCTTATTCACAAGATATATACGGAAAGATCTATCTATTCCGCAATACAATTTGAATATATACAGAATTATAATAGAATTATGTTGTAACATATAACTTCCGTTCTTGCTTCCAGCTAATTTAGAGTTGTAGATGGTTTTTTGAGAAATTACATTATATCCTTCTGTTACATTCTAAGATGGGAAATGACCACGCTTTACTCATGTTTCATTTTGGCATGGTTTCTATGACTAGATACCCTTCCTAACACCAACCACTTTATAGCATGTACTAGAAGCATGGTTTCTATGGCTGAATACCCTTCCTAACACCAACCACTTTAAAGCATGCACTAGCTGCATTTTATTCTGTGATCAGCACTACCACCTTACAGGGTTGACTGGGTGATTTTGTTATGGCACAAAAACTTCCACTTTACAGTTTTACAGTGTGGGCTATAACTTTATTGTGGTACTTATAAATGTGTGTGTGTGTGTGTGTGTGCACGCATACATGCATGCATGGTGGTTTAATGAAAAAAGAGATTCACAAAATAAGTGCCAGGCTTGAAAAATATGTGCTGTAGTCAATATGATAAATTGAAAAAAAAAGGTGGTGATGCAATATGGCCACAGAAAAAGAATCAAAGAATGCTGACTTACCCCAGGTCTTGGGAGGGATTGATAAACATGTTTCTCCATTTTTCCTTGACATACATCATTAACTTCCTTCACTAAAATGGAGAGTTCATTGATTTGACCTTCCCAAGCTTTAGCAAAAACATCCAAGTTTCCTTCGGCAATTCGACTGCCAGGATACTGAGCAAAAGTCTGGGCGGCATTTAAAAGCTGGAAAAAGTGAAAATATATCATATTCATGAAGAATCTTAAAATCTTAAAAAATACAAATAAATTTAACTCTTCACCAACCTATTTCTAATAAGATACACTCTATTTCAATTAATTAATGGAAAAGTTTGAGGGAATAACTAAAATTATTAATTATTTCATTACTAAAACAACATCTTAACATATAAAATATGAGATAAATAATGGGGTTGATTACATTGACTTTCCCTTCTCTGAATATTGTTAGTTTTATGTTTAACCCTTTCATGACTACATTTCTAATGAAATATACTCTATTTTAATTAATTGATAAAGCATTTCAAGGGATTTACTAAAACTATTAATTATTTCCTTACTATGATAGTAACTTAATGTAAGTTTCTTATATAAAATTGTGTTGGAAAATTTTAATTTATAAATAGAAACCCTTTAAATGGCTAATTTTGTTTCATAGAACTAGGGCCAGTTTTTGGCCTAGTTGGTATCAAAAGGGTTAAGCATGTCAAAATATCTTATAATCACCACCATCATCATCATTTTACATGTTTTCCATGCTGGTATGGGTTGGATGGACTATGAAAGTCCAAGTCAGTTCTGCCTCGGGGGGGGGGGGGGGGGGGGGTGTCTACCCCCTGGCTCGCCTGTTGATAAGATAATGATGATAAACATTTATAATCATCATCCTACTACAGCATCACTACTGTTCTTATTATCAATCATCATCATCATCATAAGCAGCATCACTGTAAGCCATCAATTCTCTAGAAGTTTCTTTAGCTGATTATCAAATCCACATCTTACTTATTGTTCTTATTTATTTTCTTTTATATTCAGTCTTATCCATTTATTATTTATTTATCATCATGAAGCGCGTTGGATTGGCAGTATCGGTAGAGTGTCGGACGCCATGCTTTGACGCATAGAGTTACGGCCCTTGCCATTCTGAGTTCAAATCCCGCCAAGATTAACTTTGCCTTTCATCCTTACGGGCTCGATAAAATAAAGTACCATAATGCACTGAGTAATTGCTGGCCTTGTGCCAAAAAGTAGAAACAATTATTTATTTTTTATCATCATCATCATCATAAGCACTATCAATTCACTAGAATTGACTTTAGCTGCCTACCCATCCTACCCACTAAATCTGGTTCCCTCTTAACACTTATTTATTTATTTGCTCACAATAAAGATGGGGAGAGTGAGAGAGCCGGAGGCAGTGACAGTTTGGTTACTTTGTGTTCAGACCTGGTGTGTATATATGAGAGAATGAGTTCACTGCCAATAATTGTTTCTACTTTAGGCACAAGGCCAGCAATTACCCAGTACATTACTGGTACTTTATTTTATCGACCCCGTAAGGATGAAAGGCAAAGTTAACCTCGGCGGGATTTGAACTCAGATCATAAAGGGACGTAACTCTATGCTAGAAAGCATGGCGTTCACTGCCAATAATGAAAAGAGTATGTTGCTACTACTACTACTACTACTAAATCTGAATTTTTTTATTATTTTAAAATTTATTTGAAAATCATTCATTAAGGCTGTCATTGATTTAAACAGTGAGATATAATAGATTAGGTGGGATATCTAGCGCCTCTTACAGTTGAGAGGGAGAGAGAGGGATGGAGAGAGTAGAGATGGAGAGAGAGAGAGAGGGATGGTGAGAAGGAGTAAAGAGAGATGGAGAGAGAGTAGATAGGGAGAGATGGAGGGGAAGAGAGAGAGACAGGCAGAAAGAGAAGGACAGCAGAAGAAAAAGAAGCATAAATAAGGTTTTTTTTAAAAGGGTGAAATAGAAGGATAACTATAAAGTAGTTAAAAGTTTCTATTGTTAAACCTTTCCATAGCCTCCATAAACTGAAAGATCTTGTTTATAGTTGGTAGATCTCTGACAATACATTGCACCTCCTTTTATTTTTCTTCCATCTTTCTCTTCTGTTTTTCTCTCCCTTGTCTTTCTCTCTTTATTTATTTATTTTATTTTATTCTTTTTTCTGACTTCTTGGCTTTCCCTTTATCTTGTCTTTTTCTCCTCATCCATATTCTCTCCATTATTATTCACATCTCTCCTAAAAAGTACCCCCCCCCCCCCCCCCCGGGTCTTTGCCTACTTATATTGTCTCTCTACCACAGAACATTCAGTCTTGTCTGATGATCTTGTGAATAAACTGGTGAAATTCCAGAGTAATAAAACTCATCAATTAGACATAATAAATATTCATTATCACAATAAATATTTATCATCATCAACCTTTCAAGGTCTATAAAAAAGTTCCAGTCTAGTACTGGGAGTCGACTCTTCAACATTACATGCAATTTGGGATGTCCTCAGATGAAATTTTGTTTTTAGTTTGACTAACAAGCAGATTGAAGCTAGAGTCTGGTCTATAACACAAATATGGACCTTGAACCAATCATCTGTGAAACATATGTAATACATGATTTTCAAAGTATATCATGTTAGGAATAAAAACATAAATTAGTGGTGTCTTGTTCATTTGTTAATTCGTGTCCATATGATATGGGGAAATCATCTTCCCTACAGTAATATCACAGCACAACAAGAGTACAACTTCTTGTTTCTTTGAAATGGCATAGCTTCTCTTGACTCACTGAGACCAACTTCAATTACTCACTTGACATTATTTGACCAACTAGCTACTCACTTATTAACTTCACACTTCATCACTGCTGCTGCTACAACTACAACAACTACTACTACTACTAAAATGAAAGAATCAATCAAACAACAACCAAACCAAAACTCATTAACTGCTGCTAAACCACTTCCAATATCTCACAAAGTTACTGAAATTATTGAATAAACCAACCAACCAATCTCTCTCTCTCTCTCTCTCTCTCTTATATATATATATGTGTGTGTATAATATATATATGTGTGTGTATATATATATATATATATTATTTTTATGTGTGTATATATATGTGTGTGTGTGTGTATGTATGTTTAAAATACTATAGCATTAAAACATTCAAACAACCAGCTGAAACTTTGAAGTCACTTTCATTTTTCTACTTAAAAAAAAAAATATATATATATGTGTGCTTGTGTATATGTATGCATGTGTGTGTATGTGTATATGAGTATATATATATATATATATATATATATATATATATATATATAATTATATACACACACACATACAAAACTTATGAAGTATCTTAATGTGCAATTTGTGAAAAATTTCATTTTCAATTTCTAAATTTTCTAAGCAGATCAGGATGTTTAATGTTCAATATTTAAGAGAATTAAAGATAAGAGATTAAAGCTAAGTTAATAATGTAATAATGGTTTCTGTGGAAGAGGATATAGAAACCAGTCATTTTATTAACGTATGCTAAAATTAACATTATACCATTGCTACCTCTAACAAACCCACCTCCTGACATCTAGAATACATCTCCTGTTACTATTAATAACTTGCCAACAATTCCCAATGTTTAATGGTCATGTTTAATATATTTTTTGTTGATATATATATATATATATATATATATATATATATATATATATATATATATAAATTATTTCCGTAGGAAGGGTAAAGGAAAAGAGAGTGCTCTATGTAAGCTAAAAAGCTATTTAATTATGTAATAAACAACATGAGACAATTATTCCATTTACCAAAGGTTTCACGAAGACAGACGAGCTCAACACAGACGTCTGAAATCGCTCATCAGAATGAAAAATTTAATATGATCGTAAGATATGAATCCCATTATTTTATTTTATTTTATTTTATTTCTTATTTTTATATTATATATCAACCTTTATATTATATATTTAACCTTTGTTTTTAAATTCATATCTTACGTCCATATTAAATTTTTCATTCTAATGAGCGATTTCAGACGTCTCTATTGAGCTCGTCTGTCTTTGTGAAACCTTTGGTAAATGGAATAATTGTCTTATGTTGTTTATTACATAACTATATATATATAGACAGTCGATTGACATGACACTCCCAAAGTATATACATATACATACATATATACATATATATATACATATACATACATACATATACATATATACATATATACATATACATATATATATATATATACATACACTGTGGGAAACACTATGGTCACCCGGATAGTAAACCAAGTCATACAGAATGGGGTTGTTCCGAAGGACTGGCGCAGCAGCATCATCATTAACTGCTACAAGGGTAAAGGTGATGCCCTAGATAGGGGAAACTATAGAGGCATTAAATTAATTGACCAGGTCATGAAGGTCACAGAAAAAGTAATAGCGCAACTAATCAGAGAGCGAATTGCAGACGAAATGCAGTTCGGGTTTGTGTCAGGTAAAACTACAACAGACGCTCTTCACATTGTACGACAACTACAGGAGAAGTACCTAGCTAAAAGTAAACCCCTATACTTAGCTTTTGTTGACTTGGAAAAAGCCTTTGACAGAGTACCCCACTCGATTATCTGGTGGGCTCTTAGAAAACTAGGTGTTGATGAATGGCTTGTGAGAGCTATACAAGCCATGTATAAAGAAACAGTCAGCAAGGTTAGAATTAACAACGAATATAGTGAAGAGTTTAGTGTAAAAGTTGGTGTTCATCAGGGCTCCGTTCTTAGCCCCCTACTATTTATTATTGCCCTTCAGGCTATAACAGAGGAGTTCAAGACCGGCTGCCCATGGGAACTCCTATATGCAGATGATCTAACGCTCATAGCTGAATCAATGGCAGAACTAGAGAAGAAATTCCAAACATGGAAGCATGGCCTAGAATCGAAAGGCCTTAAAGTTAACTTGTCTAAGACTAAAGTTCTAGTTTGTAGAAAGGAAAATAGGGCACAGGTGCCCTCAGGGAAATGGCCATGCTCAGTGTGTAGGAAAGGAGAAGGTAGAAATTCCATTTTATGTCCCAAATGCAAAGTATGGGTACATAAAAGATGTAGTGGGATCACAGGTAAACTATCTAAGAACGTAGACTTTATATGTGGCCAATGCTCAGGTACAATAAGTAGCAAGTGTCCAAAGGATACTAGCTCCTTCTATTGCCCAGATGGTTCTATAGAAATAGTGGACAGCTTCCGTTACCTGGGTGACAAAATCAGCAGTGGGGGAGGGTGCTCTGAAAGTACAGTAGCTAGAGTCAGAACGGGATGGAAAAAGTTCAGAGAGCTTATACCACTATTGGCCGCTAAAGGGTTTTCTCTAAAAATGAAAGGCAGGCTGTATGATGCCTGCATACGAACAGCAATGTTACATGGCAGTGAGACCTGGGCATTGTGTGCAGAGGATATATGCAGACTGGAGAGAAACGAAGCTTGCATGCTCCGCTGGATGTGTAATAGTAATATATGTGAACGGCAAAGCATAAACGAACTAAGGGAGAAATTAGGAATAAGAGGGAGAAATTAGGAATAAGAGGGATCAGATGTTGTTTACTCAAGAGAAGACTACGTTGGTATGGTCACGTGATGCGCATGAAAGACAACAGCTGTATAAAAAAGTGCAGGGCAATAAAAATAGACGGTAGCCACGGAGTAGGCAGACCCAGAAAAACCTGGGACGACTTGATAAATTCCGACCTCACACACTTACACCTCTCCAAGACAATGTCACTGGACCGAGATCTTTGGCGCTACACAGTAATAGAGCAGACCCGCCTTACCTAAGTGCAAAGTGAAACCTACTACAGTCAGTAGGCACCTCTAACAAAATACACCCCCATCCCACTACCCCCACCCCATCCACACCACCCCTTTCAATGTAAAGTTATGTTGGTACCACAACATCCAGCCCGAAACAAATGGAGTCGTGTAGGTGTCACAACAAAAAAACACACAGTCCACACTGTAATGTGGCCGTGTAGGTAACACGGTAAAAACCTCCCAATTCCACACTGTAAATGTGGTTGGTGTTAGGAAGGGCATCCAGCCGTAGAAAACACGCCTGACAGTCCTATGCGAACAAGACAACCACTCTTGCCTCAAGTGGGAAAACTCCCGTCCAAACCCATGCAAGCGTGGAATATGGACGTTAAACGATGATGATGATGATGATGATGATATATATATGTATTATTCATTTCTTACATTACTTTAGCCATCATGGCTGGTAATGTTGGGCTAATCTGATATAAAATATTCTACAGGAAAAATTTCTAAAACAAAACAAACAAAAAAACAAGCTGGAAATCATGTAAAATGTAAGAAGAAGAAAAATACAGAGTTGGTACATGAGTTATTGTAGTGTAAAATAATGTTTTCTTTATTGTAGTGTTAAATAATGGGGAAAGAAGAATATATTGTTCACTTACCAATGGACATGTAACATGGATTACTGATTCATTGTGTTCTGCTGTGATAATAAGTGGACCAGTATTAGCTATGTGGCGTAATAGCTTGCACACCTAGAAACAAAGAAAAAAGAGGACCAGTATAATAATTTGCATGCCTAAACAGAAAGATAGAAAAAAAAGAACTGGTATTAGCTAAGAGTAGAGCTGGTGCATGGGTATTTATTGCCCTAGGTTAATAATATAATGGTTTCTTATATAGGCACAAGGGCAGCAATTTGGGGACAGGGAAAGTCAATTAGTGCATTACTAGTACTTTATTTTATCGAACCTATAAGGATGAAAGGCAAAGCTAACCTCAACAGGATTTGAACATTCTGAGTTCAAATCCTGCCGAGGTTAGCTTTACTAATCCTATAATGTTGTGTCACCAGCACAACCATCTTACATCCTATAATGTCTTACTGCCATGTAGTTCATATGCAGGCATCATACAGTCTACCCTTTACTCTAAACAAGAGTTGTTGCCAGAAAAAATACCAATTCCCTAGAATTCTTTCCTTGGCTGTCACACTTTCAGGGCATCCTCCCCTAACTATTGATTACATCTCTTAATCAACAATTTTTAGCGAGCCTCTATTACAAACAAGGAAATCAATTTCATGTGTGCTCTTAGTTCTTACTTCTGAGACTCTGCTGCATATAGTCTATGATGATGATATATATATATATACAATTTATCTCTACTATCTCCACACACACACTGACATAATACATACATACATACACAACTTACTTTATAATAATGTACTTTATACACACACAAATAATGATATATATGTTATAAATAATTTATTTTCCTGATACACACAATACATATATATGTAGCACTTCTGTACGAGCGAGACATGGTCTCCCGACCAAATCCCACATCAAATGGAACAAAACCATCTAACCCATGCTAGCGTGGAAGATGGACGTTAAACAATGATGATTATGATGATATATATATATATATGTACAACAATTTACATTATCTATAAACACACTAATAATTGTTTCTACATTTGGCACAAGGCCAGCAATTTGAAGGGAAAGAGGAAAGTCGAGAAAACCGACCCCAGTGCGTTACTGGTAGTGTATTTTATCGACCCCGTAAGGATGAAAAGCAAAGCTAACCTTGGCGGGATTTGAACTCGGAGAATAAAGGGCCATGAGTAAATACTGCAAAGCATTTTGTCCGACGCTCTACCAACTTTGCTAGTCAATCGAATGATGTATATATCATAGTTTATCCACCGTTAAGCACACTGATAGTGACATATATGGTATAAATAGTTTAGTAAATACCGACCTCCCATGGGTACATGCTGAAGCATATAAACAATATGCCCCCACACCCCCCACCGCAAGGTGGTCGTGGAGGTGCCACGGCAAAAAAGCACCCAGCCCACACTGTAAAGTGGACGTGTAGGCGCCACGAAAAAGCACCCAGCACTCACTGTAAATGAGGTTGGTGTTAGGAAGGGCATCCAGCTGTAGAAATAAAGCCAGATCAGTTCCTGTATGAGCAAGGCATGGTCAGCCGACCAGACACTGCACACAACAGGACAACCCGTCTAACCCATGCTAGCGTGGAAGAACGGACGTAAAACGGTGATGATGATGATGATGATGATGATATGGCATAGTGGTTAGGGGGTTAGTCTCATGACTATAATAATAATAATAATGAAATTATTGTGTAAAGTGCTCAGGTGCACTACAACTCATCACAGATGCAGGTATAGTACATAGAATAATATACAAATGTCAGGGAAGTGAATAGTGTAGGAGTCATGATATACATGTGTGTATGTGTATGGAGGGGGAACATTAGGTGTACTGTTGGCGAATCTCAGGAAGCATGGAGGCCTTAAAGGATGCAGTGTCTCGACAGCTAACAACTGATGCAGGTAGTTTGTTCCATGCTTCAGCAACTCTGAGCGTGAAAAAATGTTTCCGAAAGTCATGGGAACTGTGCTGTTTTCTGACTTTGTGGGCATGCCCACGTGTGTTAGACACATGGAGATCAAAAAGGTACTCAGGATTGATTATCAGACCAGGCAGCACACACTGTTCTTGAGCAAGGCACTTCATTTCACATTACTCCTGTCCACCAGGCTGAAAATGAGGAACAGCAACAACAGCAGCTGGAATTAACCTTGTATCAGACTAGTGTCCAGTTCAAAAGAATGTCTGGAATTCTCAGTTGTTTAATGTTTCATAAAACCAGAATAAGTTCAAGCTTTCGTCAACCCATAAAAATGGACTAAAAACTTATGAAAATAATATATTTTATCTAAATATAAATATATTGATAGAGATATATATCTTATAAATATATTTATTTCACCAATAAATAATATATAACTCAAGTAAATAATTAATTTCCTCTATAAACTATGATAAACTATGTTTTGGAGGGATTTTGAGGGATTTTGTAATATAACACATTTTCTCATTATTAAGTTGATGTTTGGAACAAATCTTAAAGGTTCTTACATAAAATTATGATGGAAGATTTTTCAATAAACTTTATACACTTTAAATCAAATAGTTTTGTATCATAGAACCAGCAGTGGTTTCAGGCAGTCTGGTATCAAAAGGGTTAAAAAATCATATGTTAAAGTGAGGCAAGTCATCCCGTAAACAATAGAACAGGGTGTTGTGTTTAGAAGACAGATAACCTTTGCATGCTCATAAATTTCAAGACTGAAGTATTCAATATATCCTTCACTTTTTTTAAGATGAGAGAGATTTGACAGCTATTTCTAGTAGGTTTAATGACCATATATCTACTGTGACACGGCAGGCCCTTTAAATTAGAAATGCAGACCAGCTTGTGATTCCACAGACATATGTACCCTTAATGTAATTCTCAGGGAGATTCAGTACAACACATTTTGACAAGACAGGCCCTTTAAATTAGAAGTGCACACTAGCTTGTGATTCCACAGACATATGTACCCTTAATATAATTCTCAGAGCAAATAAAAAAGAAAACAGTATGTGACAAGGTTAACTCTCTTGAATTAAAGTAATTATCCACCTGGGCTTCCAAACAGTTTCTATCTACCCAATTTCACTCACCAGACTCGAGTCACTCCAAGGCTGTGGTAAATGAGACTTGCTAAAGATTTCATATAAAAGAATTGAACCTGGAAGCGTATGGTTGCCAAGTAAACTACTTATCTATTTAGCCATGCTGCAGCCACACTATGTACTAAGTTTAAAGAATTGTCTAAGAAAAGATGTAGTGGTGTCTGCGGTGAACTAACAAGAAAACTGAACTTAAAATGTACTGAATATAAGAGTAGTTATTAGCAGTAGGGTTACTTTGGAAATAATGTTCTGAACTGTACAGACAGTTCACTTGAGAGAAGTAAACAGTCTGTTTTGTATAGGTGATATAATTAATGCCAAAAGTAACAAAGAAATGTAGTAGTAGCTAGACTGTAATGGGTGGCAGAAGTTCAAGATGCTGTTAGCTCTGTAGGACATGTAAAAGGGGGCAGTTAAATAAAACAGTGTGATATAGGAAGTGTTATGTGGCACAACAGTGTTAGTGTTATTTATTAAGTTAATTAAGTTATTTATTAAGTTAATGTTCACTATATTTTTATTTCTCATTCCACCTATACCAACCCAGTTTTTGATAACGAAAATGATGTTTATGTATTTACTAGACCTGCTAGAAATAGCAGCAATGTATAATTCAATACCCTGTTATCTTTAGCCTTTTGATGACAAACCCCTTGAAACCACTCCTAGTTCTATGATACAAAATTGTTTTAAAGTGTTTACATTTATTTAAAAACCTTTTCAATATACTTTTATGTAAGCACCTCTGTTAAGTTATGCTCCAAACACCAAAATCATTTCAAATTCTCGACACCGCCCATTCATCATCATCATCATCATTTTACGTCCATTTTTCCCTGCTTGCAAGGGTGGGAGGGGAACTTATTCTGGCTTGATTTCTACAGCTGGATGCCCTTCCTAACACCAACCTCATTTACAGTGAGTGCTGGGTGCTTTTTGCCGTGGCACCTGCACAACCACTTTGCAGTGGAATGATAGGGACCCCAGTCCCTATCGTCTCATTTCTACAGCTGAGTAAAAAACTGGAGCAATGTGAAATAAAGTGTCTTGCTCAAGGAAACAACACATCACCCGGTCTGAGAATTGAACTCACAACCTTTTGATTGCAAGGCCAATGCTCTAACCACTAAGCCATATGCCTCCATTGAAGGTTTAAATAATGGTGAGACACAACATATTACAGAATGTAGTCCTAAACATATTATATATGCCACCCCAAAAGATGAAATTGTCTTGGTTAAAATACTTTTGACTATAGTTCTGCACAGTCAGGGTTAACATGGGACAAACAATGTAATAATTTCTCAAACACTCTCAAAATGTCATTGACTTAAAGACTCATCTCTATACACTCATTAACTGTATCAACTACCAAAGAATCATTAAGTCATTGCCTAATTAGCATGTTTCATTCTAAATGCTATTTAACTATTATTATAACAGTCTATACACTTGCTGCTCCAGTAACTTATCTACTTAACAAAAACCCTCTTAATTTACTCCTCATCAATCTACATTCCATAACCTACCAATTATTTAACAGAACAGAAAGTAACCAAGCTGAGACTATGAAATACAAATATAGCCTTATCATTAACCCTTTCATGGCTATATTTTTAATTAAATATACTCTATTTCAATTAATTAATGAAGAATTTTGAGGGATTTATTAAAACTATTAATTATTTCATTAGTAAGTAATTTAATTGTTTCTACTTTTTGGCACAAGGCCAGCAATTACCCCGTGCATTACTGGTACTTTATTTTATCGACCCCGTAAGGATGAAAAGCAAAGTTGACTTCGGCGGGATTTGAACTCAGAGAGCAGAGAGCAGAAACAAATACCATAAAGGATTCTATCCGACGTTCAAATGACTCTGCCAATTCACCGCCTATACACAATGATGTAAATATACATACACACTACACTTATATAACAATGATGCAAATATATATATATATACACACAACACTTATATAACATTGATGTAAACATTTTACACACACAGAAATAGAATCCTTTAATGAAAGAGCTGGAATTCTTTCTTTAAAAGTAAACAGTCTTGATATGTTTAAGAGAAACTTGAAGGTAGACAACAAGATATCAGATATATTTCTTTATTAGCCACAGGGGCACAAAAGAAGGGGACAAATACAAAGGGGGAAGTTTACATACAATAAAAACGTGTAAAATGTTATCACAGATGGAATTTAAAAGTTAGTCGATTTCCCCCAATAGAGGGAGACAGTTTATATGGGTAACACAGACCCCCGAAAAAAATGTGCAACCCTCATCTCCAGGAGTACGAAGAAGATATCAGATAGATACACAGACAGACACATAGCAATCAGAGAATTATGGTTACAGACACACAGACAGAGTAATCAGAAACTTATGGTTATTAGTCAAAGAGAGACAAGAGATAAGGAATCAAAGAAAATAGAAGAATAAACAAAATATGGTAACTAAATAGTTTTAGAATTATTAAGAAATGAAAAAAAGATGATGGTGGTGATGGTGGTGGTAGAGGTGTTGGCAGTTGTAGTGGTGGTGGTGGTGGTGGTGGTGGTGATAATAATGGTGGTGGTTGAGACTACAATAATGATAGTTATATATTGAGATATTGCAGTCACAGTTAAACACACTGTATTTATACAGATATAACTTTATCAACAATGATAGTGCTGATAAATGGTGATGCTGATGAAAAATGATGATAACAATCGATGTTGATGATGAAGGTAATGACAATGATGATGATGTTGGGAATGATGCTGATGATGATGATAATGATGGTGATGAGAATGATGAAGATGGTAATGATGACGATGATGATGATAAGGATGATGACAATGATGATGATGTACTAATATTAAATCCTACGTTTACTCTAGATTATATCTGATACTTTCACCTCATGTCATTTGATTTGCTAAATGGATGGTTTTTAACAACATAAAGAATAAAGAAACAAACAAACTAAATTCAAAAAGAAAAGTCTTATTCTTCTTCATCACCCACTTATTCCTGGGAGGGTCATGGGAGCAGAGTCCTCAAACACTCCTTCCAGTGGGTCCTGTCAGAAGCAACCATCTCCAACTGATCCGGCTGGATCCCCAAGCGAGACCAGCCAAGCTCATGCATGTTATCCAACCATCTTGCTTGGGGTCTCTTGCCGGTTGGTTTTGCCCATAAAATCCTTTCAGTGATTCTTTCCTGAGACATTCTAACCACATGTCCATAGTATCGGAACTGTGATCTTCCAATTCAGAGAAGAAGCAGCTCTACCTGGAGTGACTCTCTGATCTTCGAGCTACGCACTCTATCAAGTAATGTTACTCTAAAGAAAAGTATATATTTGAAATGCTTTTTTTTTCTTTTTCTTTTTCTTTTTCTTTTTCTTTTTCTTTTTACTATTTAGTTTATGGACTGTGAATGGAAGCTATCTTCAAATTGGATATCTGGTCCGAATGGTTGAAGCAGAGTAAACTCTGTTAAAGTCATACAAGAACCAGTGGTGGTGTTGACTCTTAACATCCTGTACCATATGAAACCACATTATCAAGACATTCTTGAAAAGTACAAAACAACACTATGACTGCACCACATTAAACATTAATGTCTTTAATATTGCAAAGTTTCACAACAATCTATCCAATACTAAAGATACTATAAACATTTGAGCTAACCAATCCATTTTTAGATATTTTTTGCTAAATCATTACAGGATGTCCAAAGTTAATCTGGGTGATGAAATAAATCTACCACCTAAATAGACCACAGTGAGATTTAAACACAGAACACCAAAAAAGGCTGAAACAAATACCACAAGGCATTTAGTCATACACTGTACTAACACTCTAGTGGTTAGAGTTAACTCGCCAATTCAACTGAGAACACAAGATATTTCATCTGATGCTCTAACAACTGTCAATCTGGACTAATACTTTTATAAAACCCCGACATGATGAAAAGAAAAATTGACCATAGCCGGTTGAACTCACAGTGCAGGAAGCCAAGAAAGTAATGCAAAACTTTTAACAATAGTCCTTGCATTGGTAAAGTTGCAACAGAAACTTGACTGGTACAGTCAGATAGCTACAACTCCCTGCCCAAAGCCATCCTTTAGGACACAGTTAAGGGAGAGTGAAGAAGTGGCAGATAAATAAATTCTTAGTCCAACATCAAGGACTGGATGGATTGTGACCTTTCTGTGCATGATGGAGGATAGAGCCCAGTGATGACTGCCGATTGTGAAAACATCTAAAATGGTACCCCAATGACTAGCTACACCTGATACAGGAACTTAACTGATTGATTAACCACTCTACCAATTCCACTACCTGATTGATTAGCTACTCTACCAATTCCACTGCTTGATTGATTAACAAATCTGCCAATTCTACTGCCTGATTGATAGTTGAGTTCAAGAAACAATGTCACCCTTATGTCAACCATAAATTATTTCTGTCGATTAGAAAAACAAAATACAAGAAAACATATCTTTTGTTGTGATTGGTGTTTAGTTTGTGGTTAAAGTCTAATTATAAATGATTCAGAGATCAATAATCAATATTTATTCACCACCATCATCATCATCATCATCGTCAACATCATAATCATCCTCATCATTTAATGTCAGTTTTCCTTGTTATCAAGGGTTGAATAGGTTGTCTGAGACCAAATCAGTACTGAATTAGAACTACTGACATCTCAGATATGCCAGGGGGTTGTGTCTTTCTTACATACCTTCTCACACTAAAGAGTGCACTCGTTATTAATCTCAAGCTTCAAGGTGATAGATTGGCAGAATCATTAGAGTATTGGATGAAATACTTTGTGGTATTTGCTACAACTCTTTACATTCTCAGTTCAAATCCTGCCTAGGTTAACTTTGCCTTTCATCCTCCCACTGTCAATAAAATATCAGACAAGTAATGGGGTTGATTACATCAACTCTCCCTACTCCAAAAATTGTTAGTTTTGCACTTAACTCTTTCATGACTGCATTTCTAATGAAATATACTCTATTTTAATTAATTAATGAAGAATTTCGGGGGGATTTACTAAAACTATTAATTATTTCATTACTAACATTGTGGTAACTAAAAAAAATTGAAACAAGCATGTTCTGATGGATGTGTAATGTTAGAAAGGCTAAGTATAAGAGGAATTAAATGTAGCATGGAAGAGAAATACTCACATTGGTATGGTCATATGTATAAAAAGAGTGAAAGTTGTGAAGAAAAAAGTGCCAAAGGTTTGATGTAGAAAAATGATTGTGGTAGAAAAAGATCATGGAAGAAATGGGATGAAGATGTGAAGAATGACATCGAGAAACTAAACTTCATGAAAGAGATGACACAGGACCAAGCTGATTGGCAATATGCCATACTACAAAAAACACCTACCCACCAGTACAAGCACTATGATGCTAAAAATAAATGTGACAAGAGGTCCTGTTTATTCTCTCCAGAATGACCAAGACAATATAGAATAGAGAGGAACATCTAAAGATGTCAAGAACTTGAGAACCACTCTAGTGATGGTGCTAATGTAAAGTTATTATTGATCGAATGGAGACAATATGGGGTAGAGAGAACTCTTTATTTTGGCTGAAAATATAACCTCTCTTGTGCTGGTGCCATGATAAAATGCACAAAGTACACCCAGTAACACTGTAAAATAGTTAACTCTGTAAAGTAGTTAGTATTACAAAAGACATCCAGCTGTAGAAACCATGCCAAAGTAAGGAAGATATAGACAAGGTGTAGTTCCCCGACCAGTCGAGTCTCATATCACGGCAACCCATCCAACCTCTGTCAGCATGTGTAGCAGACATAGAATGATGATGATGATGGTGGTGGTGGTGCTAGAGAAGCTACTTTTCTGAATAATTATATTGATTATTGTATCAACAAAGCCCAATTTTTAGTTATTTGAATTCTGCATAAACTTTCGCTGATTTTATATAACATGCCAACTTCCAATAAATTTAGTCATTGTGACTGCATACATATATGTATACACACACACACAGACACATACGCATGCATGCATACACACGCATGCACACTCATGCCAGCATAGAAACAGACACACACATACACAGAGTTACAATAATGTTAGTTGTTGGCAGGAGATAGTGATTATTATAATCAATATACAATTCATTCAAACATTGTCTGAATTTCCAGCTCTATCTGAAGCTAAATATCTCTCTATTGTTAATGAGAGTCTAAGTCTAAAAGTCTAAAGTTTGTCCTAAGCCTGGAGTCTCATCAGGCTGGTGCTTATTCCGGTTTCCATGGCATTAAACAACTGAGAGTACAATACTCCCTCCTGGACAGGATGCCAGTCCATCGCAGGGTTAAACTCCCAGCTATTGCTGGTACTCATTTTCAGTTGATTATACTAGAACAAAGTGAAATGAAGTGTCTTGCTCAAGAACACAACACACAACCCTGTAAAGGAATGAGAGTAAAGCACCAACATTAGGAAGGACATCCCATCTTAAATTCACTCAAAACATTTGAGTTTATTGTTTACCTGCAACTAAAAATTAAATATATATTATATAGTATAAAGACCCATGTTTTAGAATAGTATCATTGTATCACCATATGTTGCAAGAGATGACTAAAAGAGTTGGTGTCAGGAAAGTATCCAGCCATGAAAGATTACTTTAAAATGTCCCATCCAACATTTGCCATCATGGAAAAGAAAATGCAAAAATGACAAAAATTGGCAGCTACCAAACAATGATGAGTTGAGGGGAGAAACAAATAGAACTTCTGGAGGCAGGCATCTTTATTGGTGAGAACAGTGATATTAAAATATTGGATACTCAGTGATATTAAAATATCAAAGATGAATATAACAATGAAAAGGACTTGTATACAGATATAACAATGTCTTATATATAGATATAATAATTATTTCTACTTTTGGAACAAGGCCAGCAATTACCCCAGTGCATTACTGGTGCTTTATTTTATTAACCTCGGTGTGATTTGAACTCAGACCGTAAAGAGCCATAACTCTATGCTGCAAAGCATGGCGTCGGACCCTTTACCATACTGCCAATCCACATATAATAATGATTTCTAGTATAGGCACAAGGCCAGTAATTTTTTTTTTTGGGGGGGGGGTCCGATTAAATCGACCCCAGCATATTACTGGTGCTTTATTTTATCGACCCCGTAAGGGTGAAAGGCAAAGTTAACCTCGGCGGGATTTGAACTCAGATCATAAAGGGCCATAACTCTGTACTGCAAAGCATGGCGTCCGACCCTCTACCGACACTGCCAATCCACCACCCTATAATGTCTTATATATTGAGAGAGAGAGGAATCAAATGCGGTGTGCAGGAGAGGAGGTTACATTGGTATGGACATGTGATGTGTATGAAGGATGACAGAGCACTAGAAGTCGATGGAAGCCGCGGAGTGGAGAGACCCAAGAAGATCTGAGATGAGGTGATAAAGGCCGACCTTACCCAATTGCACCTCTCAAGAGCAATGACACATGACTATGACCTCTGGCGTCATGCAGTAATACAGAAGACCCGACCCCCCCCCCCACGGGTACAAGCCGAAGCTGAAGCATATAGACAATATGCCCCCACACCCTCCCACTGCTAAGTGGTCGTGGAGGTGCCACGACCAAAAAGCACCCAGCCCACACTGTAAAGTGGACGTGTAGGTGCCACGGAAAAAAAGCACCCAGCACTCACTGTAAATGAGGTTGGTGTTAGGAAGGGCATCCAGCTGTAGAAATCAAGCCAGAATCAGTTCCTGTATGAGCAAGACAAGGTCAGCCGACCGGACAACCTGTCTAACCCATGCTAACGTGGAAGAACAGACGTAAAACGATGATGATGATGATGATGATGATATAGATGACAGCAATGTCATATCTATATATACAGATGTCAACAGTTTCATATATATATATAGAGATAACAGTCTTATATAGAGAGAGGACAGCATGTCATTTATATATATATATATATATATATATATATATATATATATAAATGACACGCTGTCCTCTCTCTATATAAGACTGTATATATATATATATATATATATATATATATATATATATATATATATATACAGAGAGAGAGAGAGAGAGATGTCAACAATGTTTTATATATACAGATGTCAACAAGGCCTTCAGGTCTAAAGAACTGACAACTAATCAAAACTCAAAGATACAATTTAGCTATGGAAGTACAAAAACGAAATTCCACAAGTTCTATTAAAAGACAAAATGCAGAATACCAACTAAAATGATATTTCAGAAAAACAACAACAACAACAACAACAACAAATTTAAATTATTCTACCTTAAAGCCAAAACAAAAATATAATTGTAAACTAATAAAGTTGATATGAAATCTAGATAGCAACAAGAATAAATATAGAAAGTATCTATTTTAACTTTCTATATTGTACATTGTTCTACATACATACCTCTTAATAGCTGACGATGACTACAGATAGGGGTTCCTGTTGTTTATCTATTTACTATATATCAACTATTTATACTAGAGCCCGGTGCCTCCCAGTACACTCTGTAAAGTGGTTGGTGTTAGCAAGGGATCTCAGCCACAGAAACCATACCAAAAAGGATTAAAAGGAACCTTCAATTAAGACACAACAAACTCTCCAGTGCTGATGCAACAACAACAAAAATCAAAATGCACCCAGTACACTCTGTAAAAGGGTTGATGATAGGAAAGGCATTCAGTTGTAGAAACCATGCCAAAAAATAATTGAGAGGATTTTTCAGTTGTGTCAAGGGAATGACAACTCTCTAGTGTTGATATGATAAAAGGAGGCACCCAGTACACTCTGTAATGTGGTTGGTGTTAGAAAGGACATCCAGCCATTGAACATTTTTCAAACAAAGAGTAGAGAGGATTCTTCAGTTGTGTCAAATATATGACAACCACCTTAATGCTGGTACCACAATAAAATGCATGGTATATGCTGTAGAGTGTAAGATCAGTGGTTCTGACAGAGTACTGATCTAGGGACATATGTGAGGGGCAAAGTATTAGGGTGTGGTTGGCGTGTTAGGACATGAGTAGAGTGTTAGGACATGAGTGGAGTGTTAGGATGAGGGTGGAGTGTTAAGATGTGGGAGGTGAAAGGGAGGAGGGACATAGATGAAGGGAGAGGTGTTAGGACACAGAGGTGTATGGAAGGAGGAGGAGACGGTAGTGCATACAAGATTTATGCTTCAACCTGTGCACATGGGAAGGAGGGTCTTCTCTATATTTATATATACACTGCCTTGATAGTCCATCCTTTCTTTACCTAATACCTCATTAACATTCCAAACTAAATTTTCAACTATGCTATACTTAGTCACTGCATAAGAACTTGGTTCAATTAAAAAAAATTAAACTTAAATCGTTAAATATCCTGTACATAAGTTGATGCTAAAAATATATCCAATCTAGTGTGGGCAGAATGATACATAAATTTAGTTAGTGTTATTGGTCATTAATAAACAAGGTGGTGCCCAAGCATGGTAGCAATCTAATGATACATAAATTTAGTTAGTGTTATTGGTTATTAATAAACAAGGTGGCGCCCAAGCATGGTAGCAATCTAATGATTGACATAAGTAAAAGATTAAAAGTGGACCATTTATCAACAAACAGAACCATTTGTCAAACAATCAATACTACCTTATCAACTAAGAAAATATTCAGTAAGGACGATGATGATCATCATCATCACCATCAACCTCTTGTTCATCATCACTTTTTAATGTCTATTTTTTCCATGTGTGCATGGGTTAGACAGGTTGTCCATGTTATGATACAAGTCTGGCCAGTTGGCTGCACTGTACCTTGCTCAAAATAACTGTATTTTGGCTCTGATTTTTACAGCTGGATGTCCTTCCTAACACCAACCACATTATGGAGTATACTGGGTACATTTTATTGCGGCACCAGCAGAACTCTTTTATAGAATGTATTGGGTGCCTTTTATCATGGCACCAGCAAAATCACTTTACAGAGTGTATTAGGCATATTTTATCACGAATCCAGCAGTACCACATTACAGAGTGTATTTGGTGCATTTTATCATGCTATCAGCATAGTAATATCGCTTTGAATTTTACCTATATATGCTATATGTTAAATTCCAACATAAAATTCCTATATTCTATATTTATAATTATACTATATGCTTACTTACAACACAGAGTTCCTTTTTTTTTATTCTGAATATAAAGAAGAAAATCTTTGGCAACATCATCAACAGATTCCTACATTTTTGTAACAGAAAGTTGACATCATAAATAATGACTTCTTTTTAGTTTGTGTGAAACAATAAAATATTTTTAGAGTGGCATAATAAGAATAGCTGAAGGCCATTTTAACTGACTAGAGCTTCTTCTTATCATTTCAATGATAATCTCTAGACATCTCATAGAAACTACTTGTTGACTGGATGACACATTCAGTGAAATATTTCAATGAGATTTAGTCTGCCTGGTTCAAATCTGAAAACTTAACAGCTAATTTGACAGCAAAGAATTTTTTTTTTTAAAGTTGTTTGATGAACAACACTTAGATGATATGAGAGTATAAAGAACTTAGTATCAGTCCAGGTAAGCAGATTGGTAATATTATTAAAGTGTCAGGTAAGGTGCCTTATGATATTTGTTCTGGTTATTTGCATTCTGAGTTCAGATCCTGCTGTGGTTTACTTAGATGGTAAAGTTAATCTGTTTGCTGGTTTCACCCCACAACCTGATCGTTGGGTGCCTTTAGTGAAGCTTACTCTGTTGAATGTATTTAGGCCAGGTTTCTGGTTTGAATATATCTTCCCACTACTAGTCTTGGAGACCATGAGAGAGGATTATGGACACTAACCTTCTATCCTTCATTAAACAGTAATAAAAAAAAATGTTAAATTAAATCATTAAAAATTATTAAAATCCTGAATAAAAATGTTTCTCACTTCTTCTAACTGTTCCGAATGTTCTCTAAATTTCACAGACAATTCATCAACTTTGTCAGGACTTCCAGCTAATCCGTGGATCTTTAATCCCTTTAGTAAGTCATGGTCTTCATTCACCTTGAATAACTCTGATGCTTGGTCCATTGTGGTATCTTGCAGCTGAAGTGACCAAATAAATAAAATTTTAAAATAAACAGTTGATCAACAAAAATAATTTTTAAAAAGACTGAAATTTTAAAACCATTCATCAATAAAGCAATAAGCATTTTAACCCTTTCATTATCATACTCCTAAAGAAAGACACAGCCTATTATTTTTGAATCAGAAATTATGATGGAAACTTTTTCAATAAATATCAATACATATTAACGTTTTAAAACAAACGGTTTTGTATCACAGAATCAAGGGCAATTTCATGTGATTTGGTATCAGAAGAGTTAATTCACTGGATATGTAATGTTAGTGTGCAAAAACTAAAGAGCACAAGTAAATTGAGAGAAATGCTGAGTATAAGAGGGATTGAATGTAGTATGTTTACACTGGTAGGGGACATGTGATGCATAAGGAGAATGAGAGATGTATAGAAAATAATCAAGTGCTCAAAGTGGATGAAAGCTATGGAAAAGGGAGATGGAGGGAGACATAGGACCAAGTAGATTGGCAATATGCCATAATACAAAAGACCCATCCATCAGTACAAGCACTGTGACATTAAAAGTAAATGTGGTAAAGAAATGGTTGAAGTGTTTATATCTATCTAAAAATCTGTCATCATAATTTTATGTAAGAACCTTTTATAAGTTATGCTCCAATCACTAGTTTAATAAAAAATAAAATTAAAATTAAAATAATAAAAAATAAAAATAATTAATTTTAGATTTTTGATAATTTTCAAAACTATGTGTCTTCCATTCCAAATGTGAGAATGAAAGAGTTAATGCTGCTGAACTTCCTGAAAGAGGATACATCAGTAGTGTGTTTTAGTAATAAGGAAGTTCAGTTCAACACGTGGACTTCCTAATTACAATGTCTCTTCTAGTCACCTAAACAAAACTATTTAGCTTCCTGTTGAGCCTCCAGATAAAAATATGTTTCTACCCATACCTTTCCATTCCTCTCCAATCTTGTTATATTATATTTGAAAAAACAAAATGTAGAAAAAGAAACCTAAAGACAGTCTCACTAGTCTTCCTGTTTCTGATGTTGTTATAATTACAGTGAGATGTTAAGATTTTTCAACATTGTTACACAAGAAAATTAATGACATCATTGTTAATGTATATCTATAAATTTACAATACAGCATTAACAGTTGTATGAAGTGAGTTTCTTCTCTGAAGACCTTCTGCTGTCTAGTTCTCCTGTTTCTTACTACTACTTGTTAGTCTGTATCCGGTTTAGAATAGGTACATTATATTCCTGTGTGCTGTAACAGCTGATTAAAAGGGTTAGTGTCAGGAATGACATCCAAGAGTCCTCAAACATTCCTTCCAGTGGGTTCTGTCAGAAGCAACCGTCTCCAACTGAATCCCCAAGCGAGACCAGCCAAGCTCATGGATGTTATCCAACCATCTTGCTTGGGGTCTACCTCTGGGTCCCCTGCTGGTTCATTTTGTCCATAAAATCTATCAAGGGATTCTTCCCTTAAACATTCTAACCACATGCCCATAGTATTGGAGCTGTGATCTCTCAATTGAGAGAAGTAGCAACCCTTTGATCTCCGAGCTATGCATTTCTATCGAGTAACATTACTCCGAAGACCCTTCGGAGGAACCCCGTTTTGATCACTTGTATTCATGATTGTATTCTTTCGGTCATTACCCAAGATTCATGATCATAGGTAAGGGTTGGCATAAATACCAAATTGAAGATAGCGAGTTTGGCTTTTACACCCACCTCCCTTCTTCTGATTACCAAATGCTGAAGCTATTTATTTATTGTTGTTAACTATCAAATAACTAGATATACCACTGTTTGGTATTAACTATGAAATAACTAGATATAGCAATGTATTGGTATTAACTATAAAATAGTAAGGTCTTTGAAACATTAGAATGAGATAACAACTGTTTGAAACATTAACATTGGACTAGCATCAGTAAAGTTAGAGTCTAAGAGTTAGATGAATGGAAACTATTCATCTAACAGTAAGATGATTGAAAATATGACTGTTAATATGATATAAATGGGAAAATATCTGAGTTATGACGTACAGATATAGAGATATTCAATATAGTAAATATATTTAATACATTATCAATAGTAGCAAATAGGAATTCTGTATATACTGTTCTACACATGAAGCCTGTGTAGTCATCTTATTAACTCGGTTATAAAAAGAAATGTTAGATCTGCTTTGTAATCTTTTCATTACTAAGGACTGAAACCAATGGATTTTCAAGGGAAATGTTGCAAAGCAGAAAATGAGGTGCCAAGGTCAATCTCACTGCATAGCATCTTTAATTAAGTGTCAAGTGTCTTTTACTAAAACTTGTGACAGAAACTTATTAGACAGACACTATGTGGAAGCCCATAGAATGGATTGTACTTGTAATTTTAAACATTCAGTCATATAGCCATATCACATAGTGCCATTCTGATTCAGCTTGTCAAAGGTACATTTGTCTGTAGAGTACTCATCCACATACAGTCTAATTTAACAAGTCAAGCATTTAATTGATTAAACAACTGACTGCTCATTGTTGAAACTAAAAGAGGAAACAAATAACTTTCAAAATAATTAAGAATTTGGATGGATTTACTAAAATCTTTCAATAAAATTATAATGGGAAATTTAGATAAACATTAACTCTTTAGCCCTTCTGTGACTCTATTTCAATCAATTAATGAAGAATTTTGAGGGATTTACTAAAATTGTTAATTGTTTCATTACTATAACAGTAACTTAATGTAAGGTTCTTATATAAAATTATGTTGGCAAATATTAATTTAAATTGGAAAGCTTTAAAATGGGTGGTTTTATTTCATAGAATCAGAGCCAGTTTTGGTCGGATTGGTAACTAAAAGGTTAATCCATACAGTTTTGTATCATAGAGCCAGGGGTGATTTCAGGCAACCTGGTATTTAAGGGGTTAATCTCTCTACTTAACACAATGAAGACACACTGTCTACTCTTCTATAAAAATGATGTCAATCAATGTAAAATATTATTTCCATATTACACAAAGCACTGACAGACTTTCATGTTCCAAACAAAAGCACTTGTATAATCCAATCAACAATTACTTCTGCACAACAAACCAAACCACACATAATACAATATATCTAATTTATTCCTCTTCAACTATATACTATGAACAGCAGTACTTCTGGCATCAGCCATTTTTCAGCTAATTTATATTCCTTACCCACTCTCAAGTAAAATTCAGCTTTTATAAAAAGAGATTTTAAAACATATCTTTTTGTGGAGCTGTACTTGTTTACCAAGTGACTTGATCTGAAACCATCTGTTGAAACTTAAGCAATTACATTATAGAAGGGGTCATTTTTGCCATTAATACTTTAATAACAACCCACCTGAAACAACCCCTGATTTTATATTTATCTAACAACCTTCCATCATAATTTTATGTAAGAACCTTTCTTAAGCTATGTTCCAAATACCAGTTTTCTATTTTTGGTACAAGGCAAACAATTTGAAAGGAAGGGGAAAGTTGATTAAATTAACCCCAACGTGTTACTGCTACTTTATTTTATCAACCCCGTAAGGATGAAAGACAAAGCTAACCTCGGCGGGATTTGAACTTAGAACGTAAAGGGCCATAACTCTATGCTGCAAAGCATGGTGGCTGACACTCTACCGATACTGCCAATTCACAGCCCTATTGATCATTATTAATAATGGTTTCTATTTTTGGCACAAGGCCAGTAATTTGAAGGGAAAGGGAAAGTTGATTAAATTGACCCTGTGTTACTGCTACTTTATTTTATCAACCCCATAAGGATAAGAGGCAAAGCTAACCTCTGCAGGATTTGAAATTAGAATGTAAAGGGCAATAACTATATGCCACAAAATATGTTGTCCAATGCTCTACTGATTCTGCCAATTCACATTCTACATTAGCTATTCTTAGGGGCATTTACCTAATTTTTTAAAACTATTATTATTATTTATAATAATTGGTGGATTGGCAATATCAGTAGAGGGTCGGACACCATGCTTTGCAGCATAGAGTTACGGCCCTTTACAGTCTGAGTTCAAATCGTGCTGAGGTTAACTTTGCCTTTCATCCTTTTGGGGTTGATAAAATAAAGTACCAATAACACACTGGGATAATTGCTGGCCTTGTGCCAAAAGTAGAAACATTTATAGCAATCAACTGTTGTTACAGTTATTTTCTGCATTTGGACTCCCATATTTTAAATTTCAAATTATCCCAGCACCTCAGTAAATCATATAATGTATTTATTTAGTATTTTTTATATTTGAAATATAGGCAGCAAATTGGCAGAATCACTAGAACATTGGATAGAATGCTTTATGGTATTTGTTCCGGTTCTCTGCTCTCGAATTTTAAATCCCGCCGAGGTCAACTTTGCCTTTCATCCTTTCGGAGTCAATAAAAAAAGTACCAGTCTAGTACTGGGGTCGATTCTTTCTCTATATCTCTTTCTCATTTCCTCTCTCACTTTCTATCTTTCTCTGGAAGAAATCTGCTGTACTCAGGCCTGGAGAGGGATGGGCTATGCCAGGCTTAACATGCCCAAGAAACGTTGTATGTCCATATGGCACCCCTACGACTATACCAAAGCATACCATAACATATTTGAAATAAAGTGAAGCAAACATCAAATACAAGACATGCAGCAGCGAACATTTTAAGATCCTTTTTAAAACATTCATTTACAAATGAGAAGTCATTTTGAGTTTAGTTATAAATGTTAGTTTGGAAGTTTTTTTAATTGTTTTTGTGAAAGTTTGGATGCAATCTTGAGGTCCCAGGTTTGGTCCCACCAGGTGACATCTGGTTCTCTAAAGTCTGTCTCAGGCAGGGAGGCTTATCAGGCTGGTGCATATCCCAGTTTTGTGGTGTGAAGCGACAAAGAGTACAAGACTCCCCACTGGACAGGAAGCCAGTCCATCATAGGGTCAAACCCGCATCTATTGCTGGTACTCATTTTCAGCTGAGTATACTGGAGCAGCATGAAGTGTTTTGCACAAGAACCCATGACATTATGATCGTAAGTACAACAGCCTTACCACTAGGTCATATGTCTCCACTGGGTGGTACCTGTAATTCAATTATCCAGTCTTGTCACATATTGTGTCATGCTGATTCAGCCTGAGAATTATGTGAAGGAATACTCAGCCACTTACACATTAATTTCATAAGCAGGCCACTCCTTTGCTTAAACAACTCAGTGCTCATCATCAAAACCAACTTTCCAGTTTAAAAGTAAAATTAACTACATAGGTTTTCTGAAATAAATTGTTCAAATTTTATTCAACTGATAAAAAAATATTGTAAATCCTTTTACCTGTTTATGAAGAACCTTTGATGCTTCAATAGTTTTAAGAATTGCAGTTTCTAATTCTTGACTTGATGATGTATTGTCTTTCTGATTCTAAAAAATAAAAAATAAAAATAAATAAATAAACAAATGAATGAATAAATAAATAAATAAAATGGAATAATATTTTTTCAGCTTAAGCATTTAAACCACTCATACCCAGCCAGAATGATCTCATCTCTTTCTGTTCAAACCGGTCGTAACTGGCTGCTCATGCTGATGTTAAGGTATTGCTCTCAAAATAAACAACATCAAAATCTCGTAGGTTTGATATTATGTGAGATAATTATGTAAGGTAAACCCTTTACCATAAAAATAACATAAGTATATATCAAGTAATGTAAATTTTAAAGGGTTAAACCATTGGATACAAAACCACCTGAAACTGCCACTGGTTCTACAATTAAAAAAAACTGCATATTTTATAGCATTATTTAACTAAAAATCTTCCATTTTAATTTTTATATGAAAAACTTTGTTAA
Organism: Eledone cirrhosa; assembly: GCA_964016885.1. Taxonomy (NCBI): domain Eukaryota; kingdom Metazoa; phylum Mollusca; class Cephalopoda; order Octopoda; family Eledonidae; genus Eledone; species Eledone cirrhosa. The sequence continues at coordinate 293,473,513 of OZ024742.1, forward strand.
CCCTTTAGTTACCAATCTAGCCAAAGCCGGCTCTGGGTCTGTGAAATAAAACCACTCATTTTAAAGGTTCCCTATTTAAATTAAAATCTTACAATATAATTTTATATAAGAACCTTACATGAGGTTACTCTCTTAATAATGAAATAATTAATAAATTTAGTAAACCTTGAAATTCTTAATTAGTTAAATGAAATAGTGTGTATTTCATTAGAAATTCTGTCATGAAAGGGTTAAGTTATACTCCTAACCAACTTAATAATAAGAAAGTTAGTTATATAACTACTCATCCTTTGTAAAATTATTTGAAATTGAATGGTAGTGTCTTTTCCTTAGAATTATGATAATGAATTAGTTAATTCTCTTTATGTCTACAGTTACCTGCAGTATTTTTAAACATGGTCCATTATATTATCACCATCATTCTTTAACATCCATTTTCCCATGCCTGCATGGCTTCGATGAATCATTACAGACTAAATCAGAACTTAATTAGAGTTACTGTCCTCCCAGATGAGCCAGGGGTGGCATATCTCACATATATTTTAGTTTTGGCATAGTTTCTACAGCTGGGTGTTCTTCCTAACAACAACCGTTTTACAGAGTGTACTGGGTGCATTTTACTATGGCACCACCATTGAGGTGGGGGCTATTGTGTTCTAGACACAACTAAAAATACCAATCATAAGTTGGGCATTCAGATGATCAAACAATTAAAACCGCCGCCGCCATCATCATCATCATCATCATCATCTACTTTGTTATCACTAAATAGACTTTTCCTCTTTTAATCAATACTCCTGTGTTTCTGACAGGGAAGTTCTACTTAAACTTGGAGATAAAACCAGAAGATCTCCACAGATGTCTTCTTTTTTCATGTTTGTAATGTTGGTTTTACAGAAATGATAGATGAAATTAATTACTTGTAGATGTATATCACTGGATATGATATATTAGAACCTAACATCTATTGTAGTGTTAGCATTGTTGATGATGATGATAATGATGATTGTATTGACATTATCTGCTGTAGCTTAAATTCTTTTGATACCAACCCAGTCGAAACAAGTTCTGCTTCTATGAAATAAAACCACCCATTTTAAAGGGTTCCTATTTAAATCAAAATCTTGCAACATAATTTTGAATAAGAACCATACAATGGTAAGATAGTATCCTGGTAATGAAATAATTAATTCACCATTAATTGATTGAAATAGAGTGTATTTCATTAGAAATAGTGTCCCAAAAGGGTTAGAGTTGTTGATGATATTCATTACATTAGCTGGTATTTTACTGATTGCAGTCTAGACTAAATAGGTTTTGTTTTAGTATGTTATTTATTTCTTGGTTTATTTTCAGTGCAGTTACAGCTGTATGGCAAAAGCATAGATGTCTGGTAAAATGTTTGCTTCACAACTACTCTCAACTCCCAAATAATGGGGGGGGGGGTCTGAAAAATTAATAGAGTGGGGAACGATTATTCAAGACTCCAGAGTACATAGTTTCAGGTTTAATCCAACTCTGTGGTACTTTTAGCAAGAGTCTTCTACTATAACCTCAATTTGGCTAATGTGCTGTGAATGAAATTAGGGGGTAGAAATTGTGTGCGTGCATCTTTGTTTTCACATTTACACAGCTTGTCCAGCCAGCAACATCTGTTTATAACCTACATAAACAATAAGTCCAGCAATCTCAACTACCTTACTTTAACACTTTCATTACCATATTTCTAATGAAAGACACTGTCCATGATTTTCAAATTATTTTGAATATAATCAAGAATTTGGAGGGATTTAGTAATATAACTAACTTTCTCATTATTAAGCTGATGTTTGGAACATAACTTAAAAAAAGGTTCTTACACAAAATTAAGATGGAAGATATTCAGATAAATATAAACATAAAATAAACAGCTGTGTACCATAGAACCAGAGGTAGTTTCAAGTGGTTTAGTATCAAAGATGTTGAAAAAATATAAGGGTTAGCATCAAGAAGGGTCCAAATCTATCAAACATTGTCTAAAAATTATCATGTTCAGCTCAAGTCAGTTTTGAAAAGTTGATATAAAAACAATGATGATAATGTTTTTTGATATGTTGTTATGTGTGTGTGTTATGTTGTTATGTGTGTGTGTTATGTTGTTATGTATGTGTGTTATGTTGAAGTTTTCTATTTACATAAATGGTTCAAAGGACCCCAGCTCTTTAATAAGCTGCTAACAAATCTGAGAGATCTACATGGTGTATATGTAGATGTTTTCAAGAGACATCTTCACATGCTGCTGACCAAGATCCTGAATTAACCCACAGCATGAGATGAAGCACAAATAAGGGCAGCAGCAACAAACTCTCTTTTGCATCGATGGCCAACCAAGGAAAGCTGGCTTTAGAATGTGTAGCATTAAAGGCACTGCTCCAGCATAGCCTCAACCTGTTGGCAGGAACATGCAATAGAGTAAAAGTGATTTTAGTTAACTCAGTTTTAACTATTTCTTTCATGTATATTTTTATGTTAGTCTTAGATGTTTAATTATTGATTTATTGACAGTATAATCCGTGATATATATGTTACTAATGAACTAACTGACCAATGGTCATCCTTCATATTGTTCATGATGTTATGATTGTAGTTTAGTTATTTCCTGTTGTGAACATAGCATGACATCATGATTATCATCGTTTTTACGTCCTTTTTTCCACACTTGCATGGGTCGCATGAGTCTTTCTCAGCACAGCATCTCTCCACTAACTGTGTTCCTACATCATCTCCTCTGCAAGTCTTAGCGATTTGAGGTCAGCTCTCACAACTTCTGTCCAGGTCTTTCTTGGTTTTCCTCTACTGCGAGTTCCTTCCACTGGAATTTGTTGGCATTTCTTCACCCAGCAGTCATTGTCCAAGCGCATCACATGTCCCAGAATGGTTAAAAAGTTCACTTTGGAATCATGAGATTCTGAGTTCGATCCTACTATTACATCTACTTCAAATATTTTTTACTATAGTCTCAGGATGACAAGCCTCATGAGTGAAACTGGGAAGACAGAAACAGTTTGGAACTTATAAGCAAGATGTGGTTCTCTGACCAATCTAATCTTGGACCATAACAAACTGCCCAACTAGAGACCATAACAAACTGCCCAACTAGAGACCATAACAACTGCCCAACTAGAGACCATAACAACTGCCCAACTAGAGACCATAACAAACTGCCCAACTAGAGACCATAACAAACTGCCCAACTAGAGACCATAACAAACTGCCCAACTAGAGACCATAACAAACTGCCCAACTAGAGACCATAACAAACTGCCCAACTAGAGACCATAACAACTGCCCAACTAGAGACCATAACAAACTGCCCAACTAGAGACCATAACAAACTGCCCAACTAGAGACCATAACAACTGCCCAACTAGAGACCATAACAAACTGCCCAACTAGAGACCATAACAAACTGCCCAACTAGAGACCATAACAACTGCCCAACTAGAGACCATAACAAACTGCCCAACTAGAGACCATGACAAACTGCCCAACTAGAGACCATAACAAACTGCCCAACTAGAGACCATAACAAACTGCCCAACTAGAGACCATAACAACTGCCCAACTAGAGACCATAACAACTGCCCAACTAGAGACCATAACAACTGCCCAACTAGAGACCATAACAACTGCCCAACTAGAGACCATAACAAACTGCCCAACTAGAGACCATAACAAACTGCCCAACTAGAGACCATAACAAACTGCCCAACTAGAGACCATAACAACTGCCCAACTAGAGACCATAACAAACTGCCCAACTAGAGACCATAACAACTGCCCAACTAGAGACCATAACAAACTGCCCAACTAGAGACCATAACAAACTGCCCAACTAGAGACCATAACAACTGCCCAACTAGAGACCATAACAAACTGCCCAACTAGAGACCATAACAAACTGCCCAACTAGAGACCATAACAAACTGCCCAACTAGAGACCATAACAAACTGCCCAACTAGAGACCATAACAAACTGCCCAACTAGAGACCATAACAAACTGCCCAACTAGAGACCATAACAAACTGCCCAACTAGAGACCATAACAACTGCCCAACTAGAGAGTGAATGTAAAATGATGATGATTATCACACACAAACATATATATATATATATATATATATATATATCGTTTCTGAATTTGTTTAGCAAGATTCTTTATCTGATAACGTGTGTTGAAACCGATATTGTTATACTTTGGGAGGGTCATGTTGCCAATAAGAAACACACGCACCAGTTGCTTTCACTTCAATTTATTATAAATTAAATTTATAAATTTCCGGTTGGTTGGTTGGTTCCACAACCAGACGATTGTTCATATATTGTCAAAGGTCTTTCGTCACACATTCTGTGACCTCTTCAGTGACTGGGGATTCTTTTCTTTGTTTTTGTGCCTCTCCTTTGTTCTGTCTACGCCATCTTGTTTTTGTGTGTGTTGTGTGCTTAGTTTGCTCATGTGTTACATCCAGGTGTCTGTGTGTGTTTATATTTGTTTATTTATTTGTTTATTTACATGTTACTGGTTGGTTGTTTGTTCTATGTGTGTGTGTGTTTTCATTTTGTCCTTAATTGTAAGTTGTGATGTTGCTGTTCCATTCATGTTTTCTATTTAATTTGGGTTGGAGTTCATTTATGTTTATTTAACATAAATGTTTATAAACATAAATGAACTCCAACCCAAATTAAATAGAAAACATGAATGGAACAGCAACATCACAACTTACAATTAAGGACAAAATGAAAACACACACACACATAGAACAAACAACCAACCAGTAACATGTAAATAAACAAATAATTAAACAAATATAAACACACACAGACACCCGGATGTAACACATGCGCAAACTAAGCACACAGAACACACAAAAACAAGATGGCGTAGGATAGAACACAGGAGAGGCACAAAAACAAAGAAAAGAAAAGAATCCCCAGTCACTGAAGAGGTCACAGAATGTGTGACGAAAGAACTTTGACAATATATGAACAATTGTCTGGTTGTGGAACCAACCAACCAACCGGAAATTTATAAATTTAATTTATAATAAATTGAAGTGAAAGCAACTGGTGCGTGTGTTTCTTATTGGCAACATGACCCTCCCAAAGTATAACAATATATCTATCTATCTATATTATATATATATAGAGAGAGAGAGAGGGAGAGAGAGAGAGAGAGAGAGAGAAAGAGAGAGAGAGAGAGACTGAATTTAATGTATCCTAAACCATACAGGATACTTATACACACACCCCAGCCTGTACTTTTCTGTTTACTTCAAAGAAGCCCATTTATTAGGTTATCACAGAACAATCAGTACAATATTATAATCATCATCCCATTCTATTAATATGCTTCTTTACCATCATGTTATTCTAGTACAGAATAATACTGTACAGTTCTCAAGTCTTTACTTCCTTGAGTTTGTGTTTACCATTATGCCCAATGCCAGGCTGGGGTACTGACTGCCTATGTATAAATATCTGTATGTTTGAAGACAGAATCCTTTTGTTGTCAATAATAAACATTAGTTAGGCAGACATGTAGCCAAACAATTATAAACATTTATTGATAAGAGTGCCTACAACAATGATGAACAGTAGTGAATCATCATCATTTTATATCTCACTTCCATACTGACATAGGTTGGCTGGGGTCATCAAAGTTAGAGTCAGTTCTTATTCTCCTAGACAGGTGGGAGGAGAACTAATAACTTGTTTGGATTTTCATTTCTTGCAAGATTTCTACTGCTAGATGCCTTTGAAATTTAGAATATTCAGTATCATGGCCAGCATGTTAAGATATGTCACAACAGACATTAGTCAAGACATATTCCTCAATAGGTGATCCATGCTTAAAATATTCAGTATTATGACCAAGATGTTAAGATATGTCACAACAGACATTAGTCAAAACATATTCCTCAATAGGTGATCTATGCTTAAAATATTCAGTATTATGACCAAGATGTTAAGATATGTCACAACAGACATTAGTCAAGACATATTCCTCAATAGGTGATCCATGCTTAAAATATTCAGTCTTATGACCAAGATGTTAAGATATGTCACAACAGACATTAGTCAAGACATATTCCTCAATAGGTGCTCCATGCTTAAAATATTCAGTCTTATGACCAAGATGTTAAGATATGTCACAACAGACATTAGTCAAGACATATTCCTCAATAGGTGATCCATGCTTAAAATATTCAGTCTTATGACCAAGATGTTAAGATATGTCACAACAGACATTAGTCAAGACATATTCCTCAATAGGTGATCCATGCTTAAAATATTCAGTATTATGACCAAGATGTTAAGATATGTCACAACAGACATTAGTCAAGACATATTCCTCAATAGGTGATCTATGCTTAAAATATTCAGTATTATGACCAAGATGTTAAGATATGTCACAACAGACATTAGTCAAGACATATTCCTCAATAGGTGATCCATGCTTAAAATATTCAGTATTATGACCAAGATGTTAAGATATGTCACAACAGACATTAGTCAAGACATATTCCTCAATAAGTGATCCATGCTTAAAATATTCAGTATTATGACCAAGATGTTAAGATATGTCACAACAGACATTAGTCAAGACATATTCCTCAATAGGTGATCTATGCTTAAAATATTCAGTATCATGGCCAGCATGTTAAGATGTGTCACAACAGACATTAGTCAAGACATATTCCTCAATAGGTGATCCATGCTTAAAATATTCAGTATTATGACCAAGATGTTAAGATATGTCACAACAGACATTAGTCAAGACATATTCCTCAATAGGTGATCTATGCTTAAAATATTCAGTATTATGACCAAGATGTTAAGATATGTCACAACAGACATTAGTCAAGACATATTCCTCAATAGGTGATCTATGCTTAAAATATTCAGTCTTATGACCAAGATGTTAAGATATGTCACAACAGACATTAGTCAAGACATTCCTCAATAGGTGATCCATGCTTAAAATATTCAGGGTTTATGACCAAGATGTTAAGATATGTCACAACAGACATTAGACAAGACATATTCCTCAATAGGTGATCCATGCTTAAAATATTCAGTATTATGACCAAGATGTTAAGATATGTCACAACAGACATTAGTCAAGACATATTCCTCAATAGGTGATCTATGCTTAAAATATTCAGTCTTATGACCAAGATGTTAAGATATGTCACAACAGACATTAGTCAAGACATATTCCTCAATAGGTGATCTATGCTTAAAATATTCAGTATCATGGCCAGCATGTTAAGATATGTCACAACAGACATTAGTCAAGACATATTCCTCAATAAGTGATCCATGCTTAAAATATTCAGTATTATGACCAAGATGTTAAGATATGTCACAACAGACATTAGTCAAGACATATTCCTCAATAAGTGATCCATGCTTAAAATATTCAGTATTATGACCAAGATGTTAAGATATGTCACAACAGACATTAGTCAAGACATATTCCTCAGTAGGTGATCTATGCTTAAAATATTCAGTATCATGGCCAGCATGTTAAGATATGTCACAACAGACATTAGTCAAGACATATTCCTCAATAGGTGATCCATGCTTAAAATATTCAGTCTTATGACCAAGATGTTAAGATATGTTACAACAGACATTAGTCAAGACATATTCCTCAATAAGTGATCCATGCTTAAAATATTCAGTATTATGACCAAGATGTTAAGATATGTCACAACAGACATTAGTCAAGACATATTCCTCAATAGGTGATCCATGCTTAAAATATTCAGTCTTATGACCAAGATGTTAAGATATGTCACAGACATTAGTCAAGACATATTCCTCAATAGGTGATCCATGCTTAAAATATTCAGTATTATGACCAAGATGTTAAGATATGTCACAACAGACATTAGTCAAGACATATTCCTCAATAGGTGATCTATGCTTAAAATATTCAGTATCATGGCCAGCATGTTAAGATATGTCACAACAGACATTAGTCAAGACATATTCCTCAATAGGTGATCCATGCTTAAAATATTCAGTATTATGACCAAGATGTTAAGATATGTCACAACAGACATTAGTCAAGACATATTCCTCAATAGGTGATCTATGCTTAAAATATTCAGTATTATGACCAAGATGTTAAGATATGTCACAACAGACATTAGTCAAGACATATTCCTCAATAGGTGATCTATGCTTAAAATATTCAGTCTTATGACCAAGATGTTAAGATATGTCACAACAGACATTAGTCAAGACATTCCTCAATAGGTGATCCATGCTTAAAATATTCAGGGTTTATGACCAAGATGTTAAGATATGTCACAACAGACATTAGTCAAGACATATTCCTCAATAGGTGATCCATGCTTAAAATATTCAGTATTATGACCAAGATGTTAAGATATGTCACAACAGACATTAGTCAAGACATATTCCTCAATAGGTGATCCATGCTTAAAATATTCAGTCTTATGACCAAGATGTTAAGATATGTCACAGACATTAGTCAAGACATATTCCTCAATAGGTGATCCATGCTTAAAATATTCAGTATTATGACCAAGATGTTAAGATATGTCACAACAGACATTAGTCAAGACATATTCCTCAATAGGTGATCCATGCTTAAAATATTCAGTATTATGACCAAGATGTTAAGATATGTCACAACAGACATTAGTCAAGACATATTCCTCAATAGGTGATCCATGCTTAAAATATTCAGTCTTATGACCAAGATGTTAAGATATGTCACAACAGACATTAGTCAAGACATATTCCTCAATAAGTGATCCATGCTTAAAATATTCAGTATTATGACCAAGATGTTAAGATATGTCACAACAGACATTAGTCAAGACATATTCCTCAATAGGTGATCTATGCTTAAAATATTCAGTATCATGGCCAGCATGTTAAGATATGTCACAACAGACATTAGTCAAGACATATTCCTCAATAGGTGATCCATGCTTAAAATATTCAGTATTATGACCAAGATGTTAAGATATGTCACAACAGACATTAGTCAAGACATATTCCTCAATAGGTGATCTATGCTTAAAATATTCAGTATTATGACCAAGATGTTAAGATATGTCACAACAGACATTAGTCAAGACATATTCCTCAATAGGTGATCTATGCTTAAAATATTCAGTCTTATGACCAAGATGTTAAGATATGTCACAACAGACATTAGTCAAGACATTCCTCAATAGGTGATCCATGCTTAAAATATTCAGGGTTTATGACCAAGATGTTAAGATATGTCACAACAGACATTAGTCAAGACATATTCCTCAATAGGTGATCTATGCTTAAAATATTCAGTATTATGACCAAGATGTTAAGATATGTCACAACAGACATTAGTCAAGACATATTCCTCAATAGGTGATCTATGCTTAAAATATTCAGTATTATGACCAAGATGTTAAGATATGTCACAACAGACATTAGTCAAGACATATTCCTCCAAAGATCCAATTGAAGGCAAAAATATACAATACAATAGTGAGATTGTATTCTATTTTTATAGTGAAGGCATGTAGCCTAGTGGTTAGTGTATCATAAGGTTGGTCTATCATAAGGTTGTGTGTGTGATTCCTGTATTGGGCGGCATGTTATGTTTTTAAGCAACACTACTTTATTTCTCATTGCTTCTTTTGCCAGGAGTTATGATCTGCAGATAGAATCAACAATGGAAAAACCAATGGAAATATTGTTTCCTTGGTCCAATCTGATAATCAGCTCTTTCCCCTTTGTGTCAGGAGTTGTGACTGGCAGAAATATATTAGCAATTGAAAAATCAATGAAAATGGTTTGATCAGAACATTGGCTGTGGTGAAAGAGATGTATTCCATTTCTGTAAGTGTTACTAATTAGTATTCAAAACACGGATAAGTTTCCATACCATATTAAAAGGTCGCTATTTCATGAAAATAGACATCGGTAAATTTATTACAACACTTTTAAACTTGAGAAATAGTAAGAATATATTGCCAAAAATTAAACAATATATTTTGCACTAGAGTGGTCCAATGAACATTGAGCTGCATATAAGATTCTTCAAAAATAAAGTATAAGAAAGTATAACACAAAAAGTATCATCCCACCCATGCGAACATGGAAAAAGCCAACATAAAAATGATAATGATGATGATGATGATCATCATCATCATCACCATTTAATGTCCATTTTTACATGGTTAGACAAATTGTCCCATATGAGACAAGCCTGGTCAGATGACTACGTCTTGCTCGTACAGAACTGATTTTGGCTTGGTTTCTACATCTGGATGCTCTTCCTAATGCCAACCACATTTACAGTGTGTACAGTGTACTTTTTGTCGTGATACCTACACAACCACTTTACAGTGTGGGCTGGGTGCTTTTTGTTGTGGCACCTACACAACCACTTTACAGTGTGGAATGTTAACTTTTTTCCCCATTTTCAGGGCTACTTTACCCAATTTTATTCAATGATTATTTATAGTGATCTGTATTGTAGTGACTATATTTTCCAATTTTGATTTTCCCAATGTTTCATATAAGTCAACCGAGTGTGTTTAAAACAAAGACAATGAATATTTGAATACTGATTCCTAAGTTAGACACAGACACATATTTGAGGGGAACTGGTACTTGTTTCAGGTATTCGAATAACTGAAAGAGTTACCACACTGTAGTAATTCCATTCTCTCTCTCCAACCCCACCCCACCCATACAGATGGTAGTAGTAGTGGGGGGGGGGGGCTTTATTAGGTCAAACAAACTAAAGATGAAATGTCATCCAAATGTCTTGTGTTGATCAGAAACAAAAAGTATATATACATATATATACAATCCTGATAATGTGTTGAATTCATTAAAATATGAAAAAAATACTATCTTGTTTTCATAATCATTCACACAGACAGACAGATATAAAGACTGACAGTTATACATACAACAAGTGTGACTAAAATAAAGTTGACTTTATAACTAACATTCAACATTGTCATGGTGAAAGAGATGTTAATAAAATATGAAACTGTGTTAGTAAAAGGTCAGAGTTACTAAAATGTTCATTATGAGAGGAAGTCTTCAAACATCTGTTGTTCCATATTATATATTTAACAACTAAAATCTTGCTTTAAACACCCCCCAACCACCCCTAAAGTTTTGCTTTAACCCTTTTAATATCAAAACACCTGAAACTGTGCTTGATTCTACAATCCAAAACTGTTTGTTTTAAAATGTGTATAATTATTTCAAAACTTTCCATTATCATTTATATAAGAAGCTTTTGTTAAATGGTTTCAAACACCAAATTAATATTAAGAAAGTTAGCTAAATATCTCAATCCCTCAAAATTCTTGATTATTTTCAAGATTATTTGAAAATCATAGGCATTATCTGGGTCGGACGCCATGCTTTCCACCACAGTTACGTCCCTTTACGATCTGAGTTCAAATCCCGCCGAGGTTGACTTTGCCTTTCATCCTTACGGGGTCGATAAAATAAAGTACCAGTAATGAACTGGGTAATTGCTGGCCTTGTGCCTAAAAGTAGAAACAATTATCTTTCATTACAAATATAGTATTAAAAGAGTTAAGACAACTCTCCCTGCTAAAGCCTTCAGATTCATCATGGACTCCTTTAGTTAGCAAATTGGCAGAAATGTTACAGCACCAGAATGCTTTGTGATATTCATTCCAGCTCTCTTTCCTCTGACTTTTAACATAAATGACCATAACTATGCAGCAAAACATGTTGCCCAATCCACTACTGACACTGACAATCCACTGCCCCAAGCAAACATAAAATAATTGTTTCTACTTTTGGCACAAAGCCAGCAATTACCCCAGCACATTACTGGTACTGTATTTTATGGACCCCATAAGGATGAAAGGCAAGTTGACCTCGGCGGGGTTTGAACTCAGAACGTAAAGGGCTATATGCTGGAAAGCATGGTGTCTGACACTCTACCGATTCTGCCAATTTACCACCAAACATAAAATAATGATAAGGATGAAGAAATAGGTTTTAGAAATTGTCAACCTGTTGGTAGTGAGTTTAATCTCTAAATAAAAATAAAGACAAAGTCAAAATAGATTGGTTTATAATGATATTATTATCTCAGAGACTCTGACACTATGATTAGATTTGTATTATTAATGAAACTTACTAATTTTACCTTAATAGCTACTAGTGTTGTGTGTGTGTGTGTGTGTGTGTGTGTGTGTGTGTGTGTGTGTGTGTGTGTCTACAGAAAAGAATCAATCTAGAAGATATGAACTTAACTTTAAATATAAAAAAATCAATTAGTAACTAATTTTTTATATTGTTTGATACCGAAATATATATCACTTGAGATCACTATATATTGCTTAATATCAAAATATATTGCTTGATATCAAAATATATTGCTTGATATCAAAATATATTGTTTGATATTGATATACATTATTTGATATCAAAATATATTGTTTGATATTGATATATATTGCTTGATATGAAAATATATCGATTAATATCAATCAATATGTATATAAGATAAACTTCTCAAAAATGTATTAGTTTATTTTACCCTGCAGAAATATTTTTATACATATGAAGAATTTTGAGTGATTTTCTAAAATTATTTTAATATTAAGATAATACAGTTACTATATGGTTCTTATATGAATTTCAACATAATATCATCATCATCACCACCATCGTTCAATGTCTATTTTCCATGCTAGCATGGGTTAGATGGGTTGTCCCATTTGAGGCAAGTCAGATCAGGTGACCATGTCTTGATTATACAGAATTGTTTCTGGCTTGGTTTCTATTGCTGGATGCCCTTCCTAAAGCCATTATATGGTTCTTATATAAAATTATGTTAGACGATTTTAATTTAAAATTGGTGGTTTTGTTTCATAGAACCAGTACCAGTTTTGGCAGGGTTGGAATCAAAAGGGTTAACAATATATATATATTTCTTGTATAAGAAAGAATCTACATAATCTTTCATCATAGTAATATTGTCTTCTTTAACCCTCTGGTAACCAAACTGCCTGGAACCACAAAACTGTTTATTTTAAAGTTTTTATATTTATCTAAAACAATCATAATTTAAATAAGAACCTTTGTTAAGTTATGCTCCAGACACCAGCTTGATAATGATAATGTTTAGAGCAATGTGTTTCATCAGAAATATGGCAATGAAACTGTTACCCCTCAATAGTAAATGTATAGTTTTATTATAAATACTGGTTTACTCTATAAATAGAAATGCTTGATTGACTGAACAAAGTCAATAATGAGTTGCATCTCAATACATAGCTTTGTTTACTACATGAGTTCGAATCCCAGAGTTCCTTCTATTTATACTGTGTATATCCAATTTAGAATAAGTACACTGTATTCCTCCATGTTGTATGAGGTGACTAAAAGGGTTAGTATCAGGAAAGACATCCATTAGTAAAACACTGCCCCAAATAATGAGCATAAAGCTTGTCATGAATTCCACAAGGCTAGCCCCTACATTTTTTTTTTTTTTAAATAGCCATTAAACGCTTATTATTGATGATGTGTGTATGCACATGTGTGCACACATGTGCATGTATGAACAACACACATAGCTAAAATCATCATAGCCCTCCATATGCAAGCCCATAAAATCTCTGGTGATCTTTAATGGCTAACACGTGCTTAGCAGCTTTAGCAGCAAAAATGGTCTTAAAATGTTTGTGTACATTCAGCAATATATGGTGATATAATATAGAACAAGCATTTTAAGGCCAATTTCCCTACTAAAGAAGGGATTAGCCTTCCAGGTCTTACGATAAACTTTATATTCATCATACTCTTTTTTGAAACAATGTTTTAGAGCTGGATGCCCTTTCTGCTGCCAACCCTTTTAGTCCCCTCTAGCAACATGCAAAGATACAGTGTATCTATTCTAAACCAGATACACACAGAAAATATGGTGGTTTATTATGATAGTGTTAAGAGTTCAATAACATGCTTCTTCCACAAGAAACGATCTAGAGAATCTTTCATGTTAATAGTATTGTTTTCTTTAAAATATTTTGCACTAACCCACTGCAGCAGAGAGTATAGTTTTCTCACTAACACAGGTTTATTCTGATAATAAAGATGCTTGATTGAATAAAAGTTTTCAATAACTTCGGAAATCTATCCATGATGACTGATTAGTTAAAAGAAAGCAGAAATTTCCTAAATTGTTTAGCAGCCTAACTTTATGTGCTTAGAACCATAATTTAATATTGTGCTAATTTAATAAATATCTTTATTATGTAATCTTTGTTGCAAATACTATCAGACTATTCATATAACTTTAACAAGTGTTATCTAAGAGCACAACTTCCATTGAACATTGCTTTTGACTCAAGCTTTTCTCTTTGTTTTTTATCGTTGTTCTTTGTTCTTCCCCGCTCCCCCCACAGTTTAGAGAATGTGTGGAATTCGGATTTTATGTATTCTAAAGGTCCAAATGTTTTTACTTTCAGCAGAAATGATTCTTGTTGAGACTATCACCATTAACCCTTAATTACTATATGCCTAATAAAAGACACTGCTTGATTTTGAAAGCTTTTGAAACATAATGAAAAAATAATCAATTTGGAGGGATTTAGTAATATAACTGACTTTTTCATTATTAAGCTGGTGTTTGTAGCATAATAGAGCATCTTAAATAAAATTACGAT
>OZ024742.1:293493254-293498254 GCA_964016885.1 Eledone cirrhosa
CACAAATATTATTGTTTGATGATGTTTGTTTTTGAAATGCGCATAATAAAATATATTGAACTCCTTTAACCATCTTTTGATCTTATATTATATATATACATATATATATACATCATCATCATCAATGTTTAACGTCCGTGTTCCACGCTTGCATGGGTTTGGACGGGGGTTTTCCCACTTGAGGCAAGAGTGATTGTCTTGCACGCATAGGACTGTCTGGCAGGTTTTCTACAGTTGGATGCCCTTTCTAACACCAACCACATTTACAGTGTGGGTCTGGGAGGTTTTTACCGTGTTGCCTACACGGCCACATTACAGCGTGGACTGTGTGTTTTTTTGTTGTGACACCTACACGATCTCATTTGTTTCGGCCTGGATGGTGTGGCACCAACATAACTTTAGATAGAAGGGGGCGGTGTGGATGAGGTGGGGGTGGTAGGACGGGGGTGTATTTTGTTAGAGATGCCTACTGACTGTAGTAGGTTTTACTTTGTATTTAGGTAAGGCGGGTCTTCTCTATTACTGAGTACCGCCAAAGGTCTCGGTCCAGTGACATTGTCTTGGTGAGGTGTAAGTGTGTGAGGTCGGAGTTTATCAGCTCATCCCAGGTTTTTCTGGGTCTGCCTATTCCGTGGCTACCGTCTATCTTTATTGCCCTGCACTTTGTTATACAGCTATCGTCCTTCATGCGCATCACGTGACCATACCAACGTAGCCTTCTCTCTAGTAAACAACATCTGATCTCTCTTATTTCTAATTTTTTCCTTAGTTCGTTTATGCTTTGTCGTTCACGTATATTACTATTACACATCCAGCGGAGCATGCAAGCTTCATTTCTCTCTAGTCTGTGTATATCCTCTGCACACAATGCCCAGGTCTCACTGCCATGCAACATTGCTCTTCGTATGCAGGCATCATACAGCCTGCCTTTCATTTTTAGGGAGAACCCTTTAGCGGCTAATAGTGGTATAAGCTCTCTGAACTTTTTCCACCCAGTTCTGACTCTAGCTACTGTACTTTCAGAGCACCCTCCCCCACTGCTGATTTTGTCACCCAGGTAACGGAAGCTGTCCACTATTTCTATAGAACCCTCTGCACAGTTGAAAGAGCTAGTATTTTGTGGGCACTTGCTGCTACTTATTGCCCCAGAACACCGGCCACATGTAAAATCTATGTTCTTAGTTAGCTTACCTGTGATCCCACTACATCTTTTATGCACCCAAACTTTGCATTTGGGACACAAAATGGAATTTCTACCTACGCCTTTCCTACACTCTGCGCATGGCCACTTCCCGGAGGGGACCGCCGCCTTATTTTCTTTCTTACAAACTAGAACTTTAGTCTTAGCCAGGTTAATTTTAAGGCCTTTTGATTCTAGGCCGTGCTTCCATGTTTGGAATTTCTTCTCTAGCTCGGCCATTGATTCAGCTATGAGCGTTAGATCATCTGCGTATAGGAGTTCCCATGGGCAGCCGGTCCTGAACTCCACTGTTATAGCCTGGAGGGCAATAATAAATAGTAGGGGGCTAAGAACAGAGCCCTGATGAACACCAACTTTTACACTAAACTCTTCACTATATTCGTTGTTAATTCTAACCTTGCTGACTGTTTCTTTATACATGGCTTGTATAGCTCTCACAAGCCATTCATCAACACCTAGTTTTCTAAGAGCCCACCAGATAATGGAATGGGGGACTCTGTCGAAGGCCTTCTCCAAGTCGACGAAAGCTAAGTATAGGGGTTTACTTTTAGCTAGGTACTTCTCCTGTAGTTGTCGTACAATGAAAAGAGCGTCTGTGGTACTTTTTCCTGACACAAACCCGAACTGCATTTCATCTAGATCAATTCGCTCTCTGATTAGTTGCGCTATTACTTTTTCCGTGAGCTTCATGACCTGGTCGATTAATTTAATGCCTCTATAGTTACTCCTATCTAGGGCATCTCCTTTACCCTTATAACAGTTAACGATAATGCTGCTATGCCAGTCCTTCGGAACAACCCCATTCTGTATGACTTGGTTGACTATCCGGGTGACCATGGTGTGTCCCACCGTACCAGATGCCTTCAGCATCTCGGCAACTATTTCCGAAGGCCCAGCCGCCTTGCCTGTCTTCATATCTTTGATTGCCTTACTTATTATACTACCCTCGACTAACACTGCTGGTCCCTCTATTGGGTCGATGTGGGGGAGACTGTCTTTCTCCCATTTATTCTCCTCATTTAGTAGCCTTTCATAGTGACACTTCCAAGCTACCTTCTTATCGGCGTCGGTGATGGCAAGTACGCCGTCATCGTTAAGTACACACTTCTCCCCGACAATATCACTGTTTTCCTTGACACATTGCCTAGCAATCCTGAACACCTCATGTTTTTGGTCCTCGCGTTGTAGAACATGCTTGAACTTTCTTTCCTCTGCTTCCCTTCTTGCGAAGTACACTTGTCTCCTAGCTTCCCTCCTGGCCACTTGATAGTCTTCTCTGCTACCCGCATCCCGCCATACTTTCCAAGCCTGCTTTTTGGCCTTAATTGACCCCTGCACCTTACTGTTCCACCACCATGTTACTCTCCTCCTGCCTACAGGCTTGCTCCAGCCACAGACTTCGTCTGCCGCCGTCAGCAGGTTTGCTTTCAGGAATTCCCACTGTTCCTCTACCTTGTACGTCTCTAATTGCTCTTACTCACTGTCGAAAGCATCAAGTAATATGCTTTGGAATATATTTTTGGCTGTGGGGTCCTTTAGCTTCCATATTTTTCTCCTGAGGATAGTCCTCTTCTGTTGTCTAGTACGTCTCGTCCTGACTATTAGGTCGCTAATTATCAGTCTATGTTGGGAAGTGCATTCTTCATGGGGGAGGGATTTAGTGTTTACGACAGTCACTTTGTCACGTCTTCTGGTAAGGATATAATCTACCTGGCTAGTATGTTCCCCTGATCTGTAGGTGATCAAGTGATTGTCTCGTTTTTTGAAGTTAGTGTTGCAGATAGTTAGGTTATTTGCGTCACAGAATTCCAGGATTCTGGAGCCTTCCTCATTTCTAGTACCAAACCCATAGCCTCCATGGATTTCGTCGTAGCCGTCACAATGTTGTCCAACGTGACCGTTTAGGTCGCCTGCAATAATTATATAGTCACTGTCCGTTATTTGGGAGGTAGTGAGCATCAGTGTCTCATAGAATCTGTCTTTTATAGTGCTGGGCAGTCCGGATTGGGGTGCGTACGCGGATATTACTGTCACCGTAGTTCTATTGAGGACAAGTCTTATTTTAATTATTCTGTCGTTCACTCTATTTACGTCTATTATCTTATCTGCCCACTTTTCTGCTACCATGATTCCTACTCCACCCAGCCCATCGTCGTTTCCCACACAGAAAAGCTTATAGCATTGTTTTCTACCCACAATGTATCTAGCAGATCCACCCCTCCACCTGGTCTCTTGAATACAACAAACATCGACCTCCTTACGTTCAATATATGTATATATATATGTATATGTATATATATATATATATATATGTATATATATATAAATGTATATATATATATATGTATATATATATGTATATATATATATATATATGTATATATATATATATGTATATATATATATATATATGTATATATATATATGTATATAAGGTAGATGAAGCAGTCAAGGCCAAGAGACAGGCATGGAAAGAATGGAAGAACGGGGGGAGCAGGGTACATTACATAGAGACCAAGAGGGAAGCTAGGCGACAAGTATACTTAGCTAGGAGGGAAGCAGAGGATAGAAAATTCAAGCATGTTTTACAACGTGAGGACCAGAAACAGGAGGTATTCAAGATTGCGAGGCAGTGTGTCAGAGATAGTTGTGATGTCATTGGAGAGAAGTGTATCCGGAATGATAAGGGTGAGCTTGCCCTCACAAGTGCTGAGAAGAAAGATGCATGGAAGAGTCATTATGATAGATTACTAAATGAGGAGAATGCATGGGAAGAAGAGACCCTACCCCACGTAGACCCTATAGAGGGACCAGCAGTACAAGTCAGCGGCAGCGTAGTAAGTAAGGCAATCAGAGATATGAAGATAGGGAAGGCAACCGGTCCATCGGGTATAGCTGCCGAGATGCTGAAGGCATCTGGGTCTGTAGGTCACACTATAACCACACGTATCGTTAACCAGGTAATACTAGAGGGGGCCATACCAAAAGATTGGTGCAGTAGCATCATTGTCAACTGCTACAAAGGTAAAGGCGATGCACTAGATAGAGGAAACTATAGAGGTATAAAGTTGATGGACCAGGTCATGAAAGTAACAGAAAGAGTTATAGCACAGCTGATTAGGGACCGGGTGAATATAGACGAGATGCAATTTGGGTTTGTACCAGGGAAAGGCACCACTGATGCGCTCTTCCTTGTGAGGCAATTACAGGAAAAGTACCTAGCTAAAAGTAAGCCACTCTACTTGGCATTTGTCGACCTTGAGAAAGCCTTTGACAGAGTTCCACGTGCAGTAATCTGGTGGGCTCTTAGAAAACTAGGAGTAGATGAATGGCTTGTGAAAGCGGTACAAGCCATGTATAGGGGAGCAGTCAGCAAAGTTAGGATTGGCAATGAGTATAGCGAGGAATTTAGCGTACAGGTTGGGGTCCACCAGGGCTCTGTTCTTAGCCCTCTCCTGTTCATCATAGTCCTGCAGGCAATAACGGAGGAGTTTAAGACCGGATGCCCATGGGAACTCCTGTATGCTGATGACCTCGCACTCATAGCTGAATCTATGGTAGAACTAGAGAATAAATTCCAAACCTGGAAGCAGGGACTAGAGAGAAAGGGCCTCAAAGTCAACATGACAAAGACTAAGGTCCTTATAAGTAGACGAGAAAACAGAACCCAGATCCCCTCAGGGAAATGGCCTTGCTCAGTATGTAGGAAAGGTGTAGGTAGGAACTCCATTCTTTGCCCCAAATGCAAACAATGGGTACACAAGAGATGTAGCGGGATCTCAGGAAGCTTAATTAAGAA
>OZ024742.1:293523254-293538254 GCA_964016885.1 Eledone cirrhosa
CTTAGTTAGCTTACCTGTGATCCCACTACATCTTTTATGCACCCATACTTTGCATTTAGGACATAAAATGGAGTTTCTACCTACGCCTTTCCTACACACCGAGCACGACCATTTCCCAGAAGGGACCGCCGCCTTGTTTTCTTTCCTACAAACTAGAACTTTGGTCTTAGCCAGGTTAATTTTAAGTCCTTTTGACTCTAGGCCGTGCTTCCATGTTTGGAATTTCTTCTCTAGCTCGGCCATTGATTCCGCTATGAGTGTCAGGTCGTCTGCGTATAGGAGTTCCCATGGGCAGCCTGTCTTGAACTCCTCTGTTATAGCCTGAAGGGCAATAATAAATAGTAGGGGGCTGAGAACAGAGCCCTGATGGACGCCAACTTTTACGCTAAACTCTTCACTATATTCGTTGTTAATTCTAACCTTGCTGACTGTTTCTTTATACATGGCTTGTATGGCCCTCACAAGCCATTCGTCAACGCCTAGTTTTCTAAGAGCCCACCAGATAATGGAGCGGGGGACTCTGTCGAAGGCTTTCTCCAGGTCGACAAAAGCTAAGTAGAGGGGTTTACCTTTAGCTAGGAACTTCTCCTGTAGTTGTCGTACTATGAAAAGAGCGTCTGTGGTACTTTTTCCTGACACAAACCCGAACTGCATTTCATCTAGGTCAATTCTCTCTCTGATTAGTTGCGCTATTACTTTTTCCGTGACCTTCATGACCTGGTCGATTAATTTAATGCCTCTATAGTTACTCCTATCTAGGGCGTCTCCTTTACCCTTATAACAGTTAACGATGATGCTGCTATGCCAGTCCTTCGGAACAACCCCATTCTGTACGACTTGGTTAACTATGCGGGTGACCATGGTGTGTCCCACCGTGCCAGATGCCTTCAGCATCTCAGCAACTATTTCCGAAGGCCCAGCCGCCTTACCTGTCTTCATATCCTTGATTGCCTTACTTATTATACTCCCCTCGACTAACACTGCTGGTCCCTCTATTGGGTCGACATGGGGGAGACTGTCTTTCTCCCATTTATTCTCCTCATTTAGTAGCCTTTCATAGTGACACTTCCAAGCTACCTTCTTATCAGTGTCGGTGATGGCAAGTATGCCATCATCGTTAAGTACACACTTCTCCCCGACAATATCACGGTTTTCCTTGACGCATTGCCTAGCAATCCTGAACACCTCACGTTTTTGGTCATCGCGTTGTAGGACATGCTTGAACTTTCTTTCCTCAGCTTACCTTCTTGCTAAGTACACTTCTCTCCTAGCTTCCCTCCTGGCCACTTGATAGTCTACTCTACTTCCCCCATCCCGCCATACTTTCCAAGCCTGCTTTTTGGCCTTAATTGACCCCTCCACCTTACTGTTCCACCACCATGTTACTCTCCTCCTGCCTACAGGCCTGCTCCAGCCACAGACTTCGTCTGTCGCCAACAGCAGGTTTGCTTTCAGAAATTCCCACTGTCCCTCTATATTGTCCGACTCTAAATGTTCTTCCTTACTGTCGAAAGCATCAAGTAATATGTTTTGAAATTTATTTTTGGCTGTGGGGTCCTTTAGCTTCCATATTTTTCTCCTGAGGATAGTCCTCTTCTGCTGTCGAGTACGTCTCGTCCTGACTATGAGGTCGCTAATTATCAGTCTATGTTGGGAGGTGCATTCTTCATGGGGGAGGGATTTAGTGTTTACAACAGACACTCTGTCACGTCTTCTGGTAAGGATATAATCTACCTGGCTTGTGTGTTCCCCGGATCTATAGGTGATCAGGTGATTGTCACGTTTTTTGAAGTTAGTGTTACAGATAGTTAGGTTATTTGCATCACAGAATTCCAGGATTCTGGAGCCTTCCTCATTTCTAGTACCAAACCCATAGCCTCCATGGATTTCGTCGTAGCCGTCACAATGTTGCCCAACGTGACCATTTAGGTCGCCTGCAATAATTATATAGTCACTGTCAGATATTTGGGAGGTAGTGAGCATCAGTGTCTCATAGAATCTGTCTTTTATAGTGCCGGGCAGTCCGGATTGGGGTGCGTACGCAGATATTACTGTCACCGTAGTTCTATTGAGGACAAGTCGTATTTTAATTATTCTGTCGTTCACTCTATTTACGTCTATTATCTTATCTGCCCACTTTTCTGCTACCATGATTCCTACTCCACCCAGCCCATCGTCGTTTCCCACCCAGAAAAGCTTATAACATCGTTACATATATACATATATATATATACCCATATATACATATATACATATATATATATACACATATATATATACATACACATATATATATACATACACATATATATATACATACACATATACATATACATACACATATATATATACATATATATATATACATATATATATATATGCATACACATATATATATACATACACATATATATATACATACACATATACATATACATACACATATATATATACATATATATATATACATATATATATATATGCATACACATATATATACACATATATATACACATATATATATACATATATAAATATACATATATATATATATATATATATATATATATATATATATATACATATATATATATATATATATATCATCATCATCATCGTTTAACGTCCATCTTCCACACTTGCATGGGTTTGGACGGAAATTTTCCCACTTGAGGCAAGATTGGTTGACTTGCTCGTATAGGACTGTCTGGCGGGTTTTCTATGGCTGGATGCCCTTCCTAATACCAACCACGTTTACAGTCTGGACTGGGAGGTTTTTATCGTGTTACCTACACGACCTCATTTGTTGTGACACCTACACGACCTCATTTGTTTCGGCCTGGATGTGGTGTTACCAACATAACTTTACATTGAAAGGGATGGTGTGGATGGGGTGGGGGTAGTGGGACGGGGATGTATTTTGTTAGAATTGCCTACTGACTGTAGGTTTTGCTTTGTACTTAGGCAAGGCGGGTCTTCTGTATTACTGTGTAGCGCCAAAGATCTTGGTCCTGTGACATTGTCTTGGAGAGGTGTAAGTGTGTCAGGTCGGAATTTATCAAGTCGTCCCAGGTTTTTCTGGGTCTGCCTACTCCGTGTCTACCGTCTATTTTTATCGCCCTGCACCTTTTTATACAGCTGTCGTCTTTCATGCGCATCACGTGACCGTACCAACGTAGTCTTCTCTCAAGTAAACAACATCTGATCCCTCTTATTCCTAATTTCTCCCTGAGTTCGTTTATGCTTTGCCATTCACGTATATTACTATTACACATCTAGCAGAGCATGCAAGCTTCGTTCCTCTCCAGTCTGCGTATATCCTCTGCACACAATGCCCAAGTCTCACTGCCATGTAACATTGCTGTTCGTATGCAGGCATCATACCTTTCATTTTTAGAGAGAACCCAATAGTGGTATAAGCTCACTGAACTTTTTCCATCCCGTTCTGACTCTAGCTACTGTACTTTCAGAGCACCCTCCACCACTGCTGATTTAGTCACCCAGGTAATGGAAGGTGTCCACTATTTCTATAGAACCATCTGCACAATGGAATGAGCTAGTATTCTGTGGGCACTTGCTGCTACTTATTGCACCTGAGCACCGGCCACATATAAAGTCTACGTTCTTAGTTAGCTTACCTGTGATCCCACTACATCTTTTATGCACCCATACTTTGCATTTTGGACATAAAATGGAGTTTCTGCCTACTCCTTTCCTACACACTGAGCATGGCCATTTCCCAGATGGGACCGGTGCCCTATTTTCCTTCCTACAAACTAGAAATTTAGTCTTAGACAGGTTAATTTTAAGGCCTTTTGATTCTAGGCCATGCTTCCATGTTTAGAATTTCTTCTGTAGTTCAGCCATTGATTCAGCTATGAGCGTTAGATCATCTGCGTATAGGAGTTCCCATGAGCAGCCGGTCCTGAACTCCTCTGTTATAGCCTGAAGGGCAATAATAAATAGTAGGGGGCTAAGGACGGAGCCCTGATGAACACCAACTTTTACGCTAAACTCTTCACTATATTCGTTGTTAATTCTAACTTGCTGACTGTTTCTTTATACATGCCTTGTATAGCTCTCACAAGCCATTCATCAACACCTAGTTTTCTAAGAGCACACCAGATAATCGAGCGGGGTACTCTGTCAAAGGCTTTCTCCAAGTCAACAAAAGCTAAGTATAGGGGTTTACTTTTAGCTAGGTACTTCTCCTGTAGTTGTCGTACAATGAAAAAAGCGTCTGTGGTACTTTTACCTGACACAAACCCGAACTGCATTTCATCTAGATCAATTCGCTCTCTGAGTAGTTGCGCTATTACTTTTTATGTGACCTTCATGACCTGGTCGATTAATTTAATGCCTCTATAGTTACCCCTATCTAGGGCATCTCCTTTACTCTTGTAGCAGCTAATGATGATGCTGCTGCGCCAGTCCTTTGGAACGACCCCATTCTGTATGATTTGGTTTACTATCTGTGTGACCATAGTGTGTACCACCGTTCCAGATGCTTTCAGCATTTCAGCAACTATTTCCTAAGGCCCGGCCGCCTTACCCGTCTTCATATCTTTGATTGTTTTACTTATTATACTACCTTCAACTTGCACTGCTGGTCCCTCTATTGGATCGATGTGGGGGAGACTGTCTTTCTCCCATTTATTCTCCTCATTTAGTAGCCTTTCGTAGTGACACTTCCAAGCCTACCTTCTTATCAACGTCAGTGATGGCAAGTACACCATCATCATTCAAGACACACTTCTTCCCGACAATATCACAGTTTTCCTCGACACATTGCCTAGCAATCTTGAACACCTCACGTTTTTGGTCCTCACGTTGTAGAACATGCTTGAACTTTCTTTCCTCTGCTTCCCTTCTTGCGAAGTACACTTGTCTCCTAGCTTCCCTCCTGGCCACTTGATAGTGTTCTCTACTTCCCCCATCCCGCCATACTTTTCAAGCCTGCTTTTTGGCCTTAATTGACTCCTCCACCTTACTGTTCCACCACCACGTTACTCTCCTCCTGCCTATAGGCCTGCTCCAGCCACAGACTTCATCTGCCGCCTTCAGCAGGTTAGCTTTCAGGAATTCCCACTGTTCCTCTATATTGTACAACTAATTGCTCTTCCTTACTGTCAAAAGCATCAAGTAATATGCTTTTAAATTTAAATTTATTACTGGCTGTGGGGTCCTTTAGCTTCCATGTTTTTCTCCTGCGGATAGTCCTCCTCTGTTGTCGAGTACGTCGTACGTTTTGTCCTGACTATGAGGTCACTGACTATGAGTCTATGTTGGGAGGTGCATTCTTCATGGGGGAGGAATTTAGTGTTTACAACAGACACTCTATCACGTCTTCTGGTAAGGATATAATCTATCTGACTGGCGTGTTCCCCTGATCTATAGGTGATCAAGTGATTGTCTAGTTTTTTGAAGTTAGTGTTACAAATAGTTAGGTTATTTGCGTCACAGAATTCCAGGATTCTGGAGCCTTCCTCATTTCTAGTACCAAACCCATAGCCTCCATGGATTTCGTTGTAGCCGTCACAATGTTGTCCAATGTGACCATTTAAGTCGCCAGCAATAATTATGTAGTCACTGTCGGTTATTTGGGAGGTAGTGAGCATCAATGTCTCATAGAATCTGTCTTTTATAGCGCCAGGCAGTCCGGATTGTGGTGCGTACGCAGATATTGCTGTCACAGTAGTTCAATTTAGGACAAGTCTTATTTTAATTATTCTGTCGTTCACTCTATTTACATCTATTATCTTATCTACCCATTTATCTGCTAACATGATTCCTACCCCACCCAGCCCATTGTCATTTCCCACCCAGAAAAGCTTATAGCATTGTTTTTTACCCACAATGAATCTAGCAGACCCACTCCTTCACCGGGTCTCTTGGATACAGCAAACATCAACCTCCTTACGTTCAAGCATTTCTACAACCTCGTTAGAGCGACATTTTAAGGTGCCTACATTCATGGTACCAACTCTGAAGTTTTGGATTGCATTTGGTGGGTGGGAACGGTGTGGCGCGGGAAGGGGTGAAGGGAATGGCGTTGGGGTTATGTTGGCCATCCGCGGCCGAAATAAAGAGGAGGAGTCCTTGCCTTTTCGTCCAGCAGCATTAGGTGAATTTGTCTTTATCTTTGGCATTGTCACCGAGTGTCCAGATTTTTCAGACGCTCCAGAATTCCTTAGTCCATCCATCATATCGAAAGGCAACCAGGGAAGTGATAGCATAGGCCGCTGACTTATGATTGGTCCAGATAATAATGGTGGCGAGTGGGGGCAATTGGGATGGGTATGGGGTAGTTAGCGAGAAGGTTTAAATAAAATCCTCCAATTTTGAGCATAATTGGACAAGCATATACAGTAATAAGCGAATAATGGGATTTTAAAATACAAGAAGACTATTTAGAACAACCAGACAGAATTATAGAATAGCATTGAGAAAGAGCAAAGATTTGGATTCTGGGTGATGATGTGGCTATATGAATGAATGGACCAGGAAGATGGAGAGACAAGAAAAAAATGGCATTTTACATTACATTTCACAGGAGAGCGAGCAAGTCTGACCATTAATAAGAGTTGACAAAATCTGAGATTCGTACCTCGTAACAGGTTTATTTTATATTTGGTGAGAGAAGGGAGTGATTGAGAGAGAGGGAACCAGTAGGTGCATATACAATATTGGGGGGGGGGGGGGGTAGGAGAGGCAAGGGAGGCCATTTCATAAATCCTAGAATTTTCGGCCAAAATTAAACACACGAGATTGTTATTTTAGAAAACAAACGAGAAGGATTAAAACATCAGACGTAGTTAGCGAGAAGGTTTAAATAAAATCCTCGAATTTTGAGCATAATTGGACAAGCATATACAGTAATAAGCGAATAATGGGATTTTAAAATACAAGAAGATTATTTAGAACAACCAGACAGAATTATAGAATAGCATTGAGAAAGAGCAAAGATATATATATATATATATATATATAGCCTATCAAAGTTCTTTCATCACACACCTGTGACATCATCAGTGGTACTATTATGTTTCCTCCCATTGTATTGTAAAAGCGAAAACCAATCCAAACCAAACAGTGAGTGTGTTTTATTATCATTTCTGGCAATATTATAACAATATGACCCTCCCCAAATATAACTATATATATATATATATATATATATATGTGTGTGTAAATGAAGTAATTCCGTCGGAAAGGTCCAGGAAAAAAGAGTGCTCTATGTACATCGAACAAGCATTAGTGAAGCAACACCCACTAAATAATAAATGTACATCCCATACCCGACTTGTACTGGCACTAGTGAAACAACACCCATAATATAAAAATGCTAAACACCATCATATGAACAGGTATAAAAAACCAAATGTGACTAGATTGTCTGAACACCGGCCAGAGTTACTCCCCCTGCTCTGCGATAATAACAACATATGCATGAAGGAGAAGAATGAACTTTGATGTTAATTTAACCGTGAAATCCCTCCTGGGTCCTGTATTGATCATTTTTTTGTTTTCCATGCCCTTGATAAGCCCATTCCGGGCGAAACGTACGTAGGCGCACTGTTATATAAACATGTTCTAATGGTTTTAAACTCCTTGTATTCATTTCTTCTATATATATACACATATATATATACACATATATGCAAAAGGCAAACAGAAATAACAAAGCCAACAACACAGTACAATAAGAAATATATTATTAGTAGGAAAAGAGTCTTAATGTTTCAGACAGTAGTCCTTCATCAGAAATAGAATGAGAAATTAAAGAAGAAATAGACAGGAGGGAGATGATATATATATATCACCTGAAGTTTGTGTAATTATAGGAAGTGGGAAGGTTTTGGAGTATAGGTGGGGTGGTATTGGTACTCATACTCCGTGTCTGAAATGAGGAATGTGTGCATAGCCTTCTTTTTTTATTGGTTCATGAATATCAAGTCTTTTTCTTGTCAAGCTTCCTTCTAAAACTGTCCTGATCCTATTTACTCCTCTAATCTTCAATGAAGTACTATCATCAATAATTTATCATTAAGATATATGGTAGCTTACATGGGTCTTGACTTCTGATTCTAAAGCTGTTTGATTGGTCTAGCAAGGACTAGAGTGGGTGTGATCTCATGGAGATAGGGGTGATATGAGAGCAGTAAGAGAGACATGTATCCAACATGAGAGCAGTGAGAGAGGGAGAAACATGTACACATATATAAGAGACCAGTTGAGAGAAAAACATGAGGAAAGTTAAGTATAAAGATTAGCTGTGGCCAGTTAATAGCGAGACAGGCTGAAAGATTAAAGAATTTTAAACAAAAACTATACTTCAAATGAACAATGATTGTAGGTGGTAACTAAATCAAAGCCAGTAAGAATAAGAAAGAAAGTTATATTTCATAGTGAGGGGGAATGAGAGAGGGAAGATAGAGATAATACAGTGTGTGGTAGAATGGAATGCAGTGGTGGCCATATATATATATATATATATATATATATATATATATATATATAACCTGGCTAAGACTAAAGTTCTAGTTTGTAGGAAAGAAAATAAGGCGGCGGTCCCTTCTGGGAAATGGTCGTGCTCGGTGTGTAGGAAAGGCGTAGGTAGAAACTCCATTTTATGTCCTAAATGCAAAGTATGGGTGCATAAAAGATGTAGTGGGATCACAGGTAAGCTAACTAACAACATAGATTTTACATGTGGCCGGTGCTCTGGTGCAATAAGTAGCAGCAAGTGCCCACAAGATACTAGCTCTTTCAATTGCGCAGAGGGTTCTATAGAAATAGTGGACAGTTTCCGTTACCTGGGTGGTAAAATCAGCAGTGGGGGAGGGGTGCTCTGAAAGTACAGTAGCTAGAGTCAGAACTGGTTGCAAAAAGTTCAGAGAGCTTATACCACTATTAGCTGCTAAAGGGTTCTCCCTAAAAATGAAAGGCAGGTTGTACGATGCCTGCATACGAACAGAAATGTTGCATGGCAGTGAGACCTGGGCATTGTGTGCAGAGGATATACGCAGACTAGAGAGGAACGAAGCTTGCATGCTCCGCTGGATGTGTAACAGTAATATACGTGAACGGCAAAGCATAAACGAACTAAGGAAAAAATTAGAAATAAGAGGGATCAGATGTTTACTCGAGAGAAGGCTACGTTGGTATGGACACGTGATGCGCATGAAAGTCGATAGCTGTATAACAAAGTGCAGGGCAATAAAGATAGACGGTAGCCACGGAATAGGCAGACCTAGAAAAACCTGGGACGAGCTGATAAACTCCGACCTCACACACTTACACCTCTCCAAGACAATGTCACTGGACCGAGACCTTTGGCGGTACTCAGTAACAGAGAAGACCCGCCTTACCTAAATACATAGTAAAACCTACTACAGCCAGTAGGCATCTCTAACAAAATACACCCCCGTCCCACCACCACCACCCCCACCCCATCCACACCACCCCGTTCTATGTAAAGTTATGTTGGTGCCGCGCCATCGAGGCCGAAACAAATGAGATCGTGTAGGTGTCACGACAAAAAAACACACAGTCCACGCTGTAATGTGGCCGTGTAGGCAACACGGTAAAAACCTCCCAGACCCACACTGTAAATGTGGTTGGTGTTAGGAAGGGCATCCAGCTGTAGAAAACCTGCCAGACAGTCCTATGCAAGCAAGACAATCACTCTTGCCTCAAGTGGGACTACCCCCGTGCAAACCCATGCAAGCGTGGAACACGGACGTTAAACGTTGATGATGATGATGATGATGATATATATATATATATATATACTACATCAAAAGAAAGCTGAAAATATATACATCACAATGACTGGTATATACGTATGCTTGGATATCTACAATAACCAACATAACACAAAAACTGACCGACAGACACAGTTATAAACATACACACACACATATATATATATACATATATGTACACATACATATATACACATACATATATACATATATACACATACATATATACACGTATATATACACACATGCACATATATATATATATATACACACATATATACATATATACATATACACACATATATACACATACATATATACACACATATATATATATACACACACACAGACATATATATACATATATATACACACCCATCATTATATATATATATATATATATATATATATATATATAATAATTGTTATTATTATAGCCAGCTTTGATTTAGTCAACACCTACAAACATTGTTCTTTTCATGAATGGTTTCTGCTTTAAATTCTTTAATCTTTCAGTCTCACTATTAGCTGGTCATAGCTAACCTCTATACACAATCTATTTGTTCTTTCTTATTGTTGAATTGCATCTCTTTCCCATACACTATTCTGTCTCCATCCGCCTCTTTCCCTCACCCTCATACACTATACTATTATTCTCTTAATCTATTATGTGTTTCAGCCAATAGGCTGAGGTCATGCTGGGTCATCACCATTAAAAACAAAAAATGGAACACTTCATGAATTTGCATGTCATCCTTGCACAGGGGCCATGCTAATATTCTCTGTATGGTTCTAATTATAGAATATGTACTGCTGAAACAAGTAATATTTTTACCAGTCATAGCCAAACTGTGGCCCATTTAGCTTTCTGAATGGCACGCCTAATTTCAAATTTGCCTTGAAGACATGGCATAAACCTCCAACTATTGCTGAAGAACACAACACACAATGCAGCTTAGGAATCGAACCCATGACAATATTGTAAGCCAAAAAAATTAACTCACAACGGAAAGAAACAAATGGAAAAACAATGATGGAAAAAGTTGATAAAAATACAAAATTAAAATTACACCAAAGAATAATAAAATGATGAAAAGTTAAAAAAAAAAAACTCCCACATACCATAATGGCACCAACTTTCAGTAGGTTGTTAAGTTGAATCCGTAGTTGGTCACAAAGGTCCAATATCCGCTCACGGTTCTCATGAGAAGTGTAGGCAGAGTCAGTGAAATCCTGGCTACTTTCAACTATTAAGTCTAAGGCACTGTTGAGTTTCTCCTGAGTACTCGGACCTACCATTGTTATCCGAATTAGTTCACATAAATCCTGAAATAAATAAAAAATATTTATATATATATATATATATATAATGTGTAAAAACAAGCTAAAAACCTTCATACATATAAAATATATTTTTAAAATAACATCAAAGATGAACAGGAAATTCAAATCCTGTTGAAGATAATGTTGCTTCTGATCCATTCAGGATCCTGAAATAAAGGGTCAATATAGAGATGTGGATTAATGGAATTTTTGGTGTTGGATGAGATGCCTTGTGATGTTTGTTCTGCCTTACTGCACTGTTGCCACTGTGTCTAGTTGAGTGGCAGACTTAATCCATCACCCTGTTTAACACCCCCATCTGGCTCGTGGATGTCTTTATAGAGATTCAACATTGTTGCAAGCATTAAGGCCAGGTTTGTGGTCTGAGAATACTTTCTTCCCTCTCTCCATCACACCAGTCTTGATAGTGCCCTAGAAAAGGTTATGAGCACTGTCCTATCATGCTCTACCAATTCTGCCAATCCACCGCCCTGGAGTCACCATTAATAATTTTTTGATTTAGGCACATGGCCAACAATTTTAGAGGAGGGGAAAGTCAATTAAATTGACTCCCGTACATTACTGGTGCTTTATTTTATTGGCCCCAGTACATTACTGGTGCTTTATTTTATCGATCCCTTAAGGAAGAAAAGCAAAGCTAATTGCGTCACGATTTGAACTCAGAACGTAAAGGGCCATATGCTGGAAAGCATGATGTCTGACGCTCTACCGATACTGGACCATAACTCTATGCTGCAATGCATGGCGTCGGATGTTCTACCGATTCTACCAATCCACCGCCCTGGAGTCACCATTAATATTGGTAACAAGACTTTAAAAGTGTTGAGACAATACAACCACACAATTTTCTTTTGATTTTTCTCAGTCTTTCTTTAGACATCAAAATGAAATTCAATATTTTTATGAAATAGCAGGATTACTTAAGTTATTGATAATCTGAAGAGAATAATTTCTATTGCATATTATCCACAGATGTTGGACATTGATTTTACTATTCTAAGTCATCAGACAATTGAATCTTTACCAATAAACGCAATTTTAATTTTCATCATCATCATTTTACATCCATTTTTCCATACTGGCGTGGGTGGGATAAGTTGTCACAGTCAACAACTAAATGGATCAGAGAACCATGTCTCACTCATACATTTCATTTTTGGAATGGGTTCTACAGCTAGAATTCTTTCCTAATGCCAACCACTTTACAGCATGTACTGGATGCATTTTATCATGGCATCAATACTCACTGTATTTTATTGTGACACCAGCACTATCACCTAACAGAATGTAGTGGGTGGATTTTATTGTGGCCCCAGCACTAGAGCAGTTTTTGTGATCACAGCAGGGTGAAAACAGACCTTTTAACACTACATTGTCTCCATTTGGAAAATAATTGCTAAATGTTTGATAACTTTTCTTCAATTCATCAAATGTTTTATCTAAATTTTATGTCTTCTAAAATGCATGGTGGTGGAGTAATATTAGCAGCTTTAACTCATAATGGAGTCATAGAAGTGTTGTCCTCACATATGACATGTCATGAGTACTTTAAACCTCGTGAAGCCCATTCTACCTCAACTCAGAATACAGTAAATTTGTGAGAGGGGAGCTAGGGAGAGAAAGAGAGACCCAATTGACAAAACTGCCCCAGTGGAATGAAAAGTAAACTTGACTTTAGTTAGATTTGAACTAAGAATGGAACCATTTACTGTTATCTAATCTGATGTTTTACCACCACCACCTTTAGACTTGTTCACCAATGACAACAAACAACAATTATCCTCAGGCTTTATTTCTGTGAATTTAAAACTACAAAGCATTTTGGTGTTATTTTCCTAATGATTAATCTTTTTTCTGCAGACTAACTTTATCTTAATCCTTTAGCATTAACATTATTCTATATTTACTATTGTATTTTCACGGTAAAGGCTTTATCTCACATAATCATCTCACATAATATCGAATTTACAAGATTTTGATGATATTGTTATCTGTTTTGAGAACAATACCTTAACGTCGGTATGAGTGGCCGGTTACAACCGGTTTGAACAAAAAGAGGTAAGATAATTCTGGCTGGATATGGCCAGTTTAAATGCTAAAGGGTTAACAGTTTTTTTGTTTTTTTTGCTGTAACAACTATGGTAATAATACAAACCAATATGGAAAATATAATAGATCAGTGTTTCCTAATGTGGATTCCATGAAACTACAGGGTTCCACAAAATTATTCTAAGGTTCTGTGTGATTAAGTAGCCTTTTAATAAAATAAAAATATAAAAAATAGATAAATTATTTTTAATGAATAAAATCACTTGTCTAAAATAATTATTGTTTCATTTAATTTCTTATTAAAATTAGAGTAGTAAGGATTTTTCAAAAGATATAAGGAGGGTTCTGTGGATTTTCAGAAAATCCTAAAAGGACTATAAAATAAACTAAGTTTGAGAATCATTGCTCTAGATGGATGGAATGTAAAGCTGACTCTAGTGTGATTTGAACACAGATTGGAATAAAATACTGTTATTTAGTCAGGTGTTCTACAAGCTAATGTACTACTATTTAAATCATTTTTAGATTGTTTATTCTAGCAAGTTAAGTGATCACGTGATGTCTCCTACGCTTACTAGTTTGAAATTAAAGGTCACATAAACCTTTAATTGTCACATACAATCTCCTTCTCAAAAAAGCTATCAATTTTCATATGAAGTATATGTAAATGTGTGACATCCAAACAAGTATCCTCTACCTCCAACTAACTTACCCCTCACCTCTGGGTCCCGGCTAATAGGATGGAGGATGTATTGCCACAGAGGATGGTGAGGGAGACATGCTGGAACAGCCTACTTACTTATACAGTTCTATATTTCAACCAATAACAACAAGCAACAAAATCTTCAGGCTATATTTATGTGTATTTAAAACAAAGCATTCTAGTGTTTTTTTATTTCCCACTAATAATTAATCTTTTTTCTGCAGACTGTATCTTAACAGTTCTTTACTATAACCACAATGGTAATAATACCTACCAATATGGAATTATAATAGACTAGTGATTACTAAAGTGGATTCAGTGTAGAAATATTGAAGTTCCATGAGATGTGGTGTCTTAATAAAATTTGGTAAAAATTTGTTATATATATATATATTTTTTTTGTATTAATAAATTCTCTTTAAAACAAATTTTTTTGTTTGATTTAATGTCTTAATAACATTAAGGCAATGGAAATTCTCTGTAAAATATAGGTAAGTGTTCCACAATTTTGGGAAAATTATATAAAGATTCCATGACAAAACTAATCTTTTTCTGCAGACTGAGATTATCTTAAAGTTCTCTGCTATAACTATAGAAGTAATAATGCCAACCAATATATAAAATATAATAGATTAGTTTTTCCTTAAGTAGGTTCCATGAAAAAATTCTGGAATTCTGCAAGATAAGATGTCTTTAAATAAAACTCAATAAAAAATCTATTATATGTTGTTTTATATATACGTAAATATATTGTCTCTCCAATCTAAAACTATTTATATTTCATTTAATCATCATTATCAGCATCATCATCATCATCATTTAATGACCATTTTCCCTTTTGGGTGGGTTGTAACAGACCAAGTGAGTACTTAGAATCACATGCCTTTCAAACAAGCCAGGGACTGCATCATGTTTATATATGTTCCCACAGCCTACAGAGTGTACTGAGTGGATTTTATAGTGGCACCAGCACTACAGTAGTTGTCATTTCTTAGACAAGACTGAAGAGTTTTCTTAACTTTTTGTTTATCATATTTTCTATGACTGGATGTCCTTCCTATCATTAACCACTTTACAGAATGTACTAAGGGTACTTTATTGTGGAACCAACACTAGAAAAGTTGTGCCCTTGACACA
>OZ024742.1:293540754-293548254 GCA_964016885.1 Eledone cirrhosa
TTGGCTGGGTTTGAGGTTAGTTTTGCCTTTCATCCTTACAGAGTCGATTAAATAAAGTACCACCAATCCACTGGAGGTCGTTTAATTGACTTTCTCTTGTGCCTAAAGTAGAAATAATAATTATTATTAATACCGTTGGTATAAAGTATAGAGTGTTCATGAGCAGAGATGAGACAAAATAGTGAAGACTCTTAATGACAGAAAAAGAAATTGCCAATACCTGCTTTTTCCACCTTTAAGGGTATTCACCTTATTTTATAAGCTATTTTATACCATCTCCATTCATGAACATTCCATTTTTTATATTAACTTTATTCCCTCAGCACTTCATAAAAGTCCAAGAGATCAGCTTTGTATACACAATAATAATAATGATAATAATAATTCCTCTAAACATAGGTGCAAATATGCTATAAAAATATGGTGCAACAGATGTCAGTGAGAGAAACCAAATTAGATTGGTATGATAATGTGATAAGAGACATAAAAGAAAGAAGCTAAAAAAGCAGTTCACTTTTGTTATATATATTCTCTGTAAGAAAGTTTATTTTATTCAATCTGATATTTAGTCTTAAATCAACATGAACCAGCTGTTAGTTATATGGAGAGTATGGAATATTTGAAAAAGAACTCCTTTGTTTATCTTTTCCTTTTTTATTTCTTTACCTCTATCTTTTAGTCCTGTACTTCTGTCTCTTTTTATCTATTCCTCTCCTCCTCACTTTCTTGACCTCATGGCAACTTCATGTCCCTTTGCCTCAGTCTGCTGCTAGCCTCTTTATATTCAACACCATAATGCTGTTTCATCTTGGGACTAACGTTTGAATATTTTTTTTTTTTCCTTCTCTATTTCCTCCTGGTTAATTTGTTGTACACCCATTTTCCATTTCAGGTACAGAGATTTACCAGTAGATAACCTAATCATCACTGTCAGCTAACACATTACAGAGCTGCTTCACTTCATGAAGGGAATTTGAAATGCAGATCTGGAGAAATTGTAATGTTACTTGTGAGAAAACAAATAGATGTGTGCTGTATAGAAGAAATAAGATATAGGGGAACCTCAGGCAGATTCTTCAAAGACAAACAGCTTAGATATAAGATTTTCTGGATAGGAAATGATGATGGAGTAGGTGGAATGGACATTCTACTAACTGTGGAGAAATAAGGTAATTAAAGTAGTTAAAGTAGGTGACAGAATCATCAAGCTCAAAATAGTCATAGGTAATAGATTGACTACAATTATCTCTACATATGCACCTCAATCAGGTCTTAAGTAAAGAAAAAGGACTCATTCTGTGAAGAACTACAGATAACCTCAGTTACAGATATGACACCTCATCATCCTAGCTGTTAACTTCAATTGATATATTGGGTAGCACCAATCAAAAGAGCTGGGGTCTCAAACACACAACCCCCAAGCTACTTTTCTATAACCCACAGCAAAACAATACTCAGAATATATAGCTTTTGTTTTCCCTATTTTAATAACAACATCTATAGTACAATTTATTGCAATATACCTCTGAAATTACAGTGGAAAAAATGGAATTTACCAAAAGTAAAAAGGGAATTAAGGAAATTTAAAACGTAAAATTTATCTCCCTGCATTTTGTACTAATTCATATATCCCACATACTATCATCATTATTTAACATCTATTTTCTATGCTAGCATGAGTTAGAGAGGTTGCCCCATTGTGAGACAAGCCAGATCCGATGACCATGACTTGCTCATACAGAACTGGTTTTGGCTTGGTTTCTATGGCTGGATGCCCTTCCTAACACCAACCATGTTTACAGTGTGTGAAGTGGATAAATATCACGTGCATATTCATTTTGATGGGGTAAAAAATGAATAGTAGCCTATCAGCTGTACTGTAGATTAGTGTTATAACTGGTGGAGATAATTATTTGTACATTATTCTATGAACTATACATGCACCTTTGATGAGTTGTGCACCTGAGCACTGAACACAATAATTTTCATTATTATTTTTTTATAACAGACACAGTGATGATAAGAACTAGGTTTAGAATCTACTGTGGCAGACACAGTGATGATAAGAACTAGTTATAGATTCTATCATAGCCGACACAGTGATGGTAAGAACTAGTTATAGAATCTATCATTAACAGACACAGTGAAGGTGATAAGAACATAGAACACAACCTATCATAACTAACACTGTGAAAAAAATTATACTTTTAAGTGTTGATTGAAATTACTTCAAGGAATTTTAATGTTGTCATATCTAAAATATTGAAAATGACTCTGTAGAATCATTAGAAGAAGAATATCAATAAATTTATTTGAATGTAATTTCAGATGATTCAATTAGAGATGGGAAAGACAGATGTATAGGGAAATGAAATAATATAATAGAGAAATGTATTATCTTGACATTTCGTGATAACTGAGGAAATTACTGCAGTCACACACCAAACAATTTAGAGGTTTTTACTAATATTGAAATACAGACAATTGATCGGAATAAATCTTGAAAAAATATACAATGAGGCCATTCCATCATCATCACTATGTTATGTATATATTCCATTATACAATATAATATGTTGAATAAAATCATAATTGACTGATCCTCCTATATTTTCTTTCACTCAAAGCCAGGAACTTTTCAGCATCCCCTCGTATATTGACATTAGCACTACCATTTTACAGAATTCACTGGGTGCATTTTATCTTGGCATTAGCACTACCATTTTAAAAACTGTACTGGGTGTATTTTATTGTGACAACAGCACTAACACTTCACAGAGTGTACTGAGTGTATTCAAAATATATAAATACATTAAATAAATACAATAATATCTATATAACAACCTATAAACATCATAGCAATAAATTACCAAAGGTATTTAATAATTGTTTCTACTTTAGGCACAAGGCCAGCAATTACCCAGTGCATTACTGGTACTTTATTTTATCGACCCCATAAGGATGAAAGGCAAAGTCAACCTCGGCGGGATTTAAACACAGATCGTAAAGGGGCGTAACTATGCTGGAAAGCATGGCGTCCGACCCTCTACCGATACTGCCAATCCAAATAATGATATATGTAAAGGAGGTGTAGAAAGCTGATGGAAGAAGTTAATTATGGAGATGATTTAGAATGCCACAGTAATGAAGATGGAATAACTTGAGTAATGTAGCAAATAGAGTAGAAAATATTAAATACAGGAAATTTACTGCTACAACACGAAAGGGAAGAGAGAGGAAGAATAGTAGCCTCATGTCAATGGTAATAATTATAATAAATGGCAATGATAGGATAGTTTATTTCAATGAGATTAACCCTTTTTATAGCAACCAACCTAAACCACACCTCTGATTCTTTTGGCAAGACAGAATATAACGTTCAATTGTCTTCAACCTATATAACCTGTATTCAATACATGTGTGTCAGTGACATCTGAACAAATATCTTCTACTACCAACTAACTTACCCTCCGCCTCTTGGTCCCGGCCGAGAGGATGGAGAATGCATTGCCCTGAAACAGCCACTCCAGCTCACACCGGCGGGAAACAACGCCATCTAATTTAAACCTTTTTGTAACCAAAACACCTGAAACCACACCTGGTTCAGTGATACAGTGTTATTTGTTTTAAAATGCTTATATTTATCTAAAAACTTTTCATCATAATTTCATGTAAAAACCAATTATTACTAAATCCCACCAAACTCTTGATTATTTTCAAAGTGATTTGAAAATCATAGGCAATGTCAATTTCAAAAATTGGGTGCTAATCTGCTAGCTGCAACTTCGATTATACTCATTTCTATTATACATATATATATAAATAGATAGATAAATAGACACACATATTCATTAAAACAGCCACCAAATGCGTTTTTACATAAAATTTACGAACGTTTCATCCCCTTCCTGGGACTTTTCAAAATCAGTTATTTAAGATTAAAGAACCTCATTATAACCTCACCAAAATACTCGACAGCCAGCAGTTAAAGAAAATGTTTACCTTTAAAAAATCCGAAATGACGCCAGTAGCAAACTAAAGTTCCTGCAATTTGATATACATAACTATTATGCTTCTATCTCTCCTCTCCTTGATAAAGTTTTGTCATTTGTTGCTGATCTTACTGATATTACTCAAATTGAAATAGATACACTTTTACTAGCTAGAAGAATTATAATAGAATTTAATGGGGATCTATGGACTAGGAAGGATCGTCCGAATAACTTTGATGTCACTGTGGGTTCTAGTGACTCGGCCTAAGTGACTGATTTGGTTGGATTATTTATTCTAGATGAACTTAAGGCCAATTTTCCTACTATCGGGGGGAGGATTATACCGCTTGATGCTCTCTTTACTTTTGAAAATTATTTTAAATCAGCTTTAGAGAGTGTTAGAAAACATCTACAAAATTCTTTAAAGAATATGATTTAACAGTTACAATTGATAATAATGATAGGGTTGTTAATTTCTTAGATGTCAGTTTAAACCTAAATTATCATTCCTTCCAACCATACCATAAACCTGGTGAGGTTCTATTTTATGTTAATAAATACTCTAACCACCCTAAATCTATTAAAAATGCAATAATCAATAATATTTCTAATAGAATAAATTCTCTTTCGACAAATATTGATGTTTTTAATCAGAATACTAATTACTATAATGAGGCACATGGCTTAGTGGTTAGAGCATTAGCATTGCAATCGAAAGGTTGTGAGTTCAATTCTCATACTGGGTGATGTGTTGTTTCCTTGAGCAAGACACTTTATTTCACATTGCTCCAGTTTACTCAGCTGTAGAAATGAGATGATAGGGACTAGGGTCCCTATCATTCCACTGCAAAGTGGTCGTGGAGGTGCCACGGCAAAAAAGCACCCAGCACTCACTGTAAATGAGGTTGGTGTTAGGAAGGGCATCCAGCTGTAGAAATCAAGCCAGAATCAGTTTCCGTCCCACCCTTGCAAGCAGGGAAAAGGCGGACGTAAAATGAAATGATGATGATGATGATGATGATGATGATGATGATGATGAGGCCTTACATAAATCAGGATACAATGAAAAAATAAAATATAACGCTTCTGATAATAAATTTTACATCTTCAAAGAATGGCAATAAACCTACATATGGTTTTTATAACAATAGGACGAAAAATAATAAGAAGAATGCTATAACTAAAACTGATAATTCTTTTAAACCAACTATTAACATTAAAAATGACAATTTAAAACCAAATTTAATTGATAAAGTTGTTAGTAATATAGATGATACACTGATTAAATTGTGTAATTATAAAGTAAGGCATAAATTAAGAAGGAAAAAACGTATTTGGTATAATCTTCCATTCGGTATTCAGGTTGCTTCTAATATACCTAAGTTATTCTTTGATATAGTGGATAAGAATTTTCCTCCCAACCATAGATATTATAAGATATTAAATAAATAATGTGAAATTATCCTTTTCTACAACCCCTAATTTGGTGGATTACATAGCATCAAACAATAAATAGAAACTTAATTCCTTTAGAGTAAATGGTAGATCTTTAACTAATACTGGACCCCCTAGAAATAGTATATGTTTTAGAACCACTAACAATACTAGTAGCAGCAATATCTTGGTTGACAATAATATTATTAATGAATATATTTCTACTCTTAATATCACAAATGAAACACTCATTAATCTTGATAATAATTACAGTCTCAATGGTAATGAAACTGACACTTGGAATAATAACAGTATTGTTAACAATAATGTAAACACTTAAATCAATAGATGGGCGTCTGGAATACATACTGAATATAAGGTATGTGGTAAAATTAGGTATACCACTAAGATTTTTGTTGGTGGTGATCAAAATAAGGATATAATCAATAATAATAGTCAACCTTTAGGGATTATGTGTAATTGTAGAATTCCTAATAATTGCCCATTTGGGGGGTAAATGTCTTAAAACTAATGTTATTTATAGATGTGAGGATTCAACTAGTGATAATTGTTCTAATTATATAGGTGCTACTGCCAATAAATTCAAAACTAGATTCTATGTTCATACTCATACTTTTAAAAATAAGAAGCTGAAAAATATAACTTCTCTGGCAAAATTAATCTGTTCTCTTAAGGAAGGTAAGGTTAATTATAATATCAAATGGTCTCTAATTAATACTGCAAGGCCATATGGGGGAAATAGTTCCAAGTGTAATATTTGTTTAAGCAAGCTGTTTGAAATATTAGCCTCTAATATAAACTTATTAAATGCAAAAAAATGAGAGAATTCCTTTTTGTCAACATAAAACACATTACTCCTTTTGCTATAAAATTAAGGAACCTGACTAGAATTATGCTTCTTTTTTTTTGGTTTATATATATGTATTTTTTTTTTATGTGGGTGTTATTTTTGTATGTACTTACCTTATTCTATTCTATATTTTTTTTCCTATAGATTTTATATAGTCTAGATTTGATTTTATGAGGAAATACATTAATTTTTTTATATGTATTTATTTTTACATGTGTGTATGTGAATATACACACCCATATATATGTAAGTGTTAGGTTTGCATTTATGTCTTTATTGTTTAAGTATGTGTTTGTATCTATTAATACAGGTATGAGTGTGAATAAATGTATGTGGGTGTATATATGTATGTGCATGTATGGATTAGTATGTGTTTTTTGTGTTTTTTTATGTTTTTTTATATATATGTGTGTGTATATTTGTATGTATGTATATGTGTGTATTTGTGTGTGTGTGTGTGTGTGTATATATATATATATATATATATGTAAATGAGGTTGGTGTTAGGAAGGGCATCCAGCTGTAGAAATCAAGCCAAATCAGTTCCTGTATGAGCAAGGCATGGTCAGCCGACCAGACACTGCCCACAACAGGACAACCCATCTAACCCATGCTAGCGTGGAAGAACGGACGTAAAACAGTGATGATGATGATGATATATATATATATATAAAAGTTAAACAAGGTTCAATGAATACATCAAAGAATGAGTTTTACAATAGATTGGAAGCACTCAACAAGAAGGTTTTCCAGAGTTATTAATATTAATTCAAAATATTAACAAAATAGATATTCTTGTGATCAATTATATTTTATTATACATATTTCAGAGGTACTGAGTTAAGTTTAACAGTACGTCCTCATCAGATAAAATAGGATGATGCATGACATACCCTGACATAGTAGATGGTTAAGATTCAGTCATGACTGAATCTTAACCATCTACTATGTCAGGGTATGTCATGCATCATCCTATTTTATCTGATGAGGACGTACTGTTAAACTTAACTCAGTACCTCTGAAATATGTATAATAAAATATAATTGATCACAAGAATATCTATTTTGTTAATATTTTGAATTAATATATATATATATATCGTTTCTGAATTTGTTTAGCAAGATTCTTTATCTGAAATCGTGTGTTGAAACCGATATTGTTATACTTTGGGAGGGTCATGTTGCCAATAAGAAACACACGCAC
>OZ024742.1:293553254-293615754 GCA_964016885.1 Eledone cirrhosa
TAACATCAATAATAAAAGATAATGATAAAGAGGTAAAGAAGATAGAATGAAGATGGTACAGATGTAAAAAATAAGTAAAAAAAATAATAAGTACAGAATGCGATTGCTGGTAATAGTGGTGGTAGTGAGTAAGTGTATGTGTAAAGATAATACTAACATGAAAAGTAACATCAAATACATAGAAATAACAAACATAGAACTAAACATAGAAATAGACAATGAGCACCAGAAATAACTGAACTGAATACTAATATAGGGACCCCTAGGAACTATGGAAAACCCAGAGATAAGAAATACTCATGGTTCAATCCAATATTCAACTCCTCTATAAAAACCAAACTTCCTTCTACATTCTTTAAGCTACTTTAAACACTTCTCTAAACTACACAAATACCATAGAATCTTTAACAAAAAAACTATCAAACTCTCTTACTCTACTGCAGCAAACATAGAATCACACATACATAAAATCACCTACAAAAGAATCTCTAAAGAAAATAACCTACCAACATACACCATAACACCAAATACAAAACGCAAACACATAACCACACACACATCAGGGCGCATCACAACAAAACCTTAATAAGCCTAAATCTCAGCCCATCCATAACAACATACAAAACCGCAACGGAGAACCTACACACAGGAAGGCCTCCAACTGTAACTGCGACCTGCCGGATAAGTGCCCACTACAAAATAGATGCCTGAAATCAAGTATGGTATACATGTGTACTATAAATTTGGGCAACTTAACATGGCACTACATAGGTTCCATGGCTGGGGAATTAAAAAAAAGATGGTACGTTCACAGACACTCTATGAAGAACCGTAGACTAGAGAACTCAACAACGCTGGCCAATAAAATCTGACAGCTTAAGGACACAAACCAAGAATATGGGATTAGCTGGTTGAAATTATCGGGAGCAAGGGCCTACAACAACGGAATGTCCCACTGCGGACTTTGCAATATGGAGCTGTTCCATATTTTAAAGTATAAGGTGCTGCTTAATAGAACAATCAATTTTCTGTAGGCACAAAGCAGCTACCAAATTCACAAATTTCAAACCAACATGATTCGATCCAGCAATCCCAAAATTCAAACTGAACTACCCGGATTTTAATGTACTAACTACATACCTCCCCACTGTTATTAGCTGCCAACTGACAGACTGGTCACTAGATTAACATCATAAATCTCCTAACCTTTCTTTCACTCTCTCTTCCTAAAGCCACATCAACCCCATTAAGATAAGACAATCAGCATGC
Source organism: Eledone cirrhosa (assembly GCA_964016885.1). Classification (NCBI taxonomy): domain Eukaryota; kingdom Metazoa; phylum Mollusca; class Cephalopoda; order Octopoda; family Eledonidae; genus Eledone; species Eledone cirrhosa. The sequence goes on from OZ024742.1 coordinate 293,554,524, forward strand.
GAGACATTTACCACACACACATATATCAAGACTCTCCATCTCAATTCTTATCCTCTATCTACCTATCTACTCCTTCCCCATCTTTAGCCCTACCCCCTATGTCTCATCCTCATATCTCTTCGCCTCTGACTTAATCTTTAATTTATTATTTTTTATCTTTTATCTGTCATTTGTTACTATTTTTATTTTCTACTCTAACCCTCTGAGATGTGACCACCACGTATATATGTATATATTTGATGTTGCTTTTCATGTTAGTATTATCTTTACACATACACTTACTCACTACCACCACTATTATCAGCAAACGCATTCTGTACTTATTATTTTTTACTTATTTGTTTACATCTGTACCATCTTCATTCTATCTTCTTTACCTCTTTATCATTATCTTTTATTATTGATGTTATTGTTTTGATTCTCCATTGTATCTCTATATATACCAATGCCATATGTAAAACCTCTAGTATACCGATGATTTGTTCAGAGGTAAACACTGTATTTAAGGTCGAGTGACGCAACTTCGTGTGATTAGCGGCCTTTAGACTCACCTGTTCAATGAAACAATTGTTAATACTTGAAATAAAACCCTTTTTGTACAGCCGACCATGTTATTCTTCAATCTTTCACTATATATATATATATATATATATATATATATATATATATATATATATATATATATATATATATGTACATATATTACATATACATATATATATACACGGCAAAAAAGCACCCAGCCCACACTGTGAAGTGGACGTGTAGGCGCCACGGAAAAAGCACCTACCACTCACTGTAAATGAGGTTGGTGTTAGGAAGGGCATCCAGCTGTAGAAATCAAGCCAAAATCAGTTCCTGTATGAGCAAGGCATGGTCAGCCGACCAGACACTGCCCACAACAGGACAACCCGTCTAACCCATGCTAGCATGGAAGAACGGACGTAAAACGGTGATGATACACACACACACCATATATATATATATACGCAAGTATTCATACACATACATATGTATATATGTGTGTATAAAAGATATCTCTATATATACGTATCTTTCATACACACACATTTATACACGCACACATATATATATATTCATACACACACAAACACATCCTGTACCAGCACCATCAATAGTGACAAATAAATTGCAAAATCAAATATATTGATAAAGGTTGTTTGTATTATTTGCATGATACTATATTATAGATGAATAATTGAATTCTTCTGATTAGGCAGGTCTCAGATTTACAATGGAGATGAAATGAAATCAGAATACCTATTATGTTTAATAAAATGGGAAAAAAAAATTGATCATATCCACCCTTCTGGGAACCTATATCATCCTTCTCAATACTTGTAAATAATTAAAGCAGCCAATATTTTACTAACATCTATAAACTTTCCTTCGTAAATCATCTTTAAACCTTCGCCTACGGTCAACTGTTACACCTCTGGTCTCTTTAACTACTACTTCTACAATAACGCTGGTTGCATCAAAAGACCCATTACTTACTATCCCCTCCCTCTATCTATCCCCCCTCTCTATCTCTCTCTGACATACACACACACAACTAATAGCTATTGTTATATCTTCTTTCAAGCTTCTTATGCTCTGCTATGTTACTTGCCTTTAACTACATCAATCTAAAACTTACTCCCAAGCTATAAATATAGCCTTAGCAATTATCTAAGACACATATTTCCCAACTAACACCGATACAATATTAGATTTAATGAAGTTGTTGACACTGTCATGAATAATGACCACTGGTGAAACCTCACTGACCAGTGTTGAGTGGTCAACAAATTGTATGTTGTTATAACCCTTTACAAAAATCGAAGACAAAGATGAAATGAACAACTAGTAAATTTTAACATATTTATTTGACTTAAAATCAATATCATTAATTTTATCTATTATCTCCAGTAGGAAATTAGGAGCTGTAGTACAAGGGCCAATGCTACCATTAAAGCCAAGTAAGTAGCCATCTAGGGTGCAGATCTCACACAGACACATTACTGAATCTTAAGGGATCACAGTAATATACAAATTTATATAACTAACTTAAATATATAATTTCCTGTTTTACAACCTGTCTAACCTATGTTATCGTGGAAAATAGACATTAAACGATGATGATGATAAATAAATCTCAAAACGTATTTGCTGCATAACATTGTTGAAATATCCAAAGTTGTGTTGGGGTGGAATGAGCAGGGTGGTTTGAAAATCAGTAATTTTTCTAGGTTGTTTCTGTTGAGTGTTTTTAAAACCAGTATTAGTCGTTTAGTTTACATATTGAAACCCCAACCCATCCTATTTATTTTATAACATATGAGATTTCTAGTAATGTACTTTTTTTGTCATGTATAATGTTTTTTAATGTCTAAAGAAAATTTATTGTCGCAGGAATACTAGCACTTGAAATAAAATTTCACTGGAGATAGATTAGCAAAATTTAAGAGTGGGGGGGATAAGAGAGGGGGGGGGGGGGGGTTCAAAAAATCTGAAACAGGGGGAGGGGGGGGATTATTCTAGACCAGAGAGTAAATACATAAATACTTTTATTCTCAAGAGTTATATATAATTTCTTTTAAATTTATTCTACTGATTTATAAAAATGACCATCAATTTATTAATGATTAGTAATTAATAATTATTAATTGTTTCTACTTTTGACACAAGGCCAGCAATTACCCAGTGTATTACTGGTACTTTATTTTATCGACCCCGTAAGGATGAAAGGCAAAGTTAACCTCGGCGAGATTTGAACTCAGAATGGCAAGGGCCGTAACTCAATGCGTCAAAGCATGGCATCCGACCCTCTACCGATACTGCCAATCCACCATCTAATTAATAATTGACGATTAGTAATTTGTAATTTATAATTAATTAATAATTGAAGGTTGCCGATTGTTTTAAATTTTTCTGTTTGATTATTGACCCCTTTAATAATTTTCTATTGATAGGTAATTATAAACTATTAATTTATTAATGTAAAATACATGTACTCACACACACATATAGACACACACACACATGTATATACACACACAAACACATACACACACATATCATCATCATCGTTTTTACGTCTGTTTTTCCACTCATGCATGGGTTGGACATGATGATGATGATATTTTGGCAGGATTATTCTAGCTGGATGCCCTTCCTATCACCAACCACTTTACAGTGTGGACTGGGTGTATTATTCATGCCATCAACACTAGAAAAGTTGTCTTACTAGACTTAAGAGTCCTCTCCACCCTGTGTTAGTTTTTATTTGGAGTGTCTACTCTCCTATATGGGTTGCCTTCTCCCTCTTTTTATTACTTTTATCACTAGCTCTTTTTGATTATCAACTGTAAGGAGTACTTGATACCTCCCTTAGTCTGTCATGTCTTACTAGCTCTATACGGACGTTTAAATTGGCACATGCTCACCGACATTCAGTGTGGACACTGCACTTAGTGATCCCGTGGGAACCCCTACACAGACACACTAGAAGAGGGAGACCGAAGATGATATATATTGATGCCCTAAGGACGAACACTGGTCTCTGGAAGATGCAGGACATGGCAGCAATGATGAAGGACAGAGACTGCTGGAGAGAACCTATACATGGATCTCAGGAATTTTACCTGCCTTAGATATATATATATTGCAGAACAAATACATAAATGTTATATATATATATTTATATATATATATATATATTACATTTATGTATTTGTTCTGCAATATTTTTGATGTGAAGTTGCTCCACAAAACAAAGGAAGACAAGATGGAGTAGAAGTTTAAGACCAAGAAAAAGAGGAGACACAAAACATGGAAGAGATCACAGAATGTGTGACAAAAGAACTTTCACAAATGAATGAATAACAAAAAATAAAGTGAAAATTATATGGTGCATACTTTTCTTTCTATTGGCAACATGACCATCCCTAAATGTAACAATATAAATAAATATATATATATATATATATATATATATATAGTTATATCAAATTTCCCTATTTAACTATTCATTGTTATAACTAAATCCTTATCTTGAATTATTTACCTCACAACAAGTAGAAAAAAAACTACCCCAACATGAGATGTTATAATTATATATTAGATGTTATCATAATAGACAGGAAACACCTGCTTATATCTAGTTTTTCTATTTATAAGAAATGATATCTTATTTTCTAGATCTTCTTGATGGACATCAGAGCATTCATCACAATACATCCATCTTCTACTCAATAACTATCAGAGAAAAATATAATATTTCTGTTACATTACAGAAAATATCAGGATATTGTTTCCATTTCATATTTCTAAAGAATAACACTGGTTCCATATAATATTCTTCTTGTAATTTATGGTGGAGACACAGGGCATAGTGGTAAGGGTGTTGGACATATGATCACAATGTTGTGGGTTTGGTTCTCAGTCAGGGATGTGTCTTGTGTTCTTGAGCAAAACACATTTCACGTTGCTCCAGTTTACTCAGCTGAAAATAAGTACCAACAGCAATAGCTAGGAGTTTATCCCTGCAATGAACTGGTGCCATGTACAGCAGGGAGTCATGTACTCTCAGTTGCTTCATGCCACAGAAACTGGGATACGTACCAGCCTGATGAGCCCCCAGGCTCAAGACAGACTTTTGTAATTTACATTCTATTCTTGGTTCCTAGTTGGATGCCCTTGCTAATGCCAACCACATTTACAGTGTGTACTGGGTGTTTTTTGTCATGACACCTACATGACCACTTTACAGTGTGGACTGGGCACTTTTTGTTGTGTCACCCACACGACCACTTTACAGTTGTAACATTTATGAGACAGTATTTTATGACAGAATGCCCTTCCTCACTTGAACCCTTGATCATTATAACAGTTACCTGTTATAACGATCATACAGAGTTATGGTGTTCCTATTCCAGAAAATGGTAAGCAGCAGCAGTTTCTAACCGACCTTAAGCTACAAACTGAAGGGAAGGGGTGGTAGTTAATCAAATCAACTCTATCACACGAATGGCACTTTATTTTATCACCAACACTTCCAGAAGAATGAAAATCAAAGTTGACCTCACTGAGATCTGGATTTAGAATGTAAAGAGGCATAACCAAATACTGCAAGACAATCACAATATCACACTGCTACCACCACCATCATCACCATTATTATCACTACCATCACCACCACCACCCTCACCATCACTACTACCATCATTATCACCACCATCATGATCAACACCATCAATCACCACCACCTTCATTATCATGATGATGATCATCATCATCATCACCAAAATGAAGTCTGTAAATAATGGGAAGTTATTTGATTATGGTAGTTAATTGTTGGATTTCTTTAAATGGTTGCTAATGTCATTAACTTCAACTCTGGCTTTTCTCCAAACATTTTAATAACATTTGCCAATGTTGGAAGTCATGAACATGGAGTTAACCTGGATCTAATTGTTATCCTTTCTATTTACTTGGAATCTTTCACAACCTTTACACTGGTTACTTCTAATCACAAATTTGTAGGTTATTTATAACATCCAGTCTTATTGTAGATCTAGTCAGAACTTTCCTTTATAAACGACATAGTTTTACACCAGTGGTTCTCAAATTTATTTCATCACAAAAAAAAACATTGTAGAACCTGAAAATCCCACACCATACTGCTCTTGGTTTAACCCTCTAGCATTTAAACCAGGGTATCTGGCCAGAATTCTCTCACCTCTTTCTGTTCAAACTGGCTGTGACCAGCTGCTGATACTGATGCTAAAGTATTGTTCACAAAATAAATAATATCAAAATCCCATAGATTCAATATGATGTGAGATAAAGCCTTTATCATGAAGATACAATAGTAAATATAGAATAATGTAAATGCTAAAGGGTTAAAACCATTTGTTTTTAAATATTTATATTTATCTAAAAATCATCATCGTTTTTTACGTCTGTTTTTCCATATTTGCATGGGTTAGAAGGATCCTGTTCAGCTCAGCATCTCTCCACCCATTGCATTCCTTCATCATCTCCTCTTTGAGTCTCGGTGATTTGAGATCAGCTCTCATCACCTCTGCCCAGGTCTCCCTTGGTTTATCTCTACTGTGGCTTCCTTCCACTGGGATTTCTTGGCACTTCTTCATCTAGCCATTATCATCCATGTACATAACATGTCCATACAAATGCAGTCTTCTCTCTTACACACCCTTTTGGATTCCTGCTAAACCCAGCTTCTCCCTCAGTTATCAAAGCTCTACCTTTCTCTCACATGTACATTGCAATATAATTTTATGCAAATACTTTTGTTGAGTTATGCTCTAAACATTAGCTTAATAATAGGAAAGTTAGCTATCCTACTAAACCCTCCAAATTCTTGATTATTTTCAAAATTATTTGAAAAAAATAGACAGTGCCTTTCTTAAGAAATATGGTAAAGAAAGGATTAAATGAAACAATATTTGCATTAGAAAGAGAATTTATAAAAAAAAAATTATAAAAACATATGATAGATTTTTATAAAATATTTTATCTTGTGGAAGATTTTTTTTTTTTTTTCAGAATCCATTCAGGGAAAGGAAGAATAGAAAGAAGCCTTTAAATTCTGATTGGGTTATAGTCCTGGCACATTTTTTAGGTCTGAACACATTAGATTTCTTCCTTATATACATATAAATGTGTGTGTGTGTGTATGTAGAGAGAGAGAGAGGGGCATATAGATATATAGAGGTAGATAGATAAAGAAAAAACATAACGGTAATTTATTTATCAACTTCAAAAGAATAAAAGGTAAAGTTGACCATGCTGGGATTTGAACTCAGAATTCAGTGAGCTGAAACAAATACTGAGGCATTTAATCTGACATTCTAACAACTCTGCCAATTCACTGGAAAAACAATGTTAAACAATTGCAAGTGGCCTCCAACAAGAGGAAATAAGTTGCCATTTGTATACAAACAATCCTAAATTTCTTTTAACAATTGAATGTTAAATTTGAGGAGATCTTCTAATGTTAATATGTTATTGTTTTTTTTATTTCTGGTAGCATGTGTATGGCAAAGGATCCCTATACATAGTATTGAATGTTCTTACTACAGGATAAGAGAAGAAACTTTCTGGATATAAAAGCAAAAAGTGTTTGAGAGAGCTAGTTAATGTTACCATTGTAATAGGTCCTCAGATTTAACCTCCAATTCAAAATTATGATGGTGAATTGAAGGTTAAATTTAAGCACCTATTCTAATGTTGAAATGTTATTTCAAGAGCCATGCCTGTGGCAAGGGACCCATATTATAGTATAGGTGCAGAAATGGCTATATGGTTAAGAATTTTACTTTTTAACTACATGGTTTTAGGTTTAATCCCACTGCATGAGCAACTGCTGTTTACCATAGTGTAAAGGCTGAGCAATACCTACTAAGTGAAACTGGTAGACAGAAACTAAGTAGATGTTCATAGCGTTTGTGTGTGTGCGCGCGCGCGCATGTGAGAGTGTGTGCACATGTGCGTGTGTGTGTGTAGATAACATTATCAAATCATTATAATATTATAGAAATATACACAAGAAATGCCTCATCATGGCCACAGTCTAACTACTGAGACCAGTAAAAGGAAAGTGAAAAGAGAAATTCATAAAGAAGGATAATCAAATTTAAGTAACTTACATCAAAGTCCTTCAGCACTCTGCTTGCTGTAGGCTGTGAAGTAGCTAAACCAATACCAGAATCTCCATTGACTGTCGGAGAAAGGCTATCAGCAGACATTCCACCATTGGTAACTATTTGGTGAACCATGTCGAGTGCCCGTCTCATCTGGGCAAACACACCAGCTCGGTTCTGCTTGGCAGAATGGCAGTCAGGATGGCGCAAGCATGTCTGCAAATATAAATTAAATGATAATTCTATATTTATTTTCTCATTATTCTTTAACTTATAATATACCAAAATGATTTAGCAGCAAATATCTGAGAATGGGTTTATTAATTCAAATATTTATATCTTTAGTGGTGGACAGATTGTCATGCAATATCTTGCTTGTATGGCTTTGTGCGGTACTTGACATTAAGAGCTAAATAAATTTCATGACATATATACAATGACAACAACAAACGTTTAAGGCCATTTTCCATGATAAAGCAGCCCCATAATGATCTTCTCCCTGTTGTTCAATTACCTGCATCTCTCCCTCACCAACCCCATGGCTTTCATTTCCCTTTCCAACATTTTTACCCATGTTTTTCTTCATCTTCCTCTTCTACTTTCTTCCAGTCATTATCATCACTCCTCTCACCCAGCCCAATTTTGACTTAAAGATTAGAAAAACAAACAAACATAAAAATGAGGTTTCAGTATTCTCACATAATTTATTAAGTTGTTTTGTTAGTAACTTAGTGACGCAGCAAGCTTGTTGATTACTTATAGTAACTTAGTGACATAGAGACCTTGTTGACCATATAGTGACTCAGTGACATAGAGATCCTGTTGGTTACTTATAGTTAATAAATTAGTGACATAGAGACCTTGTTGACATATAGGCCCAGTTGACCACATAGTAACTTAATGAGACATAGGCCATTGACCACATAGTGACATAGTGACACAGGCTGTCTTGACCATATAGTGACACAGTGATACATAGGCTGTGTTGACCATATAGTTAGTGGCAAGGTTACAGAGATAATATTGGTCCCAGATAGCTTGCAAGCTTTCTTTTACTTTTACAAGGTAATTTTTTTACTATACCCTACTCTTAGTTCTTGTGTTACTTGATGAGGCCACTTAAAATCAACATTGTTTGAGGAAAATAAAATTGATATACAACATATATATAAATGGAACATGTAAATTACTGCTAGTCAGTTATTTTCTTCTTTGCCCACTTATTCCTGACAGGGTCATAGAGGCAGAGTCCTCAAACGCTGGATTCCCAAGCAAAACCAGCCAAGCTCATGGATGTTATCCAACCATCATGCTCAAGGTCTACCCTTGGGTCTCCTGCTGGTTGGTTTTGCTTGTAAAATCTGTCCAGTAATTCTTTCCTGAGACATTCTAACCATATGCCCATAGTATCAAAGCTGTGATCTCTCAATTCTTTAATTATAATTTATACATTATATACAGCAGTTGAAATGACTGTCCAGCATAGATAACCATCCTCTTGGGTTAAAATGAACTCATGAAAAATGTAACCATCATCTTCTATGATACACAGTCAATTTTCAAGACTTATTTTAGGAAAATATTAGCATCTTTGATGCCAAGAAATATGGTAATTACAGATATATATTTGAATGACAAAAATAAAACTACAAGACTGAAGCAGTTGGAAAGGTTTTACAATGTCGTATGTCATTAATATCAATAGTTATGAAGTTTTTAGTTCCATACATGAATCGATTTAGCAGTGTTGATGGTTTTATAATTAAAAAGTCAATGAACAGACGTAGAATTTAGCTTAATATCATTTCCTGAAGCTTGATATTTTTACTAAACTGTCTGACTGCAATGAGCCATGAATCACAGCTGTGTAGAATATAAATATGTTGTGAGTGAAGAAGTTGAAGAAACACTTTTAATGTCACCAGAGACAAATGTTTTATTCAAATATTCCAACTTGTTAGGATGGAACAGATTCCTCCTCACTTGTGATTCATTTCTTAAGATCAATACATTTTCAATAAATATCATTATCATCATTGCCAATTCATCCGATCCATGAAAAGTGGATGTAAAATGACGATAATATTTTCAATACGATTATCCAATATTGTCCTAGGGTGTTCCAGGTATTTGGAGACATCAAACGTCACAGGTAGAGAATCTGTCAGGGATCAATAACATGTGAGGTAGATATCAAAGGATATCTGCCTATTTCATGAGATGAAAGGAGAAACATTAAATACCTTGGACGAAGTTAGCAGCATCATTGTCGCCTTTTCAAGTACTGCACGTGCTGCCCCCATTTGGGCACGCTGTTTATCACTCTTAAGATCCTGAAAGTTGAAAACAAAATTTTCATTTTTAAACTTCTAAAATTTTAGATGTGAACTTTTAAGTGAAGTAGAATTACAATACTTTCATTAGTTTAACAAAATGTTTGGTATAACAGACTTAGAAATCTTTAACTCTTTTGTTAACATATTACTAATGAAAGATACTGTCTGTGATTTTCAATTAATTTCTTAAATAACACTGTGTAACAAAAAAAATTTTTTTTCTCTGTTCCTGGCTTGTAATCACTTTTTTTGTGTTGCTTAGATCCCAAATAAATAAAAAAAAGTCCTATTAAACAGTTAAAAGTTTGGGTTTGTAAAAATTCTAAGCTATTCGCTAGAATTATTTGTATGCTGGATTTTACGTTGTATGTAAGTTTAATTTGCTTATGTTAAATGATTTTTTTTATATATGTTTCAGGTTAAATTAAAATTATAAAATAAAGAGTAATACCTAAAGAAAATTATAAAAGTGCAACAAAGTATAAAATTGTTAAAAAGTGGATTAAAGAGATTTATTGATACTGGATTTTTGCACCCTGAATAAAGGGTAAGTTGTGTTTTAAGCACGGATTTTCATTAGTATGATTAGTGTTCTTTTATATTATTTAAATATATATTTCCCTTTCCAATATTTATTTTGTATTTCATATCAAATTTATTTTCCAAGACAAGTATTCTGATGAAGAGGAGGAGATGGATGCAGAGGACTTGGATTACCTGCCTGAGGTACCAGAAAAAGTTCCTCACTTCCCAAACCAAAAGTTTTTTATTATAATAAAAAAAATTAGAGGGATTAAGTAAAACAACTGACTTTCTCGTTATCAAGCTGGTATTTAGAGCAGAATTTAAGCAAAAGTTCTTACAAAAAGTTATAATGGAGGGTTTAAATTTAAACATGAGCACTTGAAAAAAAAGTTTTTTCATGGGTGGTTTCAGGCTGGTTGGTATCAAAAGGACTAATGTTCTCAACATCACACACACACACACACACACACACACACACACACACACACACACACACACACATTTATTCGTGTTCTTACAACATGGCCTCAATGTTTCAGCAAAGTGTATATTTGCTGAAATATTGTGGCCATGTTGTAAGAACATTAATAAATCTCTATATACTACTCTGTTTTCAACATTGAGTTCTTTCTCACTTGTAGTTTATTATAAAAACAAGGTTAAAACCATTGCATGTTTGTTTGATTCCATGTGTTTGTATTAATTATGCAGAATTGTATTTTTATTCAGGAAATTATGAGAAAATTGGCTTCTGAAATAAAGCCAGAAGCATTGAATGAGAAATTAATTTTCACAGCATTTTAGTTCCACAATACCAAAGAATATGATGACAAGAGAAGTAAGATAGAAAATGTCTACTGCACTTAAAAATTTGGATCGCCCATCTTTCTCTGCTTTAGCTATATAGATTTTTAGTTTATTTTTTCAAAAGCTCTAAGACTGATGGGAGGATGTTAGTTATATTCAAAACACAAGATATACCTTAAATTTATGCAACAGAGTGGGTTCTGTTAAATGTAACCAAGGACTATGTGGTGGTGGTGGTGGTGTTGAACTAAACAACATATTAAGTCTCCCACCCAAGTAGACCAGGATGGGATTTGAAACCAGAACACAAAGAGCTGGAATAAATACTGCAAGGTATACCATTCAATGCTCTAACAATTCCTCCGGTTCACCCAGACTTGTACTTTATTTATAGAACCCACAAAGAGTGAAAGGTAAAGTTGACCATGGCAAGTTTTGAACTCAGAATGCAAAGTACCAGAATAAATATACCAAGGCATTTTGTACACTGCTATAACAACTTTGTCAATTCACCCCATTGATTAAACCCTTTATCACTGTATCAGATAGAGAGACCCCCCACACTTTAGAATAACACATCATTATAACTATTTCTCTAACTGGGGATTAAAACCCTACATTATAGTGCAGTATAAATAGAAAGAGACCATCAAATTTTAGAATAATCTATTAAATATATTCCTGGAGCTGGGATTGAACCCCCTCACTAAATTAACAAATAAAGAGGCCACACAGGAAATGCTAGTGGAAGGAAGCCGCACTAGAGGACGACCAAGAAAGACCTGGGCAGAGATTGTGAGAGCTGACCTAAAATCTCTAAGACTGGAAGAGGAGATGATGAAGGAACATGACAAGTGGAGAGATGCCGTGCTGAGGAGGACCCATCTAACCCATGCAAACATGGAAAAGCAAATGTGGTGGTGGTGACGATGATGATGATGATGATATCAGGTACTATTTCTGTAGCTGAGATTTCATGTATTTATAGAATGTATGAATGGAATAAAATATGACAAATTAAAAATTACATAAATATTAATTAAAATTATTGTAGATAATGAAATAGAAAAACAAAATAAAATAATAATTTAAGTGTTTATATAGATAGAATACTTAATTACACTATTTTTCGGTTATTGCAATAATTAACAATTACATAAACAGTGTCTGATTAATGCCACCAATTAGTTTAACGAGATACTGCATTCTCTATTTTTAAGTGTAATCAATGATATTATGCAAGTAAAAGTTACTCATCATCATCATGTTCCTACAACTGGCGCAGTCAGTTGTTAGGGTGCCACTCCATCATGTATAGAAGGTTCTCGTGTTGTGACCAATCCAGTCTTTGATGTTGTCAGACCACAATTTTATTTGTCTGCCTCTCCTTTGCCCTCCCTTGACTGTGCCCTGAGGGATGGTTTTGGACAAAGAGTTGTGGCAGAATATACCTAGGATCCACTCTGACAAAAGATGGCAGATCTCAAAAGGACATACTGACAAGACTCGCCCTGGCTGACAGGAACCACTCCTTGTGGTAGTGAAAAGATGAAAGCTCGCCTGGTATGGTAATATATCCCACTAATAGTTACTAGCTTCATTTGGTTCACTGATGTCCTGGATAATGTCATGAACACTACTACTAGTATTTCCTTCTCTTCTTTACAATGATAGCAATACTTTTATACGGTTATTTACATAAACATATTAATTATGCTTTCATATACACACCTATTATGAACCATGCTATGTTAGTGCCACTTCTAAGTAACCCTAACCAGTCATGTTTGCACTATATGCAAATGAGCAGCTTCTGCAATGTTTCATATGCAAAAATCATATAAGCTTTAGCCTATTCTCTATTTCTTTGAGTCATAGGTTTGTTTGATTAGAGTGGACCTGGGGCTAAACAGCCGATGAACTCTAAATTAATTTCTTTACATTTAGTTGGATAGCATTGTAAGTACCCCGCCCTCTGGTATACTTCATTTTCATTGTTGGTGCCACAATAAAATATATCTCGTCTATTCTAGATTGATCAAATGCCAGCAATATAGGGTAGTCAGAGTCCTTTAGTCACATGAAAGATATGACACCGTTGCTATTGCAGCTGCTTTAATAAACTGGACCCTGTACACTCTGTAAAGTGGTTGGTGGTAGGAAGAGGCATTTAGATATAGAACCCAAGCAAAAAAATGGAATGTACAAATGAGATGTGGTTCTCCAAGTTCATCTAAGGGAGGTGGTAATTATGAATAAGAAGTGACATAGAATTTAACAACCTTTCCAACCAATGTTAGCATAGTAAGTAGATGTAAGATGATAATGATGTCATGTTGAAAAATGCAGTTAAGATTTTTTTAAATATTAAAATGAAATCAAAAATGTATGGCAAGAAGGTTACAGAACATTGTAAGACCTATTTTACTGTACAGATTTTGAATTACACCAGAGGTAACTTTACAATAAGAGTTCTACAAGAAGTCCTATGTTAAAGAAGTAGATTATGGCCTAGTGGTTAGGGTGTCGAACTCATGATCATAAGGTCATGGGTTCAATTCCTAGACTGGGGCATGCTGTGTTCTTCAGCAAGATGCTTCATTTCATGATAAACTGGGGCTTCTTTCAACTAAACACACAAGAAACCTGCTATGAGATGCAATCTCATCGAGGTCAGCTAAACCTGCATAGGTGAGAGATGTAAAATTCATTTCATTCTTTATAAGGAGGAGGACATAAAACAATGGTAATGGTGAGGAGGGGGAGCATAACTTAACAACGGTTCTTACATAAAATTATGATAGGAGGTTTTTAGATAAATATAAACATTTAAAAATAAACATCATCATCATCATTTAACATCCATGTGTATAAGAACTAGATTTAAGATTAGAATATTTTCAAGTTCTAAAAATGATTCACAATAACAGTTTCCTATGTTTAATATTTGTAACTGATACTGAATTGTTCACAATTGACCTTTCAGTTAAAAGGTCAACACCTTTGTTTTATCATTCTTTTTTCAGGTTCAGAATTATAAATTGTCAATATATGACGAAAAAGAGAGTATGAAAATAAAATATTGGCATTTTCTGAGCTTTCAATATACACACACACATATATATATATATATATACTATAGAGTAAAGCATGTCCAGAGAATTATTTGATAATATATATACATCATATATACCTGTGACTTTGTTTAATTGGTGTATGTGTAAATATATATATATATATATATATATATATATATATATATATGCACAGACAAATAAAATAATGGAGAAGTTAAAAAAAAAAAATCATGCCACTCATTAATATTTTGTTTGAAAGAAAAATTGAAATTTTTAATTGAATAATTACATTGTGAACCAAGATTAGAATAAATACATCTCTTGGACCATAATTATTTTTTTAATTATCATTCTAAACATGTCATTTATAACTTATGAAACCTTCTCAAATTAGAAAGGAGAGTCAGCAGGGACTAAAACATGTAGTATGATTAATTTAGTAAAGCTTGTAATGTTGCTGAAAGATATGTGAAGGTGATTATATAATTATTGTTTTTTTAAGTCCAGAACTGGAGTGTTAATATTTAAATATAGTAAGAGGGTGTTGATGTTTACTTGAAGCATTGTGTAGAAAATAGTGTTTTGTTTGAAGGCCACAATAATGTGAATTGGATGGTGATAACTATGGTGTTGCAGTTCTTTATAGGTTCTTTATATATTTCAGGATAAAATCCCTTCATCAAAAGGTTAATAAAAGAAACAAGAGCAGATCTTAAGAGTGACAAGAAAATATAGTTCTGAACTAGTTGGTGCTTTTTGCCATAGCACCAGTACTGTGGGAAAGTGAGTGACATGTTGTGGGGACAACCTTGAAGAGAGTGAGTTGTGTTTGGTAGTGTATTGTGGAGTGTGTCCAACTTTCCATACATGCATGCTTTGGACAGGAAAGATGTGCCATGGCACCAGCACTGTGGTAGAGTGAGTGACGTTGTGGGGACAGCCTTGGCGATACTGAGTTGCATCTAGTAGTGTATTGTGGAGTGTGTCAGATTTTCCATACATGCATGCTTTGGACAGGAAAGATATGCCAGGGATATTTCAGTATATCTATATTTTCAAACCAAAATATTTATATTCACCAACAGTTTAGTATTGCATGGAGCATTAGGAAAAAATCATTATTCATCTACACTGACTACCTAATTCGTTTCTTAGTAACCATTCTAATATGATAAGTTCCATTTGATCATTCGAGAGTTTGTAACAAATTCAATATTATGCTTTATTGGATGATTTTATCGATAGTTAAAACAGGAAGACAATTTCAAATAATCTAAAAAATAAAAGTTTTTTTTTTTATCTTTCAACACTGAATACCTTGTAGAGAATAATCTACATATATCTAACCATTTTGATACCAAACCTCCTAAACCACCTATGGTACTATGGCACAAAACTGTTTATTTTAAAGTGTTTGTATTTATCTAAAGACTTTCTATCATAATTTAATTAATGTAAGAACCTTTATTAAGTTATGCTCCTATAATGGCTAGGAAAACTGATGAAAGGGAATGTAAGGAATGTGTGATGGTGTGTATGAGAGATACATGAAATTTATTCCATGCCTGTTGTTTATGTTTGGACAAAAAAAGCTAACAAGAGTGGACAGAGAAAATTGCTGCATCTGTTTGTTTAAAATAGATTATTTATTTCATCAAATATTGAATTTGAAATTACTTTCAAATTTTCAGATAATTCATGGAAATCAAAAGGTTAACAATATGAAAATCATGAAAAATTGATGAATGAAATTGCAAACTAAAGAATATTTGTGTGTGTAAATGTTTTGTATGAAAGAGAAACAGATAGGCTAATGACTTGGGTAAAGAATTTAGAGATTGTAAGAGATGATAACCATGTCAAGCTGTCATAGTCACTGACCTGCAGTAAAGCCAGCAATTGCCCAAAGGCCTCTTCTGTTATCAAAATCTGTGACCAACTGAGTGAAAGCTAGCTTGTAGCACAAATTTTTATCCCAAAAGGGGATGTTATACTGAGTTCAGTAAATTGCATGGCTTATGCACTGAAATTAATGAATATTGATCCACCAATGCATACAATATTAAAATAGCTGTAGTTTTGTGCAATAATATCTTGGCCAATGTGTGATTTTACTGCACTCAAACTCCTGCTTAATAACAAGAAAGTCTGTTGTATTACTAAATCCCTCTAAATTTTGTATTGTTTTCGAAATTATAAAACAGTATTTGTCATTAGAAATATGTTGAAGAAAAGGTTAAATTATGCTCCAGATACCAGCTTAATATTAAGAAACTTATATTAAATTCCATTGAGTAAGTAGGAACACAACTTACTTTTGTTTATATATATATATATATATATATATATATATATATATATATATATATATATGTGTGTGTGTGTGTGTGTGTGTTAGGTAATTCCGAAGAAAAGGCAAAGGAAAAAGAGTGCTCTATGTATAGAACAGAGCTATTTAATTAGAAATAAATATATATATACATCATATATAGTGTATAATATATACTGTACACAGTGTATATGTAATGTATATAGTGTATATTTGAGTTGTGATGTCACTGGTGCCAAACTGTATCAGCCACTGCCTTTCTCTTGGACAATATATAACGTATATATACTGTACATAGTGTATATATATATATATATATAGTGAATATATAATGTATATATAGTGTATATATGAGTTGTGATGAACCAACAAACTTAAATATATATATATATATTTATTTAGGTTTCTTAGTTCACCACTGGATAGAACTGGTCATTCCATATGGTCAACCTCGATGTAGCCTCCTGTTATTTTATAATAAATATATATATATATGGAGGCACATGGCTTAGTGGTTAGAGAATTGGGCTTGCAATCGAAAGGTTGTGAGTTCAATTCTCAGACCGGGTGATGTGTTGTTTCCTTGAGCAAGACACTTTATTTCACATTGCTCCAGTTTACTCAGCTGTAGAAATGAGATGATAGGACTGGGGTCCCTATCATTCCACTGCAAAGTGGTCGTGGAGGTGCCACGGCAAAAAAGCACCCAGCCCACACTGTAAAGTGGTCATGGAGGTGCCACGGCAAAAAAGCACCCAGCACTCACTGTAAAGTAGACGTGGAGGTGCCACAGCAAAAAAGCACCCAGCCCACAATGTAAATGAGGTTGGTGTTAGGAAGGGCATCCAGCTGTAGAAATCAAGCCAGAATCAGTTCCAGTATGAGCAAGAGCAGGTCAGCCGACCAGACACTGCCGACAACAGGACAACCCGTCTAACCCATGCTAGCATGGAAGAACGGACGTAAAACGGTGATGATGATGATGATGATAGAATTCTTTATTTTCAAATTTTTTGTTTGCAAATCATATGACAGTGTTTATCATTAAGAAGATGGTATCATTAAAAAAGGGTTAACACAACACTATGAATAAAATAAGACGCTATCAAAAGTTAAAGCTAAAATTTGTTAACTTCTCAAATTTACTACTAAATATTGATTATGGCATGACAATATGTTGCCAGAAATAGAATAGATAAGGAGACATATTAAAGACAATAAACATAAACACACTTTAACCCTTTTGTTATTATATTTCTAATGAAAGGCACTATCTATGATTTCCAAATAATTTTGAAAATAATCAAAAAATTGGAGAGATTTAGTAAAATTACCAACTTTCTCATTATTTATCATCATCATCATTTTACATCCGCTTTTCCCTGCTTGCAAGGATGGGATGGGTCCTATTCAGCATAGCATCTCTCCACTTGTCACGGTCCTTCATCATCTCCCCCCGTGAGCTTCAGCAATCCAGGTACCTGGAACGACTCTGATCTCGAAGCTACAAATCTGCCCAGTGATTCTTTCCTGAGACATTCTAATCACATACCCTTAGTATAGGAGTTGTGATCTCTCAATTCAGAGAAATAGCAGCTCTACCTGGAGTGACTCTCTGATCTCCAAGCTACACACTCTATCGAGTAACATTCACCAATATTTTATTTATTCAACATTTTTCTTTATTTTTTAAAGTACTGAATGCTGCTCTACTGAAGAATAGGTTCTATGATTTCTCTACGCAGAAAACAACAAGAATAGTAGCAGCAGAAACAACAACAAAAACACAAACCAAACAAAACATGGTGAGGTGCTAAATATAGTGTCAAGGCTGTGTGGAATGAGGTGAAAATACTTTAATAGAAGTGGAAATAAAGAAGTTTTGATAACAACCGTTCAGTCAATAATGTACCTGCTGTGTGTGAGTATGGTGTGTGTAATGTGTCTACGTATAGAGAGGGAGAGAGAGGAGAGAGAGAGAAAGTAAAGAGAGAATGTGTGTGTGTGTGGTCTAACAATAACACCAGTGTTAGTCTGTCTTTATTTCTACTAATGTAACTATAGTTAATAGTTAAGCTCTTAAATGAACAGGAAGTGTTTCAGAACCATTCTACAAATCTGTGAAGCAGAGACTTATATTTTTTAAATTCAGTGATTCTCAGAGACTCAGATCTCATTCTTCTTACAATTTGAGGTTTTCTCAATTCCTTCACCATACTTTGAATTGTCGTCTCATAATTTTTCACTCAAGTGTCATATTAACACAAGCAAGCTTCTCAAATCTCAATAATTCTATAGCCCAGTGGTTTTCAGT
This sequence comes from Eledone cirrhosa, assembly GCA_964016885.1. NCBI lineage: Eukaryota > Metazoa > Mollusca > Cephalopoda > Octopoda > Eledonidae > Eledone > Eledone cirrhosa. The sequence continues at coordinate 293,573,582 of OZ024742.1, forward strand.
GAGGTGGGTGGCCTAGTGGTAAGAGTGTTGGACTTATGATCATAATGGCGTGCATTCAGTTCCTAGGATAGTTTGCGTGTTGCATTCTTGAGCAAAACGCTTCATTTCACATTGCTCCAGTAAACTCATTTGAAAATGAGTACCAGCAATAGCTGGAGGTTTAACCCTGCAATGGACTGGCGTCCTGTCCAGGGTAGAGTCCTGTACTCGCAGTCACTTAACGCCATGAAATTGGGATAAGCACTGGTTTAACGTGTCTCTTGGCTTGAGACAGACTTTAGTGGTTCTCAGAAACTAAGATCACATTCCACCCCTTGCAATCCCCATATTTCCTCAATTCTTTCATTTTCAGTTGCCCTCTAATAATTGTTTCCACCATAACACTTTTATTAACAATTTATTAAAGCAAATTACATTATTAAGTTTTTTGGGACCTGTTAATTTGTAATTATTTTGGAGTCCCAAATAATAGGGGAGGGTTGGAATAAGTAGGGGGGGGGTCGGTAATTTATCTAGGTTGTCTCCATTGATTTCTTTTTAAAAACCAGAATTAGTTAGTTTGAGACCCCAACCCATCCTATTTATTTTATAACATATGGGATTTTTTTTTTTTTTTGTATATAATGTTTTTTTTATGTCTAATTAATTGTCGCAGGAATGCTACCACTTAGAATAAAATTTTGCTAGAGATAGATTAGCAAAATTCAATAAGGATTTGGGGTGTGTGTGTGGGGGGGGCGGGGGTATTTGAGACCTAAGAGTACCCTTATAGGTGTGTGTATTGGTATTTCATTTATATATATATATATATATATATATATATATATATATATATATATATATCATCATCATCATCATCATCATCATCATCATCATCATCATCGTTTAACGTCCATCTTCCACGCTTGCATAGACAGACAGACAATGTACACTCCTCTTTCCAATTCCTCCCTTGACTAAAATTTCTTCTCTGGAAACCTCTTATTTGAGAATCATTGTTTTAAAAGATATAGGTACTGCCATTCATCCAGGGTAGCCCATAACATTTGCAGGGTTGTTAAAACAGGTAAAAGATAGGAAGAAGAGAAACCATGAATGGACTCATAGTTTATATTCAGACCATAAGAGACCTAGCCCTAAATGCTGCATATGGCACCCAAGCTGGTAATTTAAAACCTTCTGTGAGTAATGAAATATACTGAACATCAAGCCATGGGGTTAAGGAGTTCACTTCATAACCACATAACACTTTGAAAAATGTCTTCAACTATAGCTTCAGGTTGATCAAGCCCTTGAGACTGCAGAAGCCTGTTGTGTGTGTCTCTGGTTGTGTTTATGTTTGAATCTGTTTCTGTGTTTATGGCCAGTGACTTAGTGATTTGACAAGAAGAGATTCATGAAGTAGATAACAGATTTGAAAAATAAATATTGGGAGACCAATATGATAGATCCTTCAAAGTGGAGCCTCAGCATGGCTGCAGTCTAATGACTGAAACCAATAAAACAGTGTATTTCAATTAATTGTACATTATTCTATGTACTATACATGCACATTTGATGAGTTGTAGTGCACCTGAGCATTGTACACAATAATTTTCATTATCATTATTATCGTTATAATTATAATTAATTAATTAAGTATTTGGAGGGGTTTACTGAAATTACGTATTATTTTATTACTAGTGAGCCCATGATGTCAAAACTGAGGGTGATTCACATATATCATCATCATTATTATTTAATTTAAGGGCGGTGAATTGGCAGTATCGGTAGAAGGTTGGACGCCATGCTTTCTAGCATAGTTACGTCCCTTTACAGTCTGAGTTCAAATCCCGCCGAGGTTAACTTTGCCTTTCATCCTTACGGGGTCGATAAAATAAAGTACCAGTAATGTACTGGGTAATTGCTGGCCTTGTGCCTAAAGTAGAAACAATTATTATTTAATATCTAATTTCCATACTACCATTAAAGTTATTTATAACACATGATTTTAACCAAGGAATGAGGGAAGGGGAGTCTCTAGAGTTTAAAACTCACAGTCTAATTAATGAAACATTTTTAATTAATTTTAACCCATTCATTTAATTAGTAGACCTCGTCATACCAGGATTAAAGTTAATACTGGAATGTATCAACAGCTGATTTATTAATATCTCTCTTGATACATTTTTTATAAAAATAAATTTATGTTTAACTTTAGACATCATAAATTTTTACCACATATGTACATCTTAATCTTAAATACATTTAATTTATTACATCATAAATGTTTTTTGGGAGTGGAAGAGTGTAAATATTCTTGGTGGTACGACTACATGCAGGCGAGATGTGGCCCAACTGCCAATCTGAGCACTTGGTAGAGTATGGAAACATATGTAAGTGAGACGCTTCCCCCTGTCCCTAAGCCCATCTGAAATTGTAACATAGATAGCGGAGATGCTCCTGAGGTACATGTGCCATAATAACAGTATGGATAATGTCATATGTCATGATGATGATAATGATGAGGTATAGATATACAATACTTATTGTCATATAACATATGCACAATAGTTAGAGTGGCAGGTTGAGATCGATGATCCAGGTGTTATTTACAGCATTATGGATAACCTCCAGGCCACCATCATTGCACCTTATCAATCTTTAACTAAAGTGATTATAAACTTTACATGTCACTACCAGAGGAATAGACTAGAAAATTCCACTTTTAAATATGGGTGTAGTTATGGCTATGTGGTTAAGCATTTTACTTCTAAATCATTTGGCTTTGGGTTGCATCACATTGCATTGTACCTTGGGTCTTAATCTATCACCCAGTTTAACCCTTTTGTTACCAACATTCCCCAAATCACTCATTTTATGGGGTTCCTATTTAAATTAAAGCTTTCCAACATAACTTTATACAAGAACCTTCTGATATAAATAGTTTTAATCAACCATAATAGTACACAGTGTATATCCACATCTAAGCCAACAATGAATTTAGATTGAAAATAATTCAAAACAATTTCCTAATGATCTTTAGCCCTTTTTGAAACAACCAAACTGCCTGAAATAAAACTCCATTATAAAGTGTTTATATTCAAATCTAAACCTTCTATCACAATTTTATGAAAGACCATTTTGTTATGTTCTAAACACTAGCTTAACAATGGAGAAGTTATTTATTTATTAAACTCCTCAACCTCTCTGGTTATTTAAAAAATCATTGAAATTATGGTTAGTATTCTTCTGCCAGGAGTTGCAACCAACAGAGCAATGAAAAGACTAATGGAAAAGCCAATGACAACATTGTTTCCTTGGTCAGATCTGATGATAGGCTCCTTTCCTTTTTAATTATTCAGATAGTATTTATAACATAACAAAAGGTTCCAAAATCAAATTAGATTGGAAGATTTTAATTTAAAGAAGAACCCTTTACAATGGAGAGAACCAGAGGTAGTTGTTTGGTGAGTTGGTATCAAAATTGATCTTCTTTGTAAGGGTTTTTGTTAATATCCAAGACTTACATCTATAGAAGAGAATAGATTCAACTGTTGCTTTAAATAGCTTCATTTTCATTGCATTCTTGGAGATACCCAAACCTTTGACAGAGTGTTAAGAGCTCTCATGCCTTACCTATCCTGGTGTCCACATGGTGTTCTGTGTACAAGTAACTGCCTAGGTACAAGAATCCATCAACTTTTTCGATCTCTGAACCATCTAGCAGATGCATTTCATCATTTGCTGCATTTCCAGCTACACTTTGACCCTCATCAGAAGCACAATAATTAAACTCTACAATACGGTTCATATTGAGTACTTCATTGAACAGTGATCATGTCATTTAAGTTATACATACACAATCACATACACCACATACAGACACACATATACACACACCACATGTACATACCATATACACACTCCACATGTACACACCACATACACACATACACAAGGGATTTATATGGAAATTGGAAATTATCCAAGTGCAAATAATAATGACAACAATCTGAAAATATTGATTTCTAAAACAGCCATGTTATATCACAGCATGTGTGTGTGATAAATATACATGTGTGTGTGTGTGTGTGTGTGTGTGTGTGTGTGTGTGTGTGTGTGTGTGTGTGTGTGTGCATATATATATTTATATATATAAGAGAGAGTTATGTAAGATCTCGCCACACACAAGCTGAAACTGCTTGGCGCTGTGGTCAGGATTTTACAAATTTCTATACCCACACTGCATCTCCCCATGCATTGAGTACTCCCATGATTAGTGGTCTCCACAGTCTCAGCTCCATAAACTCTCTCTCCCTCTCTCTCTCTCTCTGTATGTGTGTGTGTATATATAATATATGGTTTGCAAGATTCTTAATGTGAAAACGTGTGTTGAAACAGGTATTGTTATACTTTAGGATGGTCATATTGCCAATAAAAACACATGCAACAGTTGAGTTTCACTTCAGTTTTATTATTAGTTAAATAACTAATCTATTCATTAATTAGTTTAATAACTGGGTGGTAGTTTAATTGTAATTGTCAAAAATCTTTCATTACACATCCTATGACCTTCTCAATAACTATTCTTGATTCATTATCTCTCCTCTTTGCTCTGATCAGAAAAACATAAGAGATTACCTTTATGTATTTTGCAGATTTATGTCTACAGAGAAAAGTGCCCAGCTCACACTGTAAAGTCGTCATGTAAGTGACATGACAAAAAACAGCCAGCACACACTGTAAATGTAGTTGGTGTAAAGAAGGGCATCCAGTCATAGAAACGAAGCCTAAACCAGTCCTGTGTGAGCAAGACATGGTCATTGGACCTGGCTTTGTCTCACAATGGGGCAACTCATCTAATCCATGCTAGCGTGGAAACATGGACGTTAAATGGAGATGATTTGCCACACATACACACACGAATACGAATGAAATTTGAATGCAATAAACTGTAATACATATTCAAAAGATAAGCAATATAAACATTAGCATGTTTCTGCTCTCACAATGGCTTGGTCATGCAAACTGTAGAGAGATATTATAGAGAGAAAGAGAGATTATAAGAGAGAAAAGAGAGAAGAAAAGAAATTATAGAGAAGAAAGAAAGAGAAAGGAAGAGAGATTACAGGGAAGAGGGAGAAAAGTGATTATAGAGAAGAACGAGGAGAGAGATTATAGAGAAGTGGGAGAGATTATAGCTAAACGGAAGGAGATTATAGGGAAGAAAAAGAGAGGAAGAAAGATTATAAAGAAGAAGCAGTTAGGAAGAGAGCCTATAGAGGAAAGAGAGAGGAAGACAGCTTATAGAGGAGAGAGAGGAAGAGAGCTTATAGAGAAGAAACAGAAAGGAAGAGAGCTTATAGAAAAGAGATACAAAGAAAAATCATAGAGAAGAGAGAATGAGAGAGACAGAGGAAGAAAGATTATACCCTTCAAAGCAAACACTTTAATCACACAGCCATGCCTACATCTTATGATGTTTTAATTCTAATTTGTTGTCAGAAATAGTACTTAGATCTCTTACAATAGTAAATCTAGTAATAGAAGATATATGAAGGCTTATTTAACATAAGTCTAGTTCTAATAACTAGCTACCAAAATAATACAGGCAGTACTGAATGATAGGAGGCCAAAAAGGGAAGAGAAAGACAGAAGAAAATAATAATTACATTATAGTCAAAGAAAAAAATTGACTGATAATTGATGTCTCAATCCCTACAAACAATACTATATATATCAAGGAAATAGAGAAATTATCTAAATATAAAGATCTGGAGAGAGAAATAACTTGAATGTGGATGATGAAAACAGACACACTCCTTATAATAATGGGTGTTCTGGGAATGATTAAAAAAAAAAACACACAGACAGTACATAGCCCAAACCTCCTCAAGACTTATAAACATATGCAACATACAGGAAATAGCAATACTAGGAGGCACTGCACACATATTACAAAGAATATTTTCAATACAATAGAAACAACACTAAAAACAACTCTGCACCCAAGACACACAGAGCTGTGCTCGGTAATGTAGTGATGATAGACAATAAAAATAAAGCTAATAATAATGGTTTCTCATTTAGGCACAAGGCCAACAATTTTGGGCAGGGGGAAAGTTGATTAAATTGACCCCAGTGTGTTACTGGTACTTTATTTTATCAACAAAGCTAACTTCAGTAGGATTTGAACTCAGAACGTAAAGAGCCATAATAAAACTAATAATAATTGTTTCTACTTTAGGCACATGGCCAACAATTTTAGGGAAGGAAAAAGTAGATTAAATTGACCCCAGTGCATTACTGATACTTTATTTTATCGACCCTGTAAAGATAAAAGGTAAAATTAACCGCAGCGGGATTTGAACTCAGAACGTAAAGAGAGGTAACTGTATGCTGTGAAGCACATTGTCTGATGCTCTACCAATACTGCCAATCCACTGCCCTCATCATCATCATCACCGTTTTACGTCCGTTCTTCCACGCTAGCATGGGTTAGACGGGTTGTCCTGTTGTGGGCAGTGTCTGGTCGGCTGACCATGCCTTGCTCATACAGGAACTGATCTGGCTTGATTTCTACAGCTGGATGCCCTTCCTAACACCAACCTCATTTACAGTGAGTGCTGGGTGCTTTTTCGTGGCGCCTACACGTCCACTTTACAGTGTGGGCTGGGTGCTTTTTTGCCGTGGCACCTCCACGACCACCTTGCGGTGGGGGGGGGGGGGGCATATTGTTTATATGCTTCAGCATGTACCCATGGGAGGTCGGGTACCCTGTATTACTGCGTGACGCCAGAAGTCACGGTCGTGTGTCATTGACTTTGAGAGGTGTAGTTGGGTAAGGTCGGCTTTTATCACCTCATCCCAAGTCATCTTGGGTCTCCCCACTCCGCGGTTTCCATCAACTTCTAGTGCTCTGCACCTTTTTATGCAGCTGTCATCCTTCATACGCATCACATGTCCATACCAGCGTAACCGCCTCTCCTGCACGCAGCATTTGATTCCTCTTATGCTCAGTCTCTCTCTCAATTCATTTATGCTTTGTCGTTCACGTATATTACTGTTACACATCCATCGGAGCATGCAGGCTTCGTTTCTCTCTAATCTACGTAAGTCTTCCACCTTCAGCGCCCAGGTCTCACTACCATGCAACATCGCTGTTCGGATACACGCATCATACAGTCTGCCTTTCATTCTGAGGGAGAAGCCTTTTGCAGCTAGCAGTGGTAGTAGTTCCCTAAACTTCTTCCATCCCGTTCTTACCCTAGTTATTGTACTTTCTGAGCACCCACCTCCGTTGCTAATTCGGTCACCTAGGTAGCAGAAGCTGTCTACTGTTTCTACAGGGCCCTCCCAGAGATTGGTGGTATTTGTTTCCTGTGGCTGTTTGCTTGCTGTTTCAGCACAGCTGCTGCATGTGAATCCTACATTCTTAATTAAGCTTCCTGAGATCCCGCTACATCTCTTGTGTACCTATTGTTTGCATTTGGGGCAAAGAATGGAGTTCCTACCTACACCTTTCCTACATACTGAGCAAGGCCATTTCCCTGAGGGGATCTGGGTTCTGTTTTCTCGTCTACTTATAAGGACCTTAGTCTTTGTCATGTTGACTTTGAGGCCCTTTCTCTCTAGTCCCTGCTTCCAGGTTTGGAATTTATTCTCTAGTTCTACCATAGATTCAGCTATGAGTGCGAGGTCATCAGCATACAGGAGTTCCCATGGGCATCCGGTCTTAAACTCCTCCGTTATTGCCTGCAGGACTATGATGAACAGGAGAGGGCTAAGAACAGAGCCCTGGTGGACCCCAACCTGTACGCTAAATTCCTCGCTATACTCATTGCCAATCCTAACTTTGCTGACTGCTCCCCTATACATGGCTTGTACCGCTTTCACAAGCCATTCATCTACTCCTAGTTTTCTAAGAGCCCACCAGATTACTGCACGTGGAACTCTGTCAAAGGCTTTCTCAAGGTCGACAAATGCCAAGTAGAGTGGCTTACTTTTAGCTAGGTACTTTTCCTGTAATTGCCTCACAAGGAAGAGCGCATCAGTGGTGCCTTTCCCTGGAACAAACCCAAATTGCATCTCGTCTATATTCACCCGGTCCCTAATCAGCTGTGCTATAACTCTTTCTGTTACTTTCATGACCTGGTCCATCAACTTTATACCTCTATAGTTTCCTCTATCTAGTGCATCGCCTTTACCTTTGTAGCAGTTGACAATGATGCTACTGCACCAATCTTTTGGTATGGCCCCCTCTAGTATTACCTGGTTAATGATACGTGTGGTTATAGTGTGACCTACAGACCCAGATGCCTTCAGCATCTCGGCAGCTATACCCGATGGACCGGTTGCCTTCCCTATCTTCATATCTCTGATTGCCTTACTTACTACGCTGCCGCTGACTTGTACTGCTGGTCCCTCTATAGGGTCTACGTGGGGTAGGGTCTCTTCTTCCCATGCATTCTCCTCATTTAGTAATCTATCATAATGACTCTTCCATGCATCTTTCTTCTCAGCACTTGTGAGGGCAAGCTCACCTTTATCATTCCGGATACACTTCTCTCCAATGACATCACAACTATCTCTGACACACTGCCTCGCAATCTTGAATACCTCCTGTTTCTGGTCCTCACGTTGTAAAACATGCTTGAATTTTCTATCCTCTGCTTCCCTCCTAGCTAAGTATACTTGTCGCCTAGCTTCCCTCTTGGTCTCTATGTAATGTACCCTGCTCCCCCCGTTCTTCCATTCTTTCCATGCCTGTCTCTTGGCCTTGACTGCTTCATCTACCTTATTGTTCCACCACCAAGTCATTCTCCTCCTGCTTGAGGTCTTACTCCAGCCACAAACCTCATCCGTCGCCTCTAGTAAGTTATTTTTTAGGAACTCCCAGTTCTCTTCTACGTTAAATGTCTCTATCTGTTCTTCTTTACTGTCGTAGGCGTTGAGTAAAATATCTTTAAATCTGTTACTGGTTGAGGGGACTTTCAGCTTCCAGATCTTTCTTCTCCAGGTTGGCCTCTGTTTCAGGGCTCGTCTAGTTCTGACCGTGAGGTCGCTGACAACTAAGCTATGTTGGGATGTACATTCCTCACTAGGGAAGGCTTTTGTGTTTACGACCGTCCATCTGTCACGTCCTCTGATGAGGATAAAATCTAACTGACTAGAGTGCTCCCCAAGGTGATCAGGTGGTTGTCGGGTTTTTTAAAGTTTGTGTTACATATCGACATGTCATTGGCGTCGCAGAATTCTAGAAGTCTGAATCCTTCCTCATTCCTTGTGCCAACTCCATGGCCTCCATGTACTCTATTGAAGCCGTCGCAGTGTTTACCTACGTGTCCGTTAAAATCTCCTGCAATGATTAGGAAGTCCTTGTCGTCTGTTAGAGCAGTAGTGTGTATTAGGGACTCGTAAAACCTATCCTTAAGTTCGTCTGGCAGCCCCGATTGGGGTGCGTAAGCTGATATTATTGTGGTAATTGTCTTATTCAGGACTAGTCTGAGTTTAATGATTCTTGCATTTACCCTGTACACTGAGATTACTTTATCTACCCACTTGTCAGCTAATAGTATACCTACACCACCCATCCCATCGTCATTTCCCACCCAGAAAAATTTGTAGCACTGGCTTTTTCCTACAAGGACTCTAGCAGACCCTCCTCTCCATCTAGTCTCTTGCACACAGCATACATCAACTTCCTTTCGCTCTAGCATTTCTACGATTTCTCCTGCTCTTCCTTTCATTGAGCCTACATTGATGGTACCAACTCGGAGTTTTGGGCATTTGTCGACACTCGTAGGGGAGGGTCTCTGGGTTGGCGCTTCACGTGGGTGCTTGGTAGCTCGCAGATTCATATTTCATCTATTGATTCAGAGTTGCTCGTGTATTCCCAGCTCATCCATCCATAACGGTGGGAAAATTGAGGGCTAGAAGGACAGTGGTGGTGGGGTAATGGCAGGGTGTGTTGGGATGCGCCAGAGGAGGAGAGAGTTAGTTAAGCAGGTAGTAGCAGCAGCAGCAGTGGAAATGGCATGCTAGGTTTGATTGGTCGAATAGACTATGGTGGTGTGTGGGGGTGGGGGGGAGGGAAATTGTGAGGTAGGAACTGAGGGTCGCATGGTAAATATCCAAGTTAATACTACATCAGTAAAATTAACAATAATAACGTCATGAAAAAGCTACTAAGAGAAACCCTCGAAAATTTATCGCTAATACAGCAGGGAAAATTTAACGCTAATACAGCAGGGAACATCATAATATTAACGACATGAAAAAGCTACTAAGAGAAACCCTCGAAAATTTATCGCTAATACAGCAGGGAAAATTTAACGCTAATACAGCAGGGAACATCATAATATTAACGACATGAAAAAGCTACTAAGAGAAACCCTCGAAAATTTATCGCTAATACAGCAGGGAAAATTTAACGCTAATACAGCAGGGAACATCATAATATTAACGACAATATGTAGGCTAAAATACCTTCGTAGATTAGGTGGATGGCTGGCTGGGAAAATTTGAATCAGCTCTAGTGGTACATTTTAGCAGAGAAGAATGGCAAAGTGTCTTATCTCTTCAATTTATCTCTTCAATATTTTCAGATTGAATGAATTAGGTTAAAGACAGGGTAGTAAGCCTTAAAGAAGTGCATAGAGGGGGGGGGGGGGGGGTAGGAACTGAGAGAGATACAATAGGATTAGAATACCGCATGGTAAATATCCAAGTTAATAAGTTAATACTACATCAGTAAAATTAACAATAATAACGTCATGAAAAGCTACTAAGAGAAACCCTCGAAAATTTAGGAACTGAGGGTCGCATGGTAAATATCCAAGTTAATACTACATCAGTAAAATTAACAATAATAACGTCATGAAAAAAGCTACTAAGAGAAACCCTCGAAAATTTATCGCTAATACAGCAGGGAAAATTTAACGCTAATACAGCAGGGAACATCATAATATTAACGACATGAAAAAGCTACTAAGAGAAACCCTCGAAAATTTATCGCTAATACAGCAGGGAAAATTTAACGCTAATACAGCAGGGAACATCATAATATTAACGACATGAAAAAGCTACTAAGAGAAACCCTCGAAAATTTATCGCTAATACAGCAGGGAAAATTTAACGCTAATACAGCAGGGAACATCATAATATTAACGACAATATGTAGGCTAAAATACCTTCGTAGATTAGGTGGATGGCTGGCTGGGAAAATTTGAATCAGCTCTAGTGGTACATTTTAGCAGAGAAGAATGGCAAAGTGTCTTATCTCTTCAATATTTTCAGATTGAATGAATTAGGTTAAAGACAGGGTAGTAAGCCTTAAAGAAGTGCATAGAGGGGGGGGGGGGGGTAGGAACTGAGAGAGATACAATAGGATTAGAATACCGCATGGTAAATATCCAAGTTAATAAGTTAATACTACATCAGTAAAATTAACAATAATAACGTCATGAAAAGCTACTAAGAGAAACCCTCGAAAATTTAGGAACTGAGGGTCGCATGGTAAATATCCAAGTTAATACTACATCAGTAAAATTAACAATAATAACGTCATGAAAAAAGCTACTAAGAGAAACCCTCGAAAATTTATCGCTAATACAGCAGGGAAAATTTAACGCTAATACAGCAGGGAACATCATAATATTAACGACATGAAAAAGCTACTAAGAGAAACCCTCGAAAATTTATCGCTAATACAGCAGGGAAAATTTAACGCTAATACAGCAGGGAACATCATAATATTAACGACATGAAAAAGCTACTAAGAGAAACCCTCGAAAATTTATCGCTAATACAGCAGGGAAAATTTAACGCTAATACAGCAGGGAACATCATAATATTAACGACATGAAAAAGCTACTAAGAGAAACCCTCGAAAATTTATCGCTAATACAGCAGGGAAAATTTAACGCTAATACAGCAGGGAACATCATAATATTAACGACAATATGTAGGCTAAAATACCTTCGTAGATTAGGTGGATGGCTGGCTGGGAAAATTTGAATCAGCTCTAGTGGTACATTTTAGCAGAGAAGAATGGCAAAGTGTCTTATCTCTTCAATATTTTCAGATTGAATGAATTAGGTTAAAGACAGGGTAGTAAGCCTTAAAGAAGTGCATAGAGGGGGGGGGAGTAGGAACTGAGAGAGATACAATAGGATTAGAATACCGCATGGTAAATATCCAAGTTAATAAGTTAATACTACATCAGTAAAATTAACAATAATAACGTCATGAAAAGCTACTAAGAGAAACCCTCGAATAAAACCCTATTGAATAAAACTAATAATGATAATAATAATACTTTTTGTTCAACAAATATCCTTTCCAAATTATTTAGTTTCTATTTGTACTTTATATGATGGCTATAAAACATCCATACCTGAAATAAATATCTGTAAAACTATATTTACAATAACCAACCAAAGCTTTGCTTCAGAAATAGTCGCCAAAACCTAAAGATCAATGTAATAATAATAATAATATAATAATATAATAATATAATAATATAGCCAATTTTCAATATGATTTGTCAGTGTGATCTGGTTCACTTGCCGCTATAGTACATATAGTACAGGAACTGGATTGAAATATAGAAGTTGGCAAAGTTGAATTTAGCTGCTATGTTTGGTACATCAAGGTGGTTCACTTGCCACTATAGTACATATAGTATAGTAACTGAATTGAAATATAGAGGTCAGCAAAGTTTAACTTAGCTGCTATGTTTGGTATATCAAGTAAGAAATAGTAGCCTGATTCACTTGCCAAGGAACTGGATTCAAATATATATAGAAATCAGAAGAGTTGGCTGCTGTGTTTGATACATTACATAAAGAATAGCAGCCTGTGGTTTAATGGTTGGGTGTTTGGCACACAATAGTGTATTGTTTAATACTATTAAAAAGCTTTAAAAAGAAAATCAAAGGTTACTTACATTTTGCCGTTCCCCAGTAATTTGAGCCAGACAAACCATCTCCCTACCAAAGTGACTGAATGCTTCCATAAAATCAGTGAAATTTGAAACACGTTCTAATTTCACCAAACTGGCCAAAACCTGTTGAAAAATAGAAGCAAATTTAGAGGGTTTGATAGATTTGTACAATACTGTCATGACAAATAAGAATATAAACAGTGATATTTTCTACAAGAAAAATATCAACAGTGGTATTAACTGGGTATTTAAGTAAAATTGTATTGCGTAAACATATTTTATTTTTATTTGATTAAACATACAGTAAAAGAGAGTAGTATTGGAAAGGGGACTATAAATAAGAGGAAAAGGTGGGGAAGAACAAGGACTACTAGACAAAGGAAGAAAGACAGGGGGGAAAGGTGAGTGAGACAGACACTACTAGGTCAGAGCAGTGTTTCAGCTGCACCCAGTGGACAAAATGGCAAAAGTATTTCCACAGACAATGACCAGTAACACACACTGCAACAGCTACCTTACTTCATGAGGCTCCTTCCTCAGATGGGCTGCTATCAATCCAATTTTTTGGAGGAAGTCAGCATGCTTATTTTATATAGAGTAATACATGGTTTGTGATTACTATTACAACAATTATTAAGGGTGGTGGATTGGCAATATCGGTAGAGCGTCGAACACCATGCTTCACAGCATAGAGTTACAGCCGCTTACATTCTGATTTCAAATCCTGCCGAGGTTGGCTTTGCTTTTCATCTTTACGGGGTCAATAAAATAAAGTACCAGTCACACCTGTGGTATTTTGTTCACCACTTTACTTCTGAGTTCAAATCCAGCCAAAGTTAACTTTGCCTTTCATCCTTCTGATGTCAATAAAATAAAGTACCAGCACTGGGAGCAATTTAATCTACTTTCCCCCTCAACACAGGTTGTGCCTAAATTAGAAATTACAAATTATTATTATCGGTGGATTGGCAGTATCAGTAGAGGGTCGGACGCCATGCTTTGGCACAGAGTTACAACCCTTGCCATTCTGAGTTCAAATCCCGCCGAGGTTAACTTTGCCTTTCATCCTTATGGGGTCGATAAAATAAAGTACCAGTAATGCACTGGGTATTTGCTGGCCTTGTGCCAAAAGTAGAAACAATTATTATTATTGTCATCGTCGGTGTGATCATCATCATCATCATCAGGGCGGTGGATTGGCAGAATTGGTAGAGCATCAGACAACATGCTTAGTGGCATAGAATTACGGCCCTTTGGATTCTGAGTTCAAATCCCGCCAAGGCTAGCTTTGCTATTCATCCTTAACGGGTCGATAAAATAAAGTACCGGTCATGCACTGGGGTCAATTTAAACGACTTTCCTCTCCCCCAAATATATTGGCATTGTGACTAAATCAGAAACAATTATTATTATCATCATCATCATCCATATCAACAGTGTATAGAGCATAGGCAGAGTTTGACAAATGTTGATGCATATAGTGCAAATTTTGGGGTAAAAATGTGCACCAAAAAATATGGTGTATATTTTCCTGTTACCATTGTATTTCAGTGTACTGAATACCAAAAATATTTAACTTGGAAGAAATGACATGTCTTAAAGTTGAAAGAGGAAGAAATGTTTTATATTTCATAAATGTAGAAGAAAGAACTGAGGTGTTCTATTAATTCTCATTTTTTTAATATATAATCTGATAAGATCACATACTAAAAGTGACAAATTCGAAATAGTTTGATTGGTCCATCCATTTTACTTTTTTGATAGGAAGAAGCTATTTCAGAGTAATAATAATTACAATTCAAATGTAGAATCAAAATTAATCTATTTATGCCAGACTAATAATGATAATAAAAATCGAATTCTAATCACATATATGTATTTCAATCATAATTGGATCTCTTCAGGGTGGTGTCAAAGTTTACATTATTTATGAAAATCAAGATAGTTTTTGAATGAGAGACACATGAATATATTGTCTTTTCATTCTTTTTGATTTGTTCTAAAGTGGAAATTTTGAAACTGATACAGAGCATTTCATTTTGTTGTTACTAAAAATATATAATATAACTATTATTGATTATATTATGTTAATATAATAGTTTTATATGTATAATATATTGGTTATATCATGTATAATCTTATATAACTATTACTAGAGAAAATTTCATAGTATTTTCAGGGTATGTCAGGTAGGAAGATTCCATTTCTCTCCATGGAATTATTGACATGAATCAGAAGCCACTGTACTGAAGTATCAGTAAGATAAAATTGCAATAAATTAAACCAACATATGAATTTAGTTCGCAAATTATTCTAAACAAATTCCTATTTCTAGAATGTTACATTCAATCAGCTAATTCCATCTGAGGTGTTGTTAAGAGGAAATTGTTTAACCAATAATGAATTTAGATTGCAAATAATTCTAAATAATTTCCTAATTATCTTCAGCTCTCTTGATACCAGCTTGCCTAAAACAAAACTGTTCATTATAAAGTGCTTATACAGGATGTCCTCCAAAAATGTATACATACTTCAACTCAATTCTAATAAATATTGCCTGTACAAGTAATCAAAATGTGTATATATTTTTCGGGACACCCTGTATTTAAATCTAAACCTTTTATCATAATTTTATGAAAGGCCCTTTTGTTCTAAACACTAGCTTAACAAAGGAGAAGTTATTTATTTATTAAACCCTTCAACCTTCTTGATTATTTAAAAAAATTAATTGAAACATATGTACAAATCTTTTCATGAAACATATGCTAACTAAAAGATTAAAATATACATAGAGACAAATGTCAGAAATTCTGAAAATTTAGAATAACATATCCATAATAATGAAAAGATGGTTTTAGCTAATCATGCCGATTGAAAGAATACGATCGCAAATACTAGCAGCCAAAAATGGAGTTTCTCTGAAGGGTCTTTGGAGTAACATTACTCGACAGAAAGTGTAGCTTGGAGATCAAAGATTCAGTCCAGATAGAGTCACTACTTCACGGAATTGAGAGATCACAGCTCCGATACTATGGGCATGTGGTTAAAATGTCTCAGGAAAGAATCGCTGGACAGATTTTACAGGTAAAACCAACTGGCAAGAGACCCAGAGGTAAACCCCAAGCAAAGTGGTTGGATAACATCCATGAGCTCAGCTGGATCAGTTGCAAATTGTTGCTTCTGACAGAACCCTCTCAGGAATAAGTGGGTGAAGAAGATGATGCTGATTGAATGCTACATTCAATCAACTAGTTTCATGCTATATGCCTATTGTGACAGAACTAACCTAACAAGGAAATTACCTCGCAACAAGAGAACTATGTGTCTCTCTGTGTACAAAAGATAAATTATATGAGGTGTAAGAAGTGAGATGATATATATATATATATGGCAATAGAAGATGGGCAGTAAACATAGAATATGTAATGTTAACTCATAAGTGTATTAGGCAACTGGGGATTGAAAGTATTGACAGATGCATGCAGGATATGTATGAAACTTTTGATGTAAATGGATGGCATGCAGGATATGTATGAAACTTTTGATGTAAATGGATGGCATGCCCTAGGTGATCAGAAGGTGTCAGGAATTGTTGTTGAAAGGTAGCCATGTTAAAATGACTTGGGAAGAATTGAAATTAACCCTTTAGCATTTAAATCAGTCGTATTCAGCCAGAATTCCTCTTTCTGTTCAAACCAGTCATAACTGGTCCCTCATACTGACTTTAAGGTATTGTTCTCAAAATAATATCAAAATCTCAGATTCGATATCATGTGAGATAATTATGTGAGATAAAGCCTTTTTTGTGACAATACAATCGCAAATATAGAGTAATGTAAATGCTAAAGGGTTAATGAGAGTGTATCAATCAATTAACTCTTAATATTCAATGATTTAGCAGAAAATATCTAAAAGCAAGTTTGTTCATTCAAATGTTTATAGTATTTTTACTAGTGAACACATAATTGTGAAATTTGCAATATTTAATCCAACCTCTCTTTCATCACCCTAACTGATTTTAGGGTGGCAGCCTAAATTTTGGAATTTGTAGGAAGAAGAATGGTTTTGGAGCATGGTGTTGGTGTTAGCTTTCTGTGTCTGAAATGAAGAAGAAGGTTTGGGCAGCCACCCAGGATACATTTGAAGGGTTCATGAGCATAATGAATTCTTCTGGCTTTTAACCAAACCGCCATTTATTGCACCATGATGCTTATTATATTTTGTTGTTTTACTGTTGATGTTGTTTGATTTGTCAACCTGGTGTTAGTGGTGGTTTGATGGTGTGTGTTGAGGGAGCTTGAGTCAAAGGACAGCTGAGCCACATATTTGAGAGCTTCCTAGAAGATTCATTGAATGAATGTTAGGGTTTATATTATTAATATTATTAGTTAGAAGATAAAAGGCGAAATATTTATCCACTCGGGGTGAGAAGAAACCTTGGTGGGATTTCTAAGTTCAAATCACGCCAAGGTTAGCTTTGCCTTTCATCCTTACAGGGTTTATAAAATAAAGCACAAGTAATGCACTGGGGTCAAATTAATCAACTTTCTCCTCCCCCAATTTGCTGGCCTTGTGCTTATAGTAGAAATCATTATTAGTTAGACGATATTAACAGTAAGTCAATTAGCTGAGAAATAATAATGAAATAAGTGGTTTTAAGCTACCAGAAGACCATTTTAGATTCACATACAGTTTTACAGCAAATCAATAGATGAATTGGTTGGAAAAGTCTGGCTGAAAGAGATATGGCTCTTTGAGTATATGTGTGTGTGTATATATATATATATGCATATATATATATATAGTTAGGCAAGGCTATAAGAAAATATTCACTATATTCTCGATTGCTCCCATTACTCACTTGATGAAACAAAATTTGAATGTACAACTGTGCAAAGCTATCCCAGAGTGCTTACAATACGTTATTCATAATGGGGGGGGGGGGGGGGGGCAGTTGTAGGAGAGAGAATGACAAGCTAAAAAGAGAGAGCGAGAGCTGTCTATTTGAAACACTTTTTATATGCACATACATACATACATACACACATACATACACACATCATATATACATACATACACATGTACATATGCACATCATATATACATACATACACACATCATATATACATACATACATAGATACATATGCACATCATATATACATACATACACATGTACATATGCACACACAGATACATATAATATTACTGTAGATATAAAGGAAATTGTTTAGAATTGATATTAGCAACATCGTAAAAGGACCTTCATACAATTTTCAGTTCCATCACATATTTATTACATTGTCTATATAAAGCATAAGAAATGTGTGTATGTGTGTGTATGTGTGTGTGTGTGTGTGTGTGTGTGTGTGTGTGTGTGTGTGTGTGTGTGTGTGTGTGTGTGTGTGTGTGTGTGTGTGTGTGTGTGTGTGTGTGTGTGCACCTGCCAGTATGTGTGTGTATGTATGTGTGCCCGACACAGAGTATGTGTATTGGTAAATACATCTCCAATGAATATATATATATTCTTGATCACCTATAGATCAGGGGAACACGCCAGCCAGATAGATTATATCCTTACTAGAAGACGGGACAAAATGTCTGTTGTAAACACTAAATCCCTCCCCCGTGAAGAATGCACCTCCCAACATAGCCTAGTAGTTAGTGACCTCATAGTCAGGAATTGACGTACTCGACGACAGAAGAGGCCTACCTTGAGGAGAAGAATATGGAAGTTGAAGGACCCCATAGCCAGTGACAAATTTAAAAGCTTATTACTTGATACCTTTAACAATAAGGAAGAGCAATTAGAGACGTGCGATATAGAGGAACAGTGGAAATTCTTGAAAGTGAACCTGCTGAAAGCAATGGATGAAGTCTGTGGCTGGAGCAGAGTAACTTGGTGGTGGAACAGTAAGGTGGAAGAGACAACCAAGGCTAAAAAGCAGGCTTGGAAAGTATGGCAGGATGGGGGAAGTAGAGAGCACTATCAAGTGGCCAGGAGAGAAGCTAGGAGACAAGTGTACCTTGCAAAAAGGCTAGCAGAGGATAGAAAGTTCAAGCATGTTCTACAACGTGAGGACCAAAAACGTGAGGTGTTCAAGATTGCTAGACAATGTGTCAAGGAAAACCGTGATATTGTCGGGGAGAAGTGTGTCCGTAATGATAATGGTGTACTTGCGCTCACTGATACTGATAAGAAGATAGCTTGGAAGTGTCACTACGAGAGACTATTAAATGAGGAGAATAAATGGGAAAAAGATAGTCTGCCCCAAATCGATCCAATAGAAGGACCAGTGGTGCAAGTTAAAGGTAGTATAATAAGTAAGGCAATCAAAGATATGAAGACAGGCAAGGCAGCTGGGCCTTCGGAGATAGTTGCTGAGATGTTGAAGGCATCTGGTATGGTGGGACACACTATGGTCACCTGTATAGTTAATCAAGTAATACAGAATGGGGTCATACCGAAAGACTGGCGTAGCAGAATCATCATTAACTGCTACAAGGGTAAAGGGGATGCTCTAGATAGGGGAAACTATAGAGGCATTAAGTTAGTTGACCAGGTCATGAAGGTCACAGAAAGAGTTATAGCGCAACTAATCAGAGAGCGAATTGATCTAGATGAAATGCAGTTTGGGTTTGTGTCAGGTAAAAGTACCACAGACACTCTTTTCCTTGTACGACAACTACAAGAGAAGTACCTAGCTAAAAGTAAACCCCTCTACTTAGCTTTTGTAGACCTGGAGAAAGCTTTTGACAGAGTCCCCCGCCCCATTATCTGGTGGGCTCTTAGAAAACTAGGTGTAGATGAATGGCTTGTGAGAGCTATACAAGCTATGTATAATGAAACAGTCAGTAAGGTTAGAATTAACAATGAATATTGTGAAGAATTTAGTGTAAAAGTTGGCGTTCATCAAGGCTCTGTACTTAGCCCCCTCTTACTTATTATTGCCCTTCAGGCTATAACAGAGGAGTTCAAGACCGGCTGCCCATGGGAACTCCTATACGCAGATGATCTAACGCTCATAGCTGAATCAATGGCTGAACTAGAGAAGAAATTCGAAACATGGAAGCATGGCCTAGAATCAAAAGGCCTTAATGTTAACTTGTCTAAGACTAAAGTTCTAGTTTGTAGAAAGGAAAATAGGGCACAGGTGCCCTCAGGGAAATGGCCATGCTCAGTGTGTAGGAAAGGAGTAGGCAGAAATTCCATTTTATGTCCCAAACGCAAAGTATGGGTACATAAAAGATGTAGTGGGATCACAGGTAAACTATCTAAGAACGTAGACTTTATATGTGGCCAATGCTCAGGTGCAATAAGTAGCAAGTGTCCAAAGGATACTAGCTCCTTCTATTGCCCAGATGGTTCTATAGAAATAGACACTTTCCGTTACCTGGGTGACGAAATCAGCAGTGGTGGAGGGTGTTCTAAAAGTACAGTAGCCAGAGTCAGAACGGGATGGAAAAAGTTCAGAGAGCTTATACCGCTGTTGGCCACAAAAGGTTTCTCTCTAAAAATGAAAGGCAGATTGTATGATGCTTGTATACGAACAGCAATGCTACATGGCAGTGAGACATGGGCATTACGTGCAGAGGACCTGCGTAGACTGGAAAGGAACAAAGCATGCATGCTCCGTTGGATGTGTAATAGTAATATACGTGAACGGCAAAGCATAAATGAACTAAGTGAGAAATTAGGAATAAGAGGTATCAGATGCTGTTTACTTGAGAGAAGACTACGTTGGTATGGCCAAAGTACAAAGCGAAACCTACAGTCAGTAGGCACCACTTAACCAAATATACACCCCAATCCACTACCCCTACCCTATCCTCCTACTCCCACCAACACCACCCTCTCGCTGTAAAGTTGGTGCCACAACATCCAGTCCAAATAAATGAGATAATGAGATCGAGATTGTGTAGGTGTCACAACAAAAAACACACAGTCCACGCTGTAATGTGGCCGTGTAGGTAACACGGTAAAAAGTTCCCAGTTCCACACTGTAAATGTGGTTGGTGTTAGGAAGGGCATCCAGCCGTAGAAAACCTGCCAGATAGTCCTATATGAGTGAGACACGGTCACCCGGCCAACCTTGACTCAAATTGGGACAACTCCCGTCTAACCCATGCTAGCGTGGAAAATGAACGTTAAACATTTTACGTCTGCTTTTCCCTGCTTGCAAGGGTGGGACGGGAACTGATTCTGGCTAGATTTCTACAGCTGGATGCCCTTCCTAACACCAACCTCATTTACAGTGAGTGCTGGGTGTTTTTTTTGCCGTGGCACCCCACGACCACTTTGCAGTGGAATGATATGGATGCCAGTCCCTATCATCTCATTTCTACAGCTGAGTAAACTGGAGCAATGTGAAATAAAGTGTCTTGCTCAAGGTAACAACACATCACCCGGTCTGAGAATTGAACTCACAACCTTTCGATTGCAAGGCCAATGCTCTAACCACTAAGCCATGTGCCTCATATATATATATGTACTTTAAATCTAATTTATTAAAAACAAAGAAAAATATAAGTGAAATAAGGATATTACAATTAGATATTAAAATATTATTAAATATATATTCAAGTAAATTTCTCCGTATAATCATATATCCATATCATTTTAAAATAGCCATAGGTGCAAAGCTTGGGGAATACAAAGCTTCATTTTGACACACAGCTAGATTTTGTAAGATATAATTCAATCAAATTTATTATAACCATACATAACCACTTCCACTCCAACAGATATATATATACATAGTAGGTGGATCTATTTCCAGGGATAAATGAATATAGAAATAGATATATAAGATGCTGTTATAGCTCTGTGGTTAAAGAAGTTTGCTATACAGCTACATGGTTTTCAGTTTCAATTCACTAAATAGCACTTCGAACAAGTGTCTTTTACTATAGCTTAGCCAGATATTGTGCGGAAGATGTATGCATGTGTAGACTCAACATGGCTGAATGATTAAGAGGTTTGCTTCACAATCATTAGATCCTGGGCTTGATCCCACTGCATGTCATTTACTTTGGCCTCAGGTTGACACATGTCTTGTGAATAAAACTGTGTAGACAGAAGAGAGGGGACCCCAAGTTCTCCTTAATCATCAGGATCCTAAGTATGAGAGTCTCAGAATAGAACAGACAGCTCCAGTCTTATGGGCTGTTGGTGTTAAGCAACTGGTCAGTGCACTCTGTAAAATGATTGGTGATTATGCTATGATAAAATGTGCCCAGTATACTCTGTAATGATTGGTGTAAGTAAGGGCATCCAGCTGTAGAAACAATGTTAAAATATGGAACTTATGTGCAAGATATGGTCCTCAGACCTGTCAAATCTTAGAATATAGCAAGCTGCCCAACCCATGCGATTGTGGAAAACTGATGTAATATTACATAGATCTCTACTTTAACCCTTTCATGATCACATCTCTGTTTTATTTAATTTGAAGGATTTACTAAAATTATTAATTATTTCATTACTAAGATAGTAACTTAATGTCAAGTTCTTATATAACATTACGTTGGAAGATTTTAATTTAAATGAGAAACCTTTAAAATAGGTGGTTTTATTTCATAAAAACAGAGCTGGTTTTGGTCAAGTTGGTAACAAAAGGGTTAAAAGTTATCTACAGTATTGAGGATGAAACAATCTACATATTGGTGAAAATAGTTAACAGATATTTTTTTTTATTTTTGTTCTGAAAAATCTGGGTGTGCGTGTGTGACTGCATATTTATGCACATGTGCATGTGTGCACTTATGTGTGTGTGGGGGGGGGGGGTCTTGTATGTGGATGTGCTATTCCTGTTAGTAGAATGTAGTTATACTAAATCAGGTTACTTGGGGAAAAATACAAAAAATCTTTGAAGAACACAGTCTAAAAGATTGAACCACCAACATTTAAAAACAAAACAAAAACAACAACAACAGCTGTACAACCTGTTACCATGGAAACATAGTATTTCAGTAGATAAACGACATTAAAAGAGATTCTGCGACAATCTGTAATCATGTCTTTGTAAAAGGAGAGAGGGAGAGAGAGATTTGCTAGTCATAATCAATGTAGACAATAAAAAAGAAGATACAACTTGTTGAAAATAAAAGTACAGCTCACATCTATGTTGGTTCAACTGGCCTCCTACAGGGTTGCATCTCATAGAAGGTTTCTTGAGGGTTTTAATGATTGGGGCCCTACTTTGTCAACACACTACATTATTATTATTACAGCTTACACCTATGTAAGTTTAGCTGGCCTCCTATGGGGTTGCATCTAATAGGAGGTTTCGTCAGTGTTTTAATGATTGGGGCCCCAGCACTATCATGACAAGAACAACCCCTGGACACACATGAACAGTCCACTGCAGAGGTTAACCATAGCTGCTGCTGCTGGTATTATTATTCTTTTTCAGCTGAGTAGACTGTAGCAACATGAAATGAAGCATTTTACTCAAGTACACAACATGATGCCTACTCCAGGAATCGAAACCAGTACCTTATAATCATAAGTCTGTCGTGAAATTATTACAAGGGTACATAACACAGGCTAAAATAGCTATGACATCATCACCAGAAATAACTATGGTGTCATCTGGGGATATAAGATTTTGGCTTGGTTTCTACGGCTAGATACCCTTCCTAATAGCAACCACATTTACAATGTGTGCTGGGTGCTTTTTGTCGAGACACATTGTCAGAATATATGCATACTGGTTTTTAGAATAGATAAACTGTATCTTTATGTCATAAGAATACTGTATAACAGTTTTTTTTTTAGATAGATACACCACACCTCCATGTCATAGAATGCTGGATGTATCCCAGTTTTTAGAATAGATACATTGTAAAGTCTTAGCCCTGTAAAGTGGGAGAACAGTCCAAGACAATATAGAGTAGAGAAGAACCTTTGGCTCTGTTGAATACCTGACAACCTTTCTAATGCTGGTGCCACAATTAAATGCACCCCCCGGTACACCCTGTGAGTTAGTTGGCGATAGGAAAGACATCCAGCCATAGAAAACATACCAAATATAGAACATATGAGCAAAATGAGGTCTCTCCAACCCATCTAGTCTCTGACCATTGACAACACATTCAACCCATGCCAGCATGGAAAGCAAGTGTATGATGATGATGATGAAGGTGGTGGTGATGGTGGTGGTGGTGATGATGTGTGTGTGTGTCAAAACAATACTGTATATATCCCAGGTTTTTTACAATACTGAATGTAAAGAGTTTCAGCAAAGTGTTGTGATGCAAACAAAGCTTAGTAGAAGATATATAAGGACTCTATCTTCTACCATCATAACATAATTAGTTGTATATAATAGTTTATAAGTAAACTAAATATTATTTTGGACAACCAAGTTCACAGTTGTAGCAGTAAACAAAACCCTGTCATCACTTGTATTCAATAAGAAAAGTAAAAATATAATTTTCAGAAAAAAAAAATCTTTACTTTATTTAATCTCATAAACCATGTTAGAAAGCATAAATTTAGTGAAGCCACAAAACTTGTTATCAGCAATAATGGCTTTGCCAAAATTTGAATTATTACTCTACTGAATACAAATATTGATATCAGTTTTTCTCAGCTTTACTTCTTACAAAAGGCACAAGATTACAACATTTCATAGGGTCAATCCTAAAATATTTGTTACTTTGCCAAACTAAATAGAAGAAAATGTAAAACTTTTATTTCAGTTTTACTGTACCCCCATTGAACTATCAGGCAGCAGGAGTTGGGAAATGTTCCAAAGACAAACTATAAATGATATTCATAGGACTTTTGCAAGGGGAAAGGTCTAAAATTGGAGTAAATTACACATGAGAGAAAAGAATTTAAATTGATAAATGTTACTAATTTTTTGGTCTAGTGTAGCATTAAATCTACTGATATTTACATCTTTCAGAACTCTGGCAACTACAAGAAATAGAAGTGTGTGTGTGTGTGTGTGTGTATGTGTATGTGTATGTGTGTGTGTGTGTGTGTGTGTGTGTGTGTGTGTGTATATATATATATATAAATCAGAATAGAACCAGTTGGAAACTGGTTAGACCATTACTCAACAGAGTACTCAATACTTGGGGTAGTGGAGTATGGCTATATTATAAATAGTAGGGACCTACATGCTGAGCTCTCGACATTTCAACAAATCCCTTCAGCTAACAGTCTGGAACTAGATGTTGAAACAGCAAGAGCTCAGCTGTCGGGTCCCAGCTCTTTATAATATGTGTGTGTGTGTATATATATATATATATATATATATCTCAGTTCTGTATGAGCAAGATATGATTATTTAACTTAGCATTGCCCACACCAGGACAACTCATCTAACTCATGCTATGGAAAAATTGACATAAAACAGTGATGATGATGATGATTGATAAGGCAACACAGTAAGACACTTTATTTTGATTGTTTTTCAAACAACAATATCTTCCAACATAATGCTGTTTTATCTGCTTTAATGACAAGTTTCTTTCTCTTTCTTTTTTTTTTTTTGGATTCTTAAACCAAAAACAAAAGTCACTGAATAATCACTAACTAGCGTGGAAAATGGACGTTAAACGACGATGATATATATATATATATCATCATCATCTTTGTTTAACGTCCATTTTCAACGCTAGCATGGGTTAGACGGGAGTTGTCCCACTTGAGGCAGGGCTGGTCGGGTGACTGTGGGTCGCTCATATAGGACTATCTGGCAGGTTTTCTATGGCTGGATGCCCCTCCTAACACCAACCACATTTACAGTGTGGAACTGGGAACTTTTTACCGTGTTACCTACACGGCCACATTACAGCGTGGACTGTGTGTGTTTTTTGTCGTGACACCTACATGATCTCGATCTCATTATCTCATTTATTTAGACTGGATGTTGTGGCACCAACTTTATAGAGAGAGGGTGGTGTTGGTGGGAGTGGGAGGTTGGTGTTGGTGGGAGGGTGGTGTTGGTGGGAGTGGGAGGGTGGTGTTGGTGGGAGTGGGAGGATGGAGTAGGGGTAGTGGATTGGGGTGTATATTTGGCTAAGTGGTGCCTACTGACTGTAGGTTTCGCTTTGTACATAGGCAAGGCGGGTCTTCTGTATTACTGCGTAGTGCCAAAGATCTCGGTCCAGTGACATTGTCTTAGAGAGATGCAAGTGTGTAAGGTCGGAATTTATCAGGTCATCCCAGGTTTTTCTGGGTCTACCTACTCCGTAACAACCATCAATTTTGATCGCCCTGCACTTTTTTATGCAGCTGTCGTCTTTCATGCGCATCACGTGGCCATACCAACGTAGTCTTCTCTCAAGTAGACAGCATCTGATCCCTCTTATTCCTAATTTCTCACTTAGTTCATTTATGCTTTGCCGTTCACGTATATTACTATTACACATCCAACGGAGCAGGCATGCTTTGTTCCTTTCCAGTCTACGCAGGTCCTCTGCACATAATGCCCATGTCTCACTGCCATGTAGCATTGCTGTTCGTATACAGGCATCATACAATCTGCCTTTCATTTTCAGAGAGAAACCTTTTGTGGCCAACAGCGGTATAAGCTCTCTGAACCTTTTCCATCCAGTTCTGACTCTGGCCACTGTACTTTCAGAACACCCTCCACCACTGCTGATTTCGTCACCCAGGTAACGGAAAGTGTCTACTATTTCTATAGAACCATCTGGGCAATAGAAGGAGCTAGTATCCTTTGGACACTTGCTACTTATTGCACCTGAGCATTGGCCACATATAAAGTCTACGTTCTTAGATAGTTTACCTGTGATCCCACTACATCTTTATGTACCCATACTTTGCGTTTGGGACATAAAATGGAATTTCTGCCTACTCCTTTCCTACACACTGAGCATGGCCATTTCCCTGAGGGCACCTGTGCCCTATTTTCCTTTCTACAAACTAGAACTTTAGTCTTAGACAAGTTAACATTAAGGCCTTTTGATTCTAGGCCATGCTTCTATGTTTCGAATTTCTTCTCTAGTTCAGCCATTGATTCAGCTATGAGTGTTAGATCATCTGCGTATAGGAGTTCCCATGGGCAGCCGGTCTTGAACTCCTCTGTTATAGCCTGAAGGGCAATAATAAATAAGAAGGGGCTAAGGACAGAGCCTTGATGAACGCCAACTTTTACACTAAATTCTTCACAATATTCATTGTTAATTCTAACCTTACTGACCGTTTCATTATACATAGCTTGTATAGCTCTCACAAGCCATTCATCTACACCTAGTTTTCTAAGAGCCCACCAGATAATGGGGCGGGGGACTCTGTCAAAAGCTTTCTCCAGGTCTACAAAAGCAAAGTAGAGGGGTTTACTTTTAGCTAGGTACTTCTCTTGCAGTTGTCATACAAGGAAAAGAGCGTCTGTGGTACTTTTACCTGACACAAACCCAAACTGCATTTCATCTAGATCAATTCACTCTCTGATTAGTTGTGCTGTAACTCTTTCTGTGACCTTCATGACCTGGTCAACTAACTTAATGCCTCTATAGTTTCCCCTATCTAGAGCATCCCCTTTACCCTTGTAGCAGTTAATGATGCTGCTGCTACGCCAGTCTTTCGGTATGACCCCATTCTGTATTACTTGGTTAACTATACGGATGACCATAGTGTGTCCCACCATACCAGATGCCTTCAACATCTCAGCAACTATCTCCGAATGCCCAGCTGCCTTGCCTGTCTTCATATCTTTGATTGCCTTACTTATTATACTACCTTTAACTTGCACCGCTGGTCCTTCTATTGGATCGATTTGGGGCAGACTATCTTTTTCCCATTTATTCTCCTCATTTAATAGTCTCTCGTAGTGACACTTCCAGGCTATCTTCTTATCAGTGTCAGTGAGCACAATTACACCATTATCATTACGGACTCACTTCTCCCCGACAATATCACGGTTTTCCTTGACACATTGTCTAGCAATCTTGAACACCTCACGTTTTTGGTCCTCACGTTGTAGAACATGCTTGAACTTTCTATCCTCTGCTAGCCTTTTTGCAAGGTACACTTGTCTCCTAGCTTCTCTCCTGGCCACTTGATAGTGCTCTCTACTTCCCCCATCCTGCCATACTTTCCAAGCCTGCTTTTTGGCCTTGATTGTCTCTTCCACCTTACTGTTCCACCACCAAGTTACTCTCCTCCTGCCAATAGGTCTGCTCCAGCCACAGATTTCATCCGTTGCTTTCAGCAGGTTCACTTTCAGGAATTTCCACTGTTCCTCTATATTGCACGTCTCTAATTGCTCTTCCTTATTGTCAAAGGCATCAAGTAATAAGCTTTTAAATTTATCACTGGCTATGAGGTCCTTCAACTTCCATATTCTTCTCAAGGTAGGCCTCCTCTGTCGTCGAGTACGTCTATTCCTGACTATGAGGTCACTAACTACTAGGCTATGTTGGGAGGTGCATTCTTCATGGGGGAGGGATTTAGTGTTTACAACAGACATTTTGTCCCGTCTTCTAGTAAGGATATAATCTATCTGGCTGGCGTGTTTCCCTGATCTATAGGTGATCAAGTGGTTTTCACGTTTTTTGAAGTTTGTGTTACAGATAGTTAGGCTATTTGCATCACAGAATTCCAGGATTCTGAAGCCCTCCTCATTTCTATTTCCAACCTCATAGCCTCCATGGATTCCATCATAGCCATCACTATGTTGTCCAACGTAGCCGTTTAGATCGCCAGCAATAATTAAGTAGTCACTGTTGGTTATTTGGGAGGTAGTGTGCATTAGCATCTCATAGAACCTGTCCTTTATAATATCAGGTAGACCAGATTGGGTTGCATAAGCAGATATTATTGTCACTGTAGTTCTATTTAGAACTAGTCTTAATTCATTCATTCTGTTATTCACTCTATTTACGTCAATTACCTTATCTACCCATTTTTCAGCTAACATAATTCCTACACCACCCTGTCCGTTGTCATTTCCCACCCAGAAATGTTTATAGCATCGTTTTTTACCCACGATGAATCTGGCAGACCCCCCCCCCCTCTCCACCTAGTCTCTTGAATACAACAAACATCAACTTCTTTACGTTCAAGCATCTCTACAACCTCATTTGAGCGACCTTTCAATGTGCTTACATTCATGGTACCAACTCTGAAGTTGTGAGGGTGGGATGGATGGGTTGGAGGGGCAGGGAGGGGTGTGGGAGACAGGATTTTGTTGGTCATCTGTGTATGAAATAAAGAGGGGTCCTTGTATTCTCGTCTTGTAGCGGGAGGTGAATTTATCTTTATCTGTGACATTGTCATTGAGTGCTTAGACTTTTCAAATTTCCGCAGTCAACCCATCAAACAGGTCTAAACTTAAGGAGTAGTAACCGGGGTGGTAGCTTTGCTATACTGATTTGTTAGAGAACTTACTAAAGCCGTTGAGTTATGATTGGACCATATAGCAATGGTCGTGTGTGGGGGTGGGAGGGCGGGAAATGGGTGACTTTTTGGAAGGGTCCAACAGATTGAGAGAAGTTTAGTTTATGGAAGAGTACAACAGATTGAGAGAAGTTTAGTTTATGGAAGAGTCCAACAGATTGAGACATATTAAAAACATGTAAAATAATAATTTAAAATCAGAGAGGAAAACGGAGAAAGAGAGAGGGGGGGTGAAATTGGAAATAGCACTGAAAATATATTTAAGGGTCTGTTTTTCTTTTTTCCCCCTTCCTTTGATTCGTCAAAGTGGCATTATTGAAAAAATGAGAGGGACAATTCTTTTCAAAAAAAAAAGTTTTATAATGTATATAAAGTATTACCAGTTTCAATGTATTAGTAAAATTCATCTTATCAAATGTTGAGTATTACAATTAAAAAGAATTAATAAGAATTAAAAACAAAAAATTAAAGATTTAAAATTAAGTATTGAGGTAAATTTTTTCATCTTCCTTGTTGAGAAGGAGACTAAAATTTCAAATAAGCCTGCACACACACACACACACACACACACATATATATATATATATATACATACTAGCAGCAGTACCCAGCGTTGCCTGGGTAGGTAAAATAATATCTGCTTTGATGAAAAGGTGTTGATCTTAGTGACTGCTTCTCGATGACTCATCTATGGCCACACACAGGCCATGCAGGGGAGGGTGGTGATGACCTCTATCACTGAGAAACGTGGGTAACTGACGAAGGGGCATGCTGGGGGAGGGAGGTAATGACCTCTAACACTAAGCCAAATTTCCTCATGCTACTTGATTGGAAACCGATGAATTCTCAAATACACAACTAAAAGCTCAGACGACGTCAGTGGCCATCGTTTTGCCTTTGACCATCTATAAGATGTGCAATGATAGGTTCTATCGTAGTATAAAAGTTGAACCAAATAAATTGATTTATGTGTGAGGTGGAGCCGAAGTTTCGAATTTGAACGAAATCGGTTGAAAAATGTGGGAGCTAATGATAGGTCGCCGTCCCTGAACAAAAAATGCAAAGTGTAAAGCTACTATAAGATGTGCAATGATAGGTTCTATCGTAGTATAAAAGTTGAACCAAATAAATTGATTTATGTGTGAAGTGGAGCCGAAGTTTCGAATTTGAACGAAATCGGTTGAAAAATGTTGGAGCTAGAGCCAAAAAGTCGGAAATTTGAGCGAAAAGGTTGTATTTTTGAATATTTAAGCGGCTGCCACACTGTTCCTGAACAAAAGATCCAAAATGTAAAGCCACTTTAAGACGTGAAATAATCAGATCTAGCGTAGTATAAAATTTGAACAAAGTAGGTTGATTAATGTGGGAGCTAGAGCCAAAAATTTGAGTCTAAAAGTAGTATTTTTGAATATTTAAGCGGCTGCCACACCGTCCCTGAATAACAAATGCAAAATATAAAGCCATTACAGGATGTGCAATGATAAATTCTATTTTGCTTTAAAATTTGAACGAAATTGGTGGCAAAATGTGGGAGCTAGAGCCAAAAATCTTTTTTTTCGATACCTACAGTCCTTATTCTCATGTTTTACTATTTCTCTCCTTTCTATATTTTTCTCCTTTGGCTAAGCCCTTGCACTTTCTATGTAATTTTCCTAAAGGCATAACTTGTCTCTCCCAGTTTTGTTATGTCCCAATGTGCACTAGAATGAACAGTATCGCCCTATATATACCAAAACCATAGTGATTTCCAGAGGTTGACTGAGGAGATGGGACTGTCTGTCTCTGGATTTTTTTCTATTGTCTTTGCCCTGTGCGCGCCCTATTTTGAATATATATACACACACACGCGCGCACACATGTGTGTGTGTGCATTCAAAATAGGGCGCGCACAGGGCAAAGACAATGGTTAAAAACCCAGAGAGACAGACAGTGTGTATATCATCATTAGCGTCATCATTTTATGTCCGCTTCTCCCTGCTTGCAAGGGTGGGACGGGAACTGATTCTGGCTTGATTCTACAGCTGGATGCCCTTCCTAACACCAACCTCATTTACAGTGAGTGCTGGGTGCTTTTTTTCTGTGGTGCCTACAGGTTCACTTTAAAATGTGGGCTGGGTGCTTTTTTGCTGTGGCACCTCCACGACCACTTTGCAGTGGAATGATAGGGACCCCAGTCCCTATCATCTCATTTCTACAGCTGAGTAAACTGGAGCAATGTGAAATAAAGTGTCTTGCTCAAGGAAACAACACATCACCCAGTCTGAGAATTGAACTCACAACCTTTCGATTGCAAGGCCAAAGCTCTGACCACTAAGCCATGTGCCTCCATATATCTATACATATACACTAGCGCGCATGCGCGCGCGCGCGCGCGTGCTCTGTATCACAGACTGGCACTTCTGAAGTGCAAGTCCTGCAAATTCTTTGAGTGATTGGGAAAGTTCAACGTACTAGCACATCATTTTGCAATAGTGGTTTCTCTCAAAAGGTAAATGTTGAAATGCATTTGATTTTGGGATTGCTGAATAAGAACTGACCTGAGGTAAATCTACGACATATAATAAGTATGTGTCTAATATATTTTTATATAACAACAAATTGTATGGTGTTGGTATATGATAAGATTCTAATAATCTAAGTTTTGAAATTGTTTTAGATGTAAGGTGTGGTAGTTTGCTTGAAGCATTCAGCCACATGCTGGAGAGTATGTGGTGAGCTTATGTATGTGTGTATGTGTGTTAGGATATATAGGTGTATGAATTCATATGTATTTGACCACTTGTCCCCTCTTTCCTCTGCTTAACAACCAGCTGGCATACTGCAAGACAGAGCAAATAGCCAGCTTCCCTTCTCCTTTGTTGGCGGCACTATGAGGACTAGGGAGGGGCAGATTACATATCTAAATTTACAACCTACATTATGGTTCTTAGTTTCAGATAACAAATAACACATTTTGTTTAACATTCTTTTACAAATAGGATATAAAAAAGGGATGGCTTGGATTTATAGTTACAAGAGAGAATCTAACCTCTACAACCATACTCCTATTACAAGATTGACAATCTGTGGGTGAAGACATTGAGGTTCACAAAATGAATTAAAAAAATAGCAACCTTAATACACTGCAAAAGAAACACACCACAAAAAACAAATAACTATGCAGAGAAAATCTTCTGAAACCAAATGAGCAATGCACACACCAAATATGACCATCCATCATATGGCAGATATTCTCATACAAATTAGAAATAAACCAAATCATGATATAAACTAGGGAAGCCTCACTGATCTATCTGTGTGGTTAATAAAGTTAACAGAAGTACTGAATATTCATAAACTAGTAGCACCATCAGACCTAATCAATTTTATGACCAAATTCAATGAAAATTTAAAAAAAACATAGTATCATTAAAGGAGCTAATTCAACATACCAACCAGTCAAACACGCAAAAACAACAAGATCCGATAGAATTAAAACAAGCCATAGACAATTACAGCAAACAAAACAGCAAATTTAGCAGTATTAGTATGTTATCGCCACTTTAGCAGGGTGGTAGAATCAGTGGTCGTTAGTTGCCAGTGTGGTAAGTGATAGTATCCTCGTTGGATTATCTTGTTGACATAGACGTGAGGGAAGGACCCGCGATCTATTTACCATCTATTTACAATATTCCTTTCGTCAGGTCGCCAATTCCAGCAGCATGGATTAAAGATGTTATTGAGACACGAGTAACATAATAATGACTTCAACCGCAGTAATTAGAGATGAAATGTTTGTTTATTTATATGGTTGAAGTTACAGATAAAAAGAGGTTACAAAAGGGAATGTGCCATTGCGCCGTTAAGCCGGCGAGGCTAGGGGTGCAATATCTCACTGCTACATTATGCGTGTTGCTGGCTCGAAGTTTCTGGTACAAGAGAGAGATTCTTCAAATCTTCGCGGGGAATTTCTTCCTCAGGGCGCGTAGGGATACATCCTCTTCTACTGGCGCTGATTGGCTGAACTGAGCCAAATCACGCACAGAGAATGTATGTGAGCCCGCGGAATGTAGGTCACTACATCACCTCCGACCAGATTTTCAGCCGAAAATCGATAACGAAGAAACCAAGGACCCACATATTATTGAATCAGCAAGAACAAATGCTGAAAGAGCACATCAGTGAAAAAATAATTGAGCAGAAAGATTCATGCAAGAACAAAAAAAATTAGGCGCGACGGGCCGTGTTGAGCCGCTGTCAAATGACTAGCTGTTTTGTAGTTTAAACGAGACCCTCAAGGGCCTACCAGAAAACAGATAAAGTCTGACATGGGCGAAGTTGCTGTTCTTGCATTAAATGTTAATGGTAAGCGTTGTACCAGTAGTTTACCAGTGCTGGCGAGAAAATGATGGCCCCCCAGATGTATTGTCGAATGTGCTGTGGAGCCAGGAAAAAATGGCTGGTTGCTTTGTAAAGAAAAAAAAAGGCAAGTTTAATCTGTAGGTGGGTTGCAGTGTAAATTCCATAATTCGGGCGAATCCACAGAAGTGGTGGAAATGCTGACAAGTCCAGTCCAATTTGTTGCTTTCCCAGTGAGTCGGGCAAAAACAACAATACGGATGGCCGTCATGGACGATCAGTGTGCAAGTATTCTCGTGTTGCGGTGACTGTTTGAATCCAGTGGATTAAGCTCTGTGAGCTGCCAGCATCTCAACCAGGTGAAAAGGGACTCGCAGAATATTACGTTTGAAGAACATATACCAAGAACAACATGTTGGTGTGTGATAAAAAAAATGTGTGCATATGCAGGCATGTAAAACAGCAAAGAATGTGAATGAACAAAAACCATGAGCAAGCAAATAGCAAAAGAGCACAAAACAAGTAAATGCATTCTACAAAGAAATATGTGAATGTAACAAACTGATAATTCAAAGTCAATCTAGGGGAGCAGAGAAATTGCTCAATAAGTTCAAAGTTTTTCAAAGTCAAATAGTTCACACATCACCAGTGTACAGACACTAGTTCTATCTGAAAACTGAAAAAGAAGTTTGTTAATGCCGTTAGGGGTTAGATGTATGGTGTTTTTGTGAGATTTCGTGGCCATTTTCCCGTCCCGCCACACGGTTGTGTTGCTTATTGTTAAAGCAAAGTCAAAGAATCTTCTGTAGAGTAGGAGTCACCAAATATGGCAGTCACGTCTGACGCCATAATGGTGAGAAAACTACTGTCTCAATTTCTCGCGTCCCTGTGGTAACGAGACAGAAGGTATGGTGGTTGCGTCGGTAAAGTTACAAGCCGTTTTGAAATTTCCGATGTGTGGTGGTTGGCGTCGGTAAGGTTATATAGCTGCCACTCACTGTTCCCTGTATTGGTCAGTGGTTAAACAACGCTGTCGCTGCTGCTGTCATTGTTGTTGTCAAGCGTAGCCATGACATGTCGGTAGCCATCTTGAAATTTTTTCGTGGCGAAAAAGTTTTTGAAATACTGCTAATTTTTCAAAAATCTTAAAAGGAATATTCTGGATTTTCGCAAGTTGCGACGTGGCAATAAAAGTTAAACTGAATGAATAAGAAGGGCTGCGTGATATTCTTACGTCGGGGTCACCACTTTAGCAGTATTAGTTATAGATGTTATCGCCACTTTAGCAGGGTGGTAGAATCAGTGGTCGTTAGTTGCCAGTGTGGTAAGTGATAGTATCCTCGTTGGATTATCTTGTTGACATAGACGTGAGGGAAGGTCCCTCGATCTATTTACCATCTATTTACAATATTCCTTTCGTCAGGTCGCCAATTCCAGCAGCATGGATTAAAGATGTTATTGAGACACGAGTAACATAATAACGACTTCAACCGCAGTAATTAGAGATGAAATGTTTGTTTATTTATATGGTTGAAGTTACAGATAAAAAGAGGTTACAAAAGGGAATGTGCCATTGCGCCGTTAAGCCGGTGATGCTAGGGGTGCAATATCTCACTGCTACATTATGCGTGTTGCTGGCTCGAAGTTTCTGGTACAAGAGAGAGATTCTTCAAATCTTCGCGGGGAATTTCTTCCTCAGGGCGCGTAGGGATACATCCTCTTCTACTGGCGCTGATTGGCTGAACTGAGCCAAATCACGCACAGAGAATGTATGTGAGCCCGCGGAATGTAGGTCACTACAACAATTACAGCAAACAAAACAGCAAATTGGACCATTTTTGTGAAAGAAAATAAACCCAAATTGAACATCCATTCTTTGGCCACTTATTCCTGAGAGGGTTGTAGGGACAGAATCTAGTCAGAAGCAACTGTTTCCAGCCAAGCTCAAGGATATTATCCAACCATCTTGCTCAGGGTCTACCTCTGGGCCTCCTGCTGGTTGGTTTTGCCCATAAAATCTGTCCAGTCATTCTTTCCTGAGGCATTCTAACCACATGCCCATAATATTCCCTCCATGAGAAAACAAAAAATAGACAGCTATATCTCATTTAAATTCAACCCTCTTCCAGCAAAACAACACTATCTTGATTAAAAACAAATGGTACTCCACTATAAAGAAGAGTCTCTCAGAGAAACATAGTGGGAGTATAAATCAATGGCTAGTTCTAGTACAACCTATATACCCACTGCTTTTACATAGAGTCTGTAAAGATATAGATGAGTACTCCTTGACAACAAGGAATAATGGTTACAAACTCCAATTTGTAAAATTCCTTATCAATAAAACTATAATGAACAGTCAATCAACTTATGACAACATAAAAATTGTGTTGATGAACAAGCAATCCCAAGATTTGCTAATCAATCAAGGGTACATTGATCTCAATGAGGATTATAATCGGTGTATTATTGAAAAATTTGTTTACATGCGCAACCATTATTAATCCACCTCACATTACTACAGAAACTTCCAGTAAAAAATGATCTTACTAAGGCAAAGAGCCACAAATATAATGGAGCCAACCCTTACAAAAAATAACACCATTTAACAGAGAACAACACAATAATTATCACAACACCAAAAAGCCAATTTGCTAACATCAATATAACATATAGTAACCAAAATGGTTCAAAACAAAAGACTTCAAAAGCTGGCTCAAATACAAACACTGAAAAAATTAATAACAACAATGAGCCAAATGAAAATATGTAACATCAACCTCAACAAACAGAATAAATTAATGGAATTGTATTGAAACCTTGATGGTTCTTCTCCATTGCCCACTTATTCCTGAGAGGGTCATTGGGGCAGAGTCCTCAAACACTCTTTTCAGCGGGCCCTGTCAGAAGCCACCATCTGCAATTGATCTAGCTAGATCTCCAAGCTAGATTAGCCATGCTCATAGATATTATTCAACCATTTTGCTCAGGGTCTACCCCTGGGTCTCCTACCAGTTGGCTTTGCCCGTAAAAATCTATCCAGCGATTCTTTCATGAGACATTATTATTGTTATTTTTATTCAGATTGACATAGGTAAAAAGTATTTTCTCAGTGATTGTATTTTGTCAATAAATATCTGTAAATTTTAGTTCTTCAGCTGATTGGAGATTGTAAAATTTGTTGTGGGTTGATAGTTCTGCTTCTAAATAATTAACATTTTTAGACCAATCAGTCAAATTGCCTATATAGAGATACAAAATATAGATATAGCAGCCCAAATCTCCCTCAAATAATAACCCAGTCTTAGAAAGTAAAAGGATATAGTTTATTAGTTTCTTTAAGGCATCATATTTAAAGCCATGCTGAAGCTCCTATTTTTTTTTTTTTTACATCTAAAATAGAGGTTAAAAATATGATTCACAAAAAGGAGAATAAAATCAATTTATTAAGATAGTTCAATATTAGCAAATAAAATTCACATTAAATATTTAACAATTTTCTAATTTATATTTACTTAATGAAAATAGTTAATCAATGAGTTATTGATTAAAAATATCTAGATTTTAATTGAACATATTTATGCTTTATCAAAAAATAAAGAGCAACACCTATGATCTTTTCTATGGTTTCTAAGACTGGAGAGTAGGAGAAAGACAGCACAACACATGGGTTACTACAGCAGTACATCAGAATATTGAGTTATCTTCATACTTCATAATGCCAACCCTTACTTAAAAAAGTAAGGTACTGAATGTCTATGTGCTGAGGATGTAAACAAATATAACATGCTGGTGTCATGATGAAAAGCACCCAACCTACCTGGTAAAATCGTAGTGCCAAAATCACAATAAAATCCTCCCAGTGCATGTTATAAAGTGGTTGGCATTAGAAAGAGCATCTAGCTATATAAACCAAACAAAAAGCAGAGTGTACGAGCAAGACATAGTCACTTGACCATTCTAGCCCCAGTGACAACCTGTCTAACTCATGCAAGCATGGAAAATAGATGTTAAACTGCAATGATGAAGATGATGATATAGGCATGCATACATACATATGTATGTAAATATATGTGCACATGTGTGTGTGTGTATGTGCACATGTGTATGTGTGTGTGTATATATGCATGCCAGTGTATGTATGTGTATATGTATGTGTGTGTATTTGTATCGTGTGTATTTTGTATCGTGTATATGTATGTGTGTGTATTTGAACATTGCATATGTTCGGATTAGCTATCTCCAATGGCCTCTTTTGGAAATCCAATACATTCTGAAAATATGAAGCAAGCTAGATAACCATTTGCATTAATCTTAATCTGATTTAGCTAAAGTCTGGGGAATGATGGTTATTTAAATGGTGAATGGAAAAAATAAAAAATGGAAGATCAGATTTTAAAGCCAAAGCTTTTCAACTGAATATAACAAATTTTGTTACAAACCAAAGACGGCATTTATTAACTCTTAATGTTTTGTATTTCATGAAACTGCACAAGCATGACATTCTTGACAAGAATAAAATATTTACTATGACGGCATCATTAAAAATTAAAGCCATTAATCTATACTGCATATATTCACAATGTCTGACCACTAGTAAAGTTATAAACGTTTAAATTAACAAACCATGTGAAACAGCAGTATGATAGCGTTATATTAAAAAATGAAAAATCTTTAATACTGCAAAGTTTCACAATGATCTGTCCACTAGTAAAGATACTTATAAACATTTGAATTAAACTAGTTTGTAGATATTTTTTGCTAAATCATTACATAATGTTAAGAATTGGAATGGAGCTCTCTTGGTTTCAACAATGACTGTTCCCATTGTTGGATCGTAGGGACAGCCTGCTGACTAAATTAGCATGCATGGAACTGAACATTTTGTAGATACTTTTTACCATTTTGATAGTGAACCACCAGAAACTGCTCCTGGTTCTATTATACTGACGTTTTTTTTTAATTCTAAAGTGTTTATATTTATCTAAAAACCTTCCCTAATAATTTTATGTAAGATCCTTTGTTAAATAATGCTATAAACACCAACTTAATAATGAGAAAGTTAGTCATATTGCTACTAAATTCTTCCAAATGTTTGAACATCTTTAAAATTATTTGAAAAACTTAGTAGTATCTTTCAACAGAAATATATTAACAAAAGGTTTAACATAATTCTCAGGGAGATTCACTGTCAAACAGATTGTGACAAACCAACAAAAATAACATGGCTACCCATTTGAATTATAGGGACAGTTCATTTTACAGGCTTTCCAACAGTTTCAGTGGGTATGGATATGTGATGAACATAGATGATCACTGAATGAAAAAGTGCCCAATGGAAGGAAGCTGTAATAGAGGAAAACCAAGGAAGACAAGGGCAGAGATGGTGAGAGCTGATCTCAAATTGCTGAAGCTCGTGGTAGAAAGGACAAAGGAACGAGATGAGTGGAAAGATGCTGTACTGAAAAGTACCCATTCAACCCAGGCAAGTATGGAAAAGCAGGCATAAAATGATGATTTTTAAACATTTTTTGTTTAATCATTACAGCTCATTAAAAGTTAATATATTGTATACATAAAAAGTTATTTCTGTTAAAATTGTCAAAAAAAATTATATCAAAAATTTTTTTTCCTTATTAAATTTTTTTTTTTTTTTTTCACGTTAAATTCTTATCATCATCATCATCATTTTACATCCACTTTTCCCTACTTGCAAGGGTGGGACGGGAACTGATTCTGGCTTGATTTCTACAGCTGGATGCCCTTCCTAACACCAACCTCATTTACAGTGAGTGCTGGGTGCTTTTTTGTCGTGGCACTCCCACGACCACTTTGCATCTCATTTCTACAGCTGAATAAACTGGAGCAATGTGAAATAAAGTGTCTTGCTCAAGGAAACAACATCACCCGGTCTGAGAATTGAACTCACAACCTTTCGATTGCAAGGCCAATGCTCTAACCACTAAGCCATGTGCCTCCATAAAATTAAACGCTTACGGCACCTAGGGTTCCCAAGCAGTCACCCATCTAAGTACTAACTAGGCTCGACGTTGCTTAACTTCAGTGATCGGACGAGAACCGGTGTTTTCAGCGTGATATTTTGCCTATCAGTTTTCTTTATATACTTTACTTTAAAGAACTTTTTTTTAATGGACAGTATGAACATTAATCGGTCTCCAAATAAGACATCTTTAGCAGTATTCTAATATCTGACTAAAGACTTATCGTAAGCAGAAATGTATACGAGTTGAATACCATCTTCATGGCAATATTGTTTTTGTACAATCTGTAAAGTGGTAATGTTGGTGCTAAAATGTACCCAGTACATTCTGTAAAGTGGTAGTGCTGATGCCATGCTAAAATGTACCCAGTACATTCTGTAAAGTGGTAATGTTGGTGCCATGCTAAAAGGTACCCAGTACACTCTGTAAAATTGTAGTGCTGGTGCCATGCTAAAATGTACCCAGTACACTCTAAAGCGGTGGTGTTGGTATCAGGCTAAAATGTATCCAGTATACTCTGTAAAGTTGTGCTGCAGGTGTCGTGCTAAAATGTACCCAAAACACTCTGTAAAATGGTGGTGCCAGTGCTACAATAAAAAGCACACAGTATGCTCTATAATTGGTTAGCTATAAGAAGGGAATCCATCCATAAAAAATATGTTGTGGCAGTGGTGGTGGTGGGTGGTGTTATTGTGATAGCAGTGTTAGTGGAGGTGATGGCAATTATGGTGGTGATGATGATGATGGCGCAGTTTGTGGTGATGGTGGTCAGAAATTACCTGTTAATAATCTCGAATTGAAAAAAGAAATGCTTAAAATATCAAATTAAAAAAGAAAAATCCCTCAATTTTTACCTTAATTATTGTTAACATGATTATGCATGATTAACTCTATCCCTCCCTCTCCAGTAACCAAAATAAATATTCTCTATTGTCTAATTACTCACTTCCGGCAGCATTTAATTATATTTACTGTTAATTACAACTATTTTACAAGGCTAATTATCTAGGGAAATACAGTGTATAGGGAGAATGACGTTGCTTATACAGATATAAATCTGAAATAAATTTAACCCTTTTGTGACCCTATTTCTAATGAAATATGTTGCCTATGTGTGTGGTTCAATGTTTAACATAAGATTTTTGAGGGGCTTAGTAAAATATCTTTTTTTCATTTTAAGATGTTTATAATATAACTAAGCAAGACTAGCTGAGCTCATGGATCTTATCCAACCAACTTGCTCAAGGTCTACCCCTGGGTCTTCTGCCGGTTGGTTTTGCCCCTAAAATCTGTCCAGCAATTCTTTCCTGAGACATTCTGACTACATGTCCATAATATCGGAGCTGTAATCTCTCAATTCAGAGAAGTAGTGGCTCTACCTGAAGTGATTCCCTGATCTCGGAGCTACCCACTATCAATTTACATTACTCCACAGACCCTTCAAAGGAACCCCTTTTTCAGCCGCTTGTTTTCATGATCATACTTTTTCAGTCATTATCTAAGATTCATATGAGTGGAGTTCCACAGAAGAAGGTGGAGAAGTTCAAGTATCTCAGAGCCATGTTCAAAGTTATGGAAAGCAGAAGGCTAAATTAAGTGCTTCAAAGCAAAAATGTTTGTCATAAAACCAAGGGTAGGTTGATATCAAAGAGATTAATAAGGGTAATTAAAAATCTACCCATTTAGTCCCTTAGCTTAATGGTTTAAAATGCCTTGCCAGTATCTGTAAGACATGAGATTCAATTCCTCATAGTGACCAATAGCAACTTCTTTTTCCATCTTTTGAGGGTGCTCACCCTATTTTATAGCATCTCTGCACATGAGCTCAACATCCTTTATATTAATTCTATAGTCTCAGTGCTTCAAAGTCTGATCTCTCTGTACACTACCTATGATTTTAAAAGAATGAGCTTGGACAAGTTGAGATAAAAGTTAGGTTTAAAAGGACAATGATCGCTGGTTGAAGGAGTGCCAGGAAATGCCGGTGGAAAGAAGCCTCAGTAGAGGTAGACCAAGAAAGACCTGGACAAAGATTGTAAGAGTTGACCTCAAGTCACTGAGACTCACAGAGGGTATGACAGAGGATTGCTATGAGTGGAGAGATGCCATGCTGAGAAGTGTGGAAAAACGCACATGAAAAAAACAATGATGATGAGGATGATGAAAATAATCAAGAATTTGGAAGGACTGAGTAATATATCTTACATTCTCATTATTAGCTGGCATCTGGGCCAGAATTTAACAAAGGTTCTTACATAAAACTATGTTAGAAGCCTTTAAGAAAAATATAACTACTTTAAAGCAAACAGTTTTATATTGTAGAGCAAGGGGTAGTTTCAGACAGTTTAGTATTAAATAGGTTAATACCATAAAATAAACAAATAAACAACAGGAAAACTTCTTGACATATTTATCGTTAGAGAAATTAACAAGCAACAGCTTTGAAGCACTTGATAGCCTAATACTCCCTTGCTTAAAAGTCTGAGTTGAGCACAAAATGGCGGCAGCTGCAGTAGCAGCAGCTCATA
>OZ024742.1:293618254-293628254 GCA_964016885.1 Eledone cirrhosa
CATTTTCATTGCAGCCAACACACACCACAATGTAATATTATCTTTTCTTCTATTTAATCCCCATTGACATAACCATTGTTGAATCCATCTAAATCTATATCCTACCTCAGCAGCTTTCTTTTACACCATGTAATACATTTCTCTTATTTGTAAGAATGTTTATGGAAATCATTTAATACCAAACTTGTGATGTACTAACGTGTACTAAGACTATCTTACACAACCAACAAATTCAGCCGCCGCTGCCACCGCCACCGCCACCACCATCATCATCATCATCATCATCATCATCATCATCATCATCATCACCACCACCATCACCACCACCATCATCCTCACCACCACCACCACCATCATCATCATCATCACCATCACTGTTTAACATCTATTTTCCAAGCTTGCATAGGTAAGGCATCTGTTACGCTATGCAGCTAGGCCAGCCTGGTAACCACATCTTTCTCATACACTCCATTTTTTGTTTGGTTTTCTATTGCCCTTCCTAATGTCAACCACTTTACAACCTGTACAGCCTTTTTCATAGCACTAGCACCACCACTTAACAGAGTGGCCAGAGTGTTTTTTTTGTTATAGCACCAGTGTGATCACTTTACAGAGTGGATTGTGTGTGTGACCATCTTACTGGATATTTTTGTCATGGCACAAGCATTACTACTTTACAGGTGGACCGGGTGTCTTTTATCATATCCCTCTGTGTTACCTTTTACAACATTTGGATTACTTGTTGTATCCTTGGATAGGAAAAGTGTACCAAGGATGGGACTAGAGAAGAGGGAACACATCATTATCATCATCATTAACCCATTAGCAGTTACATTACTCTATATTTACTATTATATTTTCATGGTAAAGGCTTTATTTAACATAATTATCTCACATATCAAATATACGAGATTTAAATATTTATTTTGAGAACAATTCCTTAACATGAGTATGAGTAGTCAGTTAAGACTGGTTTGAACAGAAAGAGGTGACAGATTTCTGGCCGGATATGGCTGGTTTAAATGCTAAAAGGTTAAACATCTATTTCCCATGCCCACCAGGATCCAATACGCTGTCATACACTGAAACTAGGTCAGACATGGGTACCATGTCTTGTTCATATGTTTCAGTTTGACAAGACTTCCACAGTTGGGTACCTTTCTCTGTTCATCTCTGATCTCCACTGTGTCTGATGACCAAATTGATCAAAGCTGATAGTAAATCAATAGTAATCAATAGAGGCTCCAATCTGGTCATTTACAAAACACATTTTACACATGTTTACAAATGAAATATGTTAAACTGAGACATCCTTGAATAAGGAAAGAACATTCCTCATGTAGATAGAATTGGTGAGAGGAAAAAAAGCTGTTCAAATGGTCTGTTATATCAACAATTCCTAAGAGAGAAAAAGATGACAGAGTAGCGAGGACCATTTTTAAACCTTGCAGAGGACATGACAACCTCTCTAGTGTAGATGTCATGCATCCAATGAACTCTATAAAGTGATGGGTGTCAGGAAGGGCATCCAGCAACAGAATATATATATATAAGGAAAAGAAATGCAACTGGAGTCTTTTAAGAATAGTTATTTACTTTACCAGTTTCACAGTTCTTATGATTATCAAAAGTAAAATTGAGATGGAGGGTATGTGTTTTTGTTGTGGTGTGTCTCACATCTGAGAGATACACTACAATATTTTTTACCCATGTGGGAGATTTTAAAAACCCTTACTTTCTCATATATATATATAATATAGAAATGGCTTCTACTGTTTCATTTGAAGGAAATCATCAGAAAAGCCTGATGAAATACGCCGCCGCCGCCGTCGTCATCATCATCACAATCTTCATAATGTTTATGTCCACTTTTCCATGCTAGTGTGTGCAGACACCCACAAACACAGAGAAATAAACTGTTTTATATGTAAAAATACAGAAGGGTTTCACATATGTAATATGGTAAGTTATTCAACTGAGATTATCCAAACAATCAGTAGAAAAAAAATTCCCTCTTGAGACATTTGAAATCTAGAAACCAAATAGTACTTAAGGGAGATAACCTCAATAAAATCAGTTGATCGAAATATTTGAACAATACAGAGGAGAGGGAGAGATAGTGATGATGGCTGTGATGATGATGGTGATGGCCCTGATAGTGATGATGGTTGTGAAGGTGATGATGGTTGTGGTGGTGATAATGATGATGCTGGTGATTGTGATAGTGATGATGATTGTCATGATGATATACCAAAATAATTGCTTGGTAATAAAAATTACAA
Source organism: Eledone cirrhosa (assembly GCA_964016885.1). NCBI lineage: Eukaryota > Metazoa > Mollusca > Cephalopoda > Octopoda > Eledonidae > Eledone > Eledone cirrhosa. The sequence continues at coordinate 293,620,537 of OZ024742.1, forward strand.
GCTATCATCATAAAACCACTCTTTGCTGCTGGTACTTTATGTGCGTGCGTGTGTATGTACACACATGTGTAAGCAAGTGCCTATGTATGTGTGTGTATGGGTGTATGCATGTGGATGTGTGTGTGCGCATGTTTGTATGTGTGTATATATGTGCATACATGTATAAGCATGTGTCTGTATATGTGTAAGTGTGACTTTAATAAAATGGACCCATCCGGGCAACTCAGGCTTGTTTGATAGTAAAATAAACCAAATGTTAATAACCACAAAATTGAGAGTAAGTAGACAGAGCAAGTGAAATACTACATGTGTTATATAGCAACTAATAAGATCTCTTATATAAACTTTCATGGTAGTACCATAATAAAATACACCCAGTACACTCTGTAAAGTGGTTGGTGTTAGGAAGGGCTTCAGCTGGAAAATTTAAGACAACGGATTGAAAGGACATTGCAGCCATGACACAGCAAACTCTTTAGAGTTGGTGCCACAAAAAATGCACTCAGTACACTCTGTAAGGTTGATAGTGATAAGAAGGGAACTCAGCTATAGAAACCATGCCAAACAAAGAGTTGAGAGGAGACTTCAGTTGTGTCAGCACCATGACAACCACCCTAGTGCAGCAGCAACAACAACAAAACAACATTAGTTTGATAGCAAAAAAATATGATATATTAACGGTTAAGGTTAGGTTTTTCTGTGTGGTTGTCATTTGTTTGGTACCTTGACAAAGTGTCTCGTCTCTCAGATACCAAATCATAGGTGGTGGGATGAAATAAGCATGGCGGAAGAGGTTGGAATAAGAGGGGTTAGGAGGAGGAAAATTGATAATTTTTCTAGGTAGTTTCCGTTGATTTTTTAAAAACCAGAATTAGTCATTTAGTTTACATACTGAGACCCCAACCCATCCTATTTATTTCATAACATATGGGATTTCTAGTAATGTACTTTTTTTGTCATGTATAATGCTTTTAATGTCTAAAGAAAATTGTTGCGGGAATGCTACCACTTAAAGTAAGATTTCGATGAAGATAGATTAACAAAATTTAATGGGGGGGGGTTAATAAGAGTGGTGGAAGAGGGGGGCATATACGAGTGGTGGAAGAGGAGGATATAAGAGGGGGTGGGGGCATTATTTGAGACCCTAAATTACTTAGCCTATTGAATGAAATTGATAAACAGAAACTGTGTGGAAGCCTGGAATGTAACCAGTATATGTAAAATCCAGTGAAATAAATATCATAATTAAAAAGGCAGGAGTTCCACCTGTAGAATATGGCTCCAGTTAGATACATCCAGCCCATACCAATATGGAAAAGCAGCCAGCACTAATGATGATATTAAGATTTCAAAATCAGTTTCCACTGAATAAAAGACAATTAATAGAAAAAGTGAGAGAAGGGAGCCATGAAGCTGAGAGATGTTAGTTTAATGTTGAAATAAATATAGTTACAAAGAAAATAAACTCAATAGCTAACCTCATTATTATTTATATAAACATATATATCAAGTATGGATGGGTTTTGGAGATTAAACAAAGGTGGCTAGAGGTGGAGAAAGAGAGGGGGAGAGAAAGAAAGAAAGAGAAAGAGTCAGAGAGAGAAAGAAATAGTCAAAGAGAGAAAGAGTTAGAGAAAAAGAAAGAGTCAGAGAGAGAGAGGAAGGGGAAGAGTCAGAGAGAGAGAGGAAGGGGAAGAGTCAGAGAGAGAGAGGAAGGGGAAGAGTCAGAGAGAGAGAGGAAGGGGAAGAGTCAGAGAGAGAGAGGAAGGGGAAGAGTCCGAGAGAGAGAGGAAGGGGAAGAGTCAGAGAGAGAGAGGAAGGGGAAGAGTCAGAGAGAGAGAGGAAGGGGAAGAGTCCGAGAGAGAGAGGAAGGGGAAGAGTCAGAGAGAGAGAGAGGAAGGGGAAGAGTCCGAGAGAGAGAGGAAGGGGAAGAGTCCGAGAGAGAGAGGAAGGGGAAGAGTCAGAGAGAGAGAGGAAGGGGAAGAGTCAGAGAGAGAGAGAGAGGGGGGACAAAACAGTCAAAAGAAATCATAGCAGAAAGTTTTTATAGATTAAGTAAAGAGTCAGAGAGCAAAATATATATACATATATATCCACATACACACACGTGTGTGTGTGTGTGTGTGTATCTGCATGTATGTATATGTGTATATGTATATATGTTATCTAAGGACATAAGTTGATTAGTTTCAACCCACTAATCAATAAAAAAAAATGTTACAGTAATCCTTCTCTCTCTCATCCCGTTGCTCTCTCACACTCCCTCTCTCTCTCTCACACACACACTCTCTTTCTCTTCATACATTTTCTCATCACCGCATTGCTCTCTCTCTCTGTCTTTCATCCCCCCATTGCTCTCTCCACATCCCCCATTGCTCTCTCTCTCTCTTTCTTTCATCCCTCCATTGCTCTCTCCACATCCCCCATTGCTCTCTCTCTCTCTTTCATCCCCCCATTGCTCTCTCCACATCCCCCATTGCTCTCTCTCTCTCTTTCATCCCCCCATTGCTCTCTCCACATCCCCCATTGCTCTCTCTCTCTCTCTTTCATCCCCCCATTGCTCTCTCCACATCCCCCATTGCTCTCTCTCTCTCTTACATCCCCCCATTGCTCTCTCCACATCCCCCATTGCTCTCTCTCTTTCATCCCCCATTGCTCTCTCTCTTTCATCCCCCATTGCTCTCTCTCTTTCATCCCCCATTGCTCTCTCTCTCTCTCTCTCTTTCATCCCCCCATTGCTCTCTCCACATCCCCCATTGCTCTCTCTCTCTCTTTCATCCCCCCATTGCTCTCTCCACATCCCCCATTGCTCTCTCTCTTTCATCCCCCATTGCTCTCTCTCTTTCATCCCCCATTGCTCTCTCTCCACATCCCCCATTGCTCTCTCTCTTTCATCCCCCATTGCTCTCTCTCTAATAAATTGTTGTCCAGAACAATATGAATATAATTATACACATATATAGGTTATTGGGGCAAAATTAATAAGCCAACACACTCCAGATTCACTACGGTAATAATACAAAACAACATAGAAAAAAACAACATAAAACTAAATCAGGAAGAAGATGCTCAATAATAATTACATATGGTTCGTTAAGTGGAAACAATAGGTGCCAGTATTTCAAACAATGAATCTAGCAATTAATAAAGAAATAATATAACAACAACAAACAATAAAAGCAGTTGATGTCTTTGAAATATCATGATATTACTATAATGGTAATTCAGTCTATTTTAATCCATTTCTTAACAAATTTCTAATGAAAGATACTCAATTATTCTATTCTAAGACTCTATAACATGTTCTAGCCGACAGACTGAAGCCATGCTGGGGCACTGCCTTTGTCAAGGATTTTCAAATAATTTTGGAAATAAATAAGAATATGGAGTGATTTTGTAATGTAACTTTCTCATTATTAACATAACTTAACAAAGGTTCTTATATATAATTATAATGAATGAAATTTAAATAAATATAAACACTTAACACATTTAATTACTATATTTCCAATGAAGGACACTTTCTAGGATTTTCAAATAATTTTGGAAAGAGTAAAGAATTTGGAAGGATTTCGTAATATAACTTTCTCATTATGAAGTAGGTGTTAGTAGCATAACAAAGGTTTTTATATATAATTATGATGAAAGAAATTTAGATAAATATAAACACATGTTAGTTGGATAACATCCATGAGCTTGGCTGGTCTCACTTGGGGATCCAGTCGCATCAGTTGGAAACACAGGACCCACTGGAAGAAGTTTTTTCAGGACTCTGCCTAGCAACCATAAACTGGAAACTCAATAATCTGATCATTGATTAATCTCATATATAAAACCTTCTATAACTCGTAACCACATAAAACTATATTAATAGATAGAAACTCTCCTTGGAAGCATTTGAAATCTACAAAAAAACACATAAGAGAGATAACTCCAATAAGATCAGTTGATTAAATTTTTTTTTTTTACCAACACAGATTGGAGTGGATCTAGTCTTTTACCAGTGACTTTAACCCTTTAGCATTTACATTACTCTATAAATACCACTGTATTTTCACAGTAAAGGCTTTACCTCATATAATATCAAATCTATGAGATTTAGATGATATTTATTTTGAGAACAATACCTTAACATCAATATGAGCAGCCAGTTACAGCCGGTTTGAACAGAAAGAGGTTAGAGAATTCTGGCTCAATTCAGCTGGTTTAAATGTTGAAAGGTTAAAGGAAACTCCTGGGAGAGAAAGAGAGAGAAGCAGGCATGATTTGTAACTTTGACTTACTCTATCCTTGGCTGCCAGCAGCTGTTTGACCACTACTTTGTCTGCAAGTAACAATACCCGGGTGATGGCTGATAAAAGCTGTCTAGCAGCTCGCACCATGGCTGTCTTCTCTTTGATTGTCTTTGTCTGTCCTGGGTTGGCATCAGGAGTAGCTGTTAACTTCTGGATGCTAACACCTGAAAATTAAGAACAGAATTAAGAAAAAGTTAATTAACAGAATCTATAACAATACAATTAATTAGAAAAAAATATGGAGATAATATAGTAACCCATTTGTTACCATATTTCTAATGGCTGACAATGCCTAATATTTTCATGTAATTTTGAAAATAATCAAGAATTTCAAATGATTTAGAAATATAACTTTCTTATTATTAAGCTTATGATAACAAAGGTTATGATGGAAAGCTTTTACATAAATATAAACACTTTAAAACAAATTGTTTTGATCATACAAACGGGATATTCTTGCTGTGATGAGAGATCGGGTAGTCTGGAACAAGAATTTTGTACATGCTTCACCTTAGATGGAGGGATGATTCAAGAAGAAGAAGTATGCTTGTAACTCATAATCATGTATCATTCTTTTGCTAATGGGTTTTAGATGCCCATGTAGTCACAGGAAGAAACAAATACCCTCTCAATCCTTACAGCATTGATCCAGCAGAACACAGAAAATGTGACAGCACTGGGTTGGTACTTTTTTTTTATCAACTCCAAAAGGATGAAAGACAAAATAGATCTTGGCAAGATTTGAACACGGAGCACCAAGAGCCAAATCAAATATAGCAACACATTCTCTCTGTTAGTTTAATGACTGTTAAATCAACTGCCTCATAAGTTTTAATAATCTAATTAAGTTGTATATATTTTAAATTTGAAGAAAGTACCTTTCATTTTCTCTTTCAATAACCATTCAAAGAAATCAATAAGGTTATTAAAGAAATCAAATATCTCACAAAAATATGCTAAAGTTCCCTTATTTAAAGATTTAAAAGTTCATAGACAGATGAATATTACATTTAATTATTATGTAGAAATATTAATATAGTCTCACAATTTAGACATACTTCATGTAAATTCAACTTAATAATTTCAAAGTATCTAATTCTCTGACAGCCAAACAAGAAAAGATTAAAAGGCAGACATATTATGTATTTATTCATCAGATATTTTTATTTTCATTAAATATTTATCATCATTCAAAATCAGAAACCATGATACTTCCTTGAATAAATCAATCTAATTCATGTGTCTTTTTCTCATGTATATGAAAGCTTAGTGGTTAGGGTGTTGGGCTTACAATTGTAAGGTCATGGGTTTAACTTCTGAACCGACCAACATACTTTATTTCATTTTACTCTAATCTACTCAGCTGGAAAAATTAGTTGTGACAGCACTGATGGCAAGCTATCGACCTTTGCTTTCTCTTTGGACAACATTGAAGCTGTGTAGAGGGAAGACATGCATGCATGGATGTCTGCCAGTCTTCCACAAAACACCCTGCCCAGGCTTGTGTCTCAGAGAGTCAAAAGCCACAATCAGTCAGTCAAGGGTGCAGAATCCATGGCCACTCATGACTGAAAAAGGGTTTTTTTTTGTTGTTTTTTTCATTTACATCATCATCATCAGGTATCATCTGCTCTCACGAGATTAAATACCATGGATGGCTCTAACATTATCCATGGTTAACTGCATGTGTGTGTACATGGTAGAGTTCCAACCCGTCCCTGGTGAATGGTAAATTAAAGCAGGATTTGAACGTAGAATACAAAGGGCCAGAAGAAATACCACAAGAAATCCCATAACACAAACTATTCTGCTAGTCCACCCAACTAGACTGGAATAATTCTATTTATCAACGCTGGAAAGATGAAATTGTAGGGTTGTCCATGGCAACCTTTGAACTCAAAACACAAAATGCTGGAATAAAAACCATAAGGTTGTCCAGCACTCTAATAATTCTGTTAATTCTCCAACTCTGAACCCATTTAAGACCACATTTCTAATGAAATGCACTATTTCAATTAAAACCAATCCTTTATAGGACAATTTAGTCTATTAATGGAATATACCATGTAAATACAGTTTAATAGAAAAAGAAAAAAAGATAATTTAGATTGAGAAGGAAGAATGAAATGTAAAATAGGAAAATATAAAGAAAAGAGAAAAGAAAAAAAACGGAAAAGAATTAATGAAGAATTTAGAGAGATATACAAAAAATATTTATTTCATTATTAAGCTGGTTCTCATACCATAACAAAAGGTTTTACTATAAAATTATTTTGGCAGATATTTATTTAAATAGGAACCCTTTGAGTAGTTTTGTTTCCTAGAACCAGAGGCAATTGGGTGGATTGTTATCAAAAGCGAAGGGTTGAATAATAAATATGTACTGAAGCTAGTGGGGTAAGCCATGAAATGCAAAACTCAAATTCTTAGTCAACCTTAAGATATATAATATATTTAACTCTAATACTAGTATGTGAAGGCACATGGCTTAGTAGTTAGAGTTTTGGGGTTTGTAATCATGAGGTTGTGAGTTCGATTCTCGAATCTGGTGATGCATTGTGCAAGACACTTTATTTCACATTGCCCTAGTTTACTCAACCATAGAAATAAATGAGTTGTGATGTCACTGGCGCCAAGCTGTACCATTGCCTTTCCCTTGGACAACATGGGTGGCATGGAAAGGGGAGACTCGTATGCATATGGGTGAGTGCTGGTCTTCCATAAACAACCTTGCCCGGACTAGCACCTCGGAGGGGGAATTTTCTAGGTGCAAATCCTACAGGCATGTGTAACTGAAGAAGGTCTTTACCCAATACCAGTATTAAGTCCCTCACTCCAATCAGTAAATGTTTGCTGTTATTTAGAATTCTCTAAGTTTACAACATTTCTCTCACCCACCTAACAATGCTGACTCCAGTTCTACCAGGGGTTTCTCTCACCCACCTAACAATGCTGACTCCAGTTCTACCAGGGGTTTCTCTCACCCACCTAACAATGCTGACTCCAGTTCTACCAGGGGTTTCTCTCACCCACCTAACAATGCTGACTCCAGTTCTACCAAGGGTTTCTCTCACCCACCTAACAATGCTGACTCCAGTTCTACCAGGGGTTTCTCTCACCCACCTAACAATGCTGACTCCAGTTCTACCAGGGGTTTCTCTCACCCACCTAACAATGCTGACTCCAGTTCTACCAAGGGGTTTCTCTCACCCACCTAACAATGCTGACTCCAGTTCTACCAGGGGTTTCTCTCACCCACCTAACAATGCTGACTCCAGTTCTACCAGGGTTTTCTCTCACCCACCTAACAATGCTGACTCCAGTTCTACCAGGGGTTTCTCTCACCCACCTAACAATGCTGACTCCAGTTCTACCAGGGGTTTCTCTCACCCACCTAACAATGCTGACTCCAGTTCTACCAGG